>VZTN01012926.1:823-75858 GCA_013400515.1 Erpornis zantholeuca
GCCCGCGCCTGCGCGAGCGCGGGAGCTGCCGGGAGCCGGCGCCGTCCGGGGCCTGTCGGTGGGGGCGATCGCAGGAGAGCCCCGAGGTCGCAATAGGCGTTGGCCCCCGGGCCGACCCTTGCTAACCCGGAGCAGCGGCGAGCAAACACAGCTTTGCGAAGCGCGGCGGCGCCTCTCTCCCGTCCCCGCTACCAGAAGGGACGAGCGCACTGAAAACAGGGAGGGAAACAAGGACAGTTAGCTATAACAGAGACTTCTGCCCCAAAAGCTTCTTCCTCAGTTTTGGCAACAAACAAGCTTAGAATTGAGCAAAGGTTACTGTCCGTTTTCTGTGTGAATTGGGATTCTCGCAGCACTTTCCTTCTGTTATTTTGCATTTTGATTAGGTTTAAGTTAAGCAATTAACAGTAGCATTGCTCTTGAAGTAACTACACCAGTGGGCATACCACTAGTTAATTCACCAATTCCCTCACACTGGCAATTCCAAGGGCCCGTGGGTGCAGACAAATGCAATATGTGGTGCTAGCCATCACGTATACTGACTTAAGTGTGCCTGCAGGCACGAAACAAAACGCAATACAATAACTATTTGGTTCTCTAGGTTAAGAGTGCTCATGGGTACAAGCAAACTCGGCGTAATGATCAGCTGTTCACCCTCCCAAAAGTACTTGGGATGAAAAACAACATCAATGGGCACCTAAATATAAGCTCCCGATACAAAAACATTATGCAGCTGTGGGTACTGAAAAACGTGAAGTGCCTGGGCCTATTCCTAATCGCAGGGCAGTAAAAGGCGGGAGAATTTCATGAATAGTGGCGTATCGGCGTAGTCAGATTGTAGACGACCCGGTTTTATCATTAGTTAATAAATCCAACCTTTCTTCCTCGGTCGGCGGAAGCCTTTTATTTTCCCCCATGACATCGAGTTTCTCAGAATGAGGCAGGAATATAAGGAGGATGAACAGTTTCTCTATAAATACCTACCGTAATTAGAGCTTTCCATTCACAAGCAAGTTATCAACATAAAAATTTACTCATACCCAGGAGTCTAAAACAACTACTAAAGAAAGTTTCCCCGAAAGAAAATAAGTAGCTCGCGCCCACATGAAGCGCCTGGAAAGATCGCTTAGTCCACGGTTCTCACACTCCTCCTGATTCCCTCAGTTAAAACAACACTTAAGACTTCATTATAGTGCCTGAAATATTTTAGGTAATTTTCCCATGATCCTATGAAATGATGATTCCAGTTATCTCATTTCTAATCCACCTGAGATAGTTTGGTCCCGTTTCTTAAAGAGGAAGGGTTTCTGCATTCCTTTTGATTCATTTTCTTATTTACTTAACTCTTCCAAACTGATTAGAACAGGCGATGTGTTTTTTAATCTCTCAGCAAACACAACAAAAATCAGATTTTTATAGGTTTGGCACTAAAGTTCCAGAAGGGCTCAGTGGCTATCAGTCTGAGTCCTTTCAGGCCTAGTACCTATTGGGTGGGGCTGGTCGGAGCCCGGGGGTCAGCCAGCCAGGTGCAGCGGTGTCCCAGCTGCTACTAAGTAAACCCAACTCCAGCAAACAAATGGACCGGCCTGGCTGAGAGCTCTGGTAGGAGCTAAGAATCTTCTGTAGTAACTGGAAACCCAAATGGTGACAGAAGGCCCCTCTGAGCTCCAAAGCCGCTGCTGGCTCCTACCTTTGTGAGCTGCGAAGAGTTCAAAACAGCAGCGGGGATTATCTGCCATCTCCGCCCTCTCGTTTGTGCGGTACCCGTGGGAACTGTCACAAGTTTGCATCTCGTGCACAGAGAACGCAAAATTGACTTTGCTCTGTTTCGTTTGGCAAAGTTAGATCAAACCATCTGCAAGTCATCTCCCTTGCCTTTCTAGAGCATCCAATAGCAGAGCCTGGGAAGAATTTCTCCCTGTGATTCACAGAGGTATCTAGTCAGTTCCTAGCTCTCAGTTCCCGGTGCCAACGTGCCAGGCGTCTTCCGAAGGAATTTGATGCCTTGTACACTGTGCCGGAGCTGGGATTCAGAAGCTCTTTATGGCTAGATTCTGTGGTAACTCCTAGCACGGAAGAGCATGAACTTCCGTCGACGTAGGTTGGCGTAAACCAAAGGATAAAGCCCACGGACTGGGAACCGGTCCATAAAATTGTGTACGCTGGCGTGTGACAGATTCCAAATATTGTATGCAAACATTGGAATTTACATGGGGGGTTGGAAGTAGACTCCTTCAAAAGCCACGGGTGGCTCGGGTAAGGTGTAACAACTATTCCTCTAACACCTGGAACAGTGCGAAGGACAGCTTTGGCAGGAGGTGTTCACGAGCTGTTTTGTCTAGTTTTCCCTCTGTGTTTTTTCTGCTTTTCGCTCAAGGACAGGGCAGACAGTCTGAGTATTTTTTTGCCGGTTTTGAATGATGCACATTGAAGCAAGAGCTGAAGTATAAGACAAAGACTGTTTTTAAAATAGTTAGGCTTTACTGCCTGGTGATATTTTTTTCAAAATACATTTACTGAAGATTTATGTAAAATCTATCTTTTGTCTACTTAAAATATCTCAAATGGATGTACAGGTCAAAATTTAATGCATAGGGGTTTTCATTATTTTAAATCATTTGCAATATAAGTGATTTACTGTGACATCAGACCTTTGTTCTTTGGCTGTCCACCATAAATTGAGGCCCACCCAAATTTCCAGCCTAAGCTGTATTTCTGGATTCCCTGCCCCACTGCCTATAATCTCGGTGCTGTGATTCTTCATGTAAACGACTTTCAACAAGGAAAGGAAGGGAACGCATAATTTGCCTTAATACGGGTAATTCTGAAAGAGGAGCGAGACCTTTACGTGAGAAATAGTTGATGTCCACAGAAAGGGGAGAACTAATGTTTGCAGAAGTGAAAGTCATCCTTGATAAGAGTGGCGAGAGCTACCGATCAACCAAATGCGATCAAATGGACTTTTGGTGTAGTTGAAACTGCCAGAGGTGATCGACTTCTGTCTTTCTCTTTCTGAATTTTTTCATGTCTTCTTTTTGCCCTTAAATTTATAATGCAATTAATGGATCCAGTTCTGGCCAGTAATGTTGTAGGTAACCATTTGGAAAACTGAGGTATTGGGATAAGCCAGGCCCCCCAAGATCATTCTGCAAGCCCGTAGTGAAAAACCGTAGTGGCGCCTGACACCCAGAATTGTGCCGTGTTGACAAACTTGCTCCTAACAACCATAAAAACATTGAAACGCTTAGACTTTTTGGAAGCTTCCTTGTGGAAACTGCATTCATTATCACGTTTGCAAGTTGTCCTGTGACGGTTTATGTATACAGACCTTTGGATCTGTCGCGGCCTATACTCGAAGCCTTCCCAGCTCAGAACAGCTCTTACCACCAAACGGCTCTTCTGTGGCTACACTACAAGAATTAAACCCTGAATTCAACCCAGTTTCTCATCCGTGGATGTCATCTCAAAACCTATGACGTCAAGACTCTGCCACGCCTTTAACTTCTACTCTTGAAACTGAAGGCACTTAAATCTGAAACAAACGTTGGTTTTTTGCAAGCTTCCCACACCACATACCTTGGCCTTGACACAACCCCCTTCCTGTTCTGTCAAAGGACGGATTTCTGTTTTCACGGTTTCACGCATTATTGCTCATGCATGTAGTTTTAAGTATACCTTCGAAATTTGACCTGCCCGAAGAATTGTAGCAATTCCGAGCAATATCGTCGATTACGGCGACGTCCTAAGGGGGAATCCCACCGCTGACGTCCAGGCTATCTGCGCAGTCCTCTAGGTATAAGTGTGTCTGACAAGGCCCATTTATCTCTCTTTGCTGTCTTTCCTAGAGTGTTCGTCCTAAACCAAAAACTAGCGCTGCCATCAATCTTAACCCTGAAGTCTGAGCGGGGTCAGGTGTTGTGGTGGGCCTGCATGTGCTTTCCTGCATTCGAGCTTCCAGTGGCTTTGCCACGGTGAGATCCAGTGAGAAAATCTCAGTGTAGTCCTGATTTATGTGCAAGAGTGCAGAGGAGAGCAAAAGCTTTTAGTGTCTTGGGAAGTAGTTAGGGATTAAAGCCAAGGAAAGGACAGTCATGTCAATTACATCCTAAAAAAAGAAAACTCAAGCGAAAGTCCCGGCTTCTCAGACCGTTTCTGGGCTGGCAAATGATCACTGTTTCCTTGGCAGATCCTCCCAAAAGCTAATGGACCCATTTAGATCCCCTCGCATACACCATGGCATCAGTTTGACCATTCTGAGGGAGGCCTGGTGGGAGTCTGATAATTCAGCATTTTTTTCTGAAATTAAATTAGGGAATGCCTTTAATATTTTAAGATCTCTGATGCTCTCTTGTCAGGAATCTCCACTGAACCCAGCGCTTCATTCCAGAGATGGCCGAGGGAAGAAAACCTCATGCAAAGCACAGGGCTGACACCTGGAGGGACTGCGAGAGGCGGACGGGGAGCCTGGAGCAGCCGCACATCCTGCAACACAGCTGGGTGGGGAAAGCTCAGAGCAGGTGGCAAGATCCTGGGATTTGAAAGTAGGCTTTTCTAGTGAAGGGATGCTCTCAATATGCTTCTCTCTCCCCTTTTCCAACAATAAAGAAAAATACAGATTTCTATTTCAGATTTTCCATGCCTGTTTTTAGGAGTAGAGAAGACACACGAGAGCTGTGACTGTGTCGCTTAATTATTCGCTTCTTCCGTGCTCAGGAATGTTTGGATCGAAGCTTATCTTGGTCAATAAGCTGCTACGAATAATGCAAGGTTATTTTTCAGTTCGTTAGTCTAATATATTTGAATTGCTGCGTGTCAGACTTCCCACTGCTTTGCCATTTGTGTGACTCTGTGTTGAGTTTCCGAAACACAGACTTGCAGAGCGATTCCTGCTGTCAAAGCTGCAGCTGGAAGATTTGCATTAGGTGGTTTGTTCTTTTCACATCTGCTTCTGCCAGCACCCACGGTAGGGCTTTTCCAGAAGCCGATAGTAATCAAGGAAAGCAAGGCAGCTTCTGGGACAAAGTCTTCGTGCTTTTTGAAGTTTCTTTCCAGCCTGGCAATCTCTCTTTCATAACAGTTGTTCAAATCTTTCCCTTGTTCGTAATCTCTCTTCCCTGCCAGGAATTGTCTCAGTATTAACGAATGCTTGTTTTGCTTGAACCAATTGTAGAATAAGTTTATAGCCGAGTTATTTACCGTTCTGGCATTACCAGACGTTTAGTAGCTCACAGACCCAAAGATTAGATGTCCATTACATATCTTTAATTCTCTTTAATTTGTCATTGCCAGTGTGGTTCCAATCATAAAATTTACTTATCGGTGAGTAGTTGCTTATGGAAATGGAAAAAATAAACAAACGAAAAACAACAACCAACAGTTATTTTCGGAACTGCTTTGTGCATTTCTATTATCCCACCTGCAGTACAGCTCCCCGTGTCTCCACATGTCTTCTCTGGTGTGCCTCAATACTGATTGACCGCATTTCTTTCCGTTCTAGCTTTCTGACTCCCAAAATATCACTGATGCTCAGTTCGTCCCGATGAGCATACTAAAATGCTACAAACATTCTCCACCCAGACCAGTCTAAAGGGTGAGCCGTGAAAACGCTTGTTCCGTTCTGGGGAGCAGAAGAGAGGCGCATAGAAAGCTTCAGGAGCAGCGCGAGACACGGGGTGTGCTCGGGATGCCGCTTTTCAGCAGAGACGGGGAGGTCTAATGCCGTCTCTGCGGCTACCGTTTCTTCAGTGCTTCTCATTAACTGTGCCATGACTAACGAGGCAGTAACATCTTTCTCCCCTCTCCACCCAGACAATATTGATGACGCTGGATCGTCAGTTATGCTGAATTACGTCGGATGACTTGTGGTTACTCAGTGACTTAGACAAATAACAATTCAAGATCAAGGGTGAACCCTGGCCACTAACCTTGTTTCACTTGCGACTCATTCCAGACTTAAAATCTGGCTCTGGCCGATGTTTTATTAACCCAATTTGTCATCCTCCTAACCCCCGTAATCCAACCCAGGCAGATTATTTACTTGGAAAAGATGTGTAGATAGCTTCCATGCAAATCTTAAATAGAGCCAGGTGCCACAGCTAGATCCTAGAGGGAGTTACAGTCATGACATTGTACATGTGCCGGTAAAATAACTTCTATCCTAGATGCTTCCAAACTCAGTGACATTCTTTCTCTTTAGATATTGTCTGGGCTCTCATTCCTGCAAAGCAGCTTGGCTTCAGCCTGAGGAAGCGTCCACATTCGTGTCTTCAGACTTGCGTGTGTTCCCAAAGAGATCAGCAAAGGTAAATTTAAGCATATATTTAAAGTTAAGAACATTCTCTTGCTTTGAAGTTGGAATCTCGGACTAGCCCTTCCTAAGCGACTCCCTTTGAATCTTTGCATTTTTCCAAAGATAAAGCATTCGGGTTAAGAATTAGCTCGCTACCTTCCGGAGAATTCATAGTTTCCGTTTTGCAACCTCGAAGAGAGAAATCTGAGACGCGTCAGTAAATCTGCTTTGATAGTGGAGTAAAGAGCTGCAAAAGGAGTAACCTGTCAAGGTAATGTGACTTAATTTCTCAGAGAAAGATCTTTTTTATAAATGAAATAAAAATGCCAGCAAAGTGAAATAGCAGGAAGTGTCACACTTGATTGTCTCTCAGTAGGACAGAAATTAAATAAAAAGAAGGCAAGGTAAATGACGGGGTTTTACATTTAGCGAGGGAAGTAATAACATAAACCGAGAATAATGACATCCACTGAAAATCTATGCACAGCAACCCGAGCGTAAAGGGGTATATTCCCACAGAAACATTCATTTAGTGTACACATTTTTCCTCGGACGAAAGGCGGGTTCTGTACTGGAAGTGCAGGATTCGTGGAGATACCGCGATCGGACGTAGGGGGGCAGCCTTACCTGCACGTTATCGCAGCCTTGCCAACACCGTGGCGGGGCCACCGCGGCCAGTGCGCTTTGGCCTCCCGGGTTCCCATGGCAAGCTCTGGAGTTTTGCCCCTTTCTAAACAAGAGACCCGTGCAGGCTTTCCAGATTTCCATATTCAAAGGGTGAGCGCTGTCCCTTTAAATAAACACAGACGTCTCAATCCAAATGGGGAGTGAAGCCCAGGCTACCCTCAGTTATGAAACCTCCCTTTCAGAGCTCCCGGGCTCAGGGGCTGCTGTTATACTTCGAGGTTAATAATCAGTTTTAATATTCACTTAGGGGGCTGTAAAAAAAGAATGAAAATTTCCTAATTTGAAAATGGACTTGATTGGCAGCTTTATTATCTCTATAAGGTGCGTGGCATTCCGCACAATCAAGTAATTTTTAAAAATAATCTTGCCGCTCAAGTCGTACACGCTGCTAATTGCATTTTAATAAGTCCCTTTAAAATCTTTCCATATTTTTTAATATCCTAATATTAGATAAGCGATTGCCGGGGACACTGGAGGGCACTGAGGTTTATGGAAAGAAGAACACCGTAATGAAGCTTTATTGGGATGGCATCACCAAACAATTGCTGTGATAGCAACACTCCCAAACTTGGAAAAACGCCAGCCATTCTCCCCCTAGAACTGACTCAGGCACAAGCCTCCCTGGCTCAGGACTGACACAGAAAATGGATCCTTTCTGGATCATAAAATGGCCTCTTTCCATCTTGGAAATGACCGAGGAACTGTCCACTTTGGATGAAACCCAGTTGGGAGAGTATTTGGGAAAAATGTAGTATGGTGCGGGGTTATTGGGTGTCTATATCTCCTTTATGGGACGGGGAGCATTATCCAAGCATACACCAATCCAGACTTAATCGCTCTAAAATTAAAAAGCAAACAATAAAATAAACAACCTAAGAAGTCAAACAACAGGGGGGCTGAACTGAAAAACTCCAGATTCAAGTACCTTGAACAACAGAAAGTTTCCGAGTCAGATTCAACTAGGATCCCATGTGTGCGTCCACGGGGTGAACTATTGCAGCAGTTACAGCGCAGCGGTGCAGGCAGGTTCTCCACGACATTCCATGTGCAGAGCCCGACATTTTCTGTTGAAAGTCTGTCTTTATATCTGAAGTGCTGTCTTCTCTCCGTGTATGAAGTTGTGTTTCTCCAGATTATGATCGTTGGGCAACTAACGCCACTTTCAGTGTAATTTAACATCATCATCCACGGGGGAGAAATATAATCCCAAATTAACACGTAACTGGCTTCTAGGGAACTTCACTGGGATAAAGGGACTTTTTTTGCCAAAACAGAACGGCAGTGCCAAATTTTACATTATACTGCATTTTGTCCTCTGCAATTTGTGCCTTAGGACCTGAGATCAAAAAGTTATTTTGAGAATAATAATGACTTCAATGTATTGCCTGCTTTTATATGGTTTCTTCCTCCTGACTCTTGTCTTCTGAAATCATACTATAATAAATCACAATGTCAGTTTCAGTTTTAAAAATAATCAAGCTTCTAGCAGTTCGCTATTAGTAATGGAAAGAAAAAATACGATATCTCCTTGAAGATTCAAAACCTAGGAAAGAAATACAGAGAATCTATAACTGATTTTTTTTCCTTTCAAGTCTCGTAATATTTAAGTAAAGTTGTTTTTGGAACCCAACAATGACTTTTAATACTTGAAATGGGCAATACTGATGTAAACATCTTGCATTCATTTGTTTGAAAATGATCCATTTTCTGGACTAACTGAAGCTCTGTCTATCCAAGTGTTTCTTCTGTACATCATCAGAGAATCCTTGGACTCAGTCCATCGTATCTTTAGGCTTGATCTTATTCCCACTGAAACCCAAAGGAGTTCTGTCCCCAGTTCCCAGTTAAAAATGGATCAAGCTGAATTTTACCATATAGTACAAATAAGAATAGTTTGTTACTACTAAATTTCTTATTACTAGTTGTGCATCTTTCTGGTTTTAAGGTGCATGAGATGCCAGTGTAAAGAAATCAATGTATCTGACATAAGCCACGAAACAGAAAAGAGTTGTTATGTCTTCCTCTCTTCGTCTCTTTCTTTTTTTTTTTCCCTTCTGACAATAAGAGCAGAAGGTCTTGTTTTGCACTGACAGGCTGGGAGGCACATGTTCAGCGAACTTCTGCACAGGAAGTAAATGTCCAGGTCATATTTATCCCTTTTCATGTGGTTCTTTTAATCCCCCAGATTGGGTTTCAGAAGAGTTTTACAGTTTCAGTTTTACAAAGCAAACCTTCCTTTAATGTTGGCATTTTAAAGAAAAAGCTTCAGTCAAAACATGTGTGTTTTACGTCAGCCAGATGTGATGTTGAGGGGAACAGGCTGCAATGTGGCAGCCAGCTCTGCTGCAAAAGCTGGACATCAAATGGGACCTACTGGTCCCCAGTTGAGGGATCGGCCTCCTGGATCTCTCAACTAGTGAAAAAAAAAATCAAAAAAATATTCAAAAAAGTCCCCAAGAAAGTTACAAATGATAAGCATAGCCAGCATTGCTATGACTTGCACACCAGTATCTTGTATGGCCACATTGCCCTACTGCGCACAGACCTGTACACCCAAAAATTCGTTCTTTCCTAAAAATGGTTGAAGGAAAACGAAACAAGAGGTATTAAGGGCTGCAGAAGTACATTAACATGCCCAGCACTGCACAACTTCCACTGAACATCACTGTGGCCGGTGGGTCAGGACCCACGTCTGTGGGAAGCTGAGGCCAGTTTAGGGGGCCCTGAGGCAGCCGCCATGTTTTGCCATTTTTCCTAGTCCATCAGGCAGTGCCTCAGGAAGAGCTGGTGTCAGTCTCCTGCCACGGCTGCCTTTCCTCATGGTCCACGCAGCGCTATATGGCTGTGTTGTCTGCGTGACACGGAGCTGTGCTGGTTCCTTAGTAAGCCAAGTACTGGGCGCCCTCTTGGTGGCCACCGTTTTGTGACTGTTGGAGCCCCCCGTGCAGCCCCTCAGGAGTTGTTGCTGCTCTGAGCTGGGGCAGTTGAGACTGGGCTGGGGCGGTTAGGGCACACCTGTGGCAGTTGAGGCCGATGAGGCTGGGCTGGGGCGGTTAAGGCTGACCTGAGGGGGTTAAGGATGAGCTGGGGCAGTTGAGGAAGTTGAGAAAAGGCTTGGGCAGGAAAGGATACTCTGAGGCAGAACTGAGGAACCTGAAGCCTGAGAGTTCATCTTACCGGTGCGTGTGCCCTCCAGACCCCTCGGCAGGTGCCTCACCACCCTGTCACCTCCTCACGGTTATCTGGGCTGGAGACCCCCAAGGAAGCACCTTCTCGAGACAGCCCATGGAAAGCTCTCTATGGTGAGTAGTAACTTCTTCCAGAAAAAACACTACAAAATGTTACCCTACACCTGGTGCCACCAAGAACCTGTCTGTGTGTCACGGGCAGCCATCCTGGGAGTCCTGGGAAAGCAGTTCCTGTACCAGCAATGGATGAGTACTTGCTCGATTTCCAAAATTAAGTGCTTTTCCTTGGTCAGTAAGCTGCAAGGTTGGCTTTCGAATTCTCTGGAATAACAGCTATGGTCTCTTGAATTGAGACCATTTATTTTTTCCTTTAAGTTTTGTGTTAATCCAAGGTCACTGGCCTCCAGGCCTGGGCTCTCCGTTGATCTCTTTGAATGATATAACTGGGTTTTCCACAGAGTTGCCCGCTTTCCTCGCTATAGCTAGGTACAGAGTTTGTCTTTACTGTGGGGTAAATGGTATGGTCAGATGGTCTGCGGTAAATTTGACAGGTTAATTTAATGTCCTGGAGTCCGGGTGACCAGATGGAATAGGACTGGAATATGTTGTTCGTTGTACAGAGTGAATCTGAAGCGAGTATACTTTATGACCTGTCCTGTATGGTATACCTCTTCCTAATGTCCCGGAGAAGAGCCTGTGAGACCGGCTTATTCCTTCACGGGAAGCTGGGTTGAGCAGGATCACGTTTGAGCATTGGGATTACCTGGATGTTGCAATGGGCTGGAACAACTGTCTGCCTCTTTCCTTGGGAACAGGAGAAATGCCATAAAGACAAGGAAACCTGGTTAAGTTACATGTTATATGTGGATTAGTCTAAGCTTTTCGGACTGACCAAAGTAAGGCTGAAGTGTCTTTTAGAGGGTTTAGTGAGTATTATATTCGGTAAAACCAGATTTTGCTCTCAGAGTTGGCTGGATTTGCATAAGCATCTTACAAGTTTTTACTCAGCTTCTGTCCCCCATTTTTCTTTGGTTGGTAAATGTCCTAATAGATAGCACAAATAAATAAATATAAACATGCATAGTCGTGTTTCTTCTTTTGAAGTGTGTAAGTATTGAGAGCTCAATTGTTATTTATCCTTGGCTGTTCCTCTTATCTTCACTCAAGATCTTTACATCTTGTTAATTGATATTGTTGCTATCAGGCTCTGCTTCGCATTTTTAAAGCCCTCTGACTGAAGTTAAACTTAAGCTGATACAAGCAGCGGCACTTTGTGAAGCTATTTTTTAGGAAGTATCGATTACCGGCAGTTTTCTCTGATTTCAGTTGTAAATACAGCTCTTTACTCTAGAAGTTAATCCTGAAAATAAGGAACAGCAAATCTAGATGTTTTTCTACCATCATCCTGTTAGAGCTAGAAAGTTTACTACGGATACCTGGATTAACGTTAAAATCTTGGCCGAAAACTACTCTATCAGGCGAAAGAAACAAACCCCAAAATGTTACGATAGGAAATAGAGTAATGCACAACAGTGGCTCCCTTTCTAGACCGCTTGCCCCTCGTCCAGCAGGAAGACGGCCACAGTGTGACTGGCCAGTGTAGGAGGAAGGGAAGGTGGCTTTCTCCCGTGCCTTCAGATCACAAAAGCCATACAACTAGGATGAAAGTCAAATGGCTGTGGCAGAGATTTAGGAAATAAAGGATTAGTCCTGACTTCACAACATATTCTCTGTGTGACTGGGTCCATTCCGTTCCATTTGCCATTTGTCTTGCTTTCCTCTCCGACAATCCTATGATACAGAGAGGTAATAGAAAAAAAAATCCATCAGTAGCTGTGAGGCACTCAGCTGCTGTGGTCAGATAAGTACCACAGTGAAGGAAACTCCTCTAAGTATCTATTAAGGACAGCACTTCACAGGGCTCTTGCCCCTTCTATCCAAGGTGCACGAAGCATTCCATCAATGCCGCTCGTACTCCTTCAATACCCCTGAGAAGCAACGCATTATAAATCCCATTTTACAGATGGGCGAACCGACTTTTCCCCAAGTCCCGGAGTGGTTCAGTGACAGAGCTGGGAATTGAACCATTAGACATTTCCCTCTTCGTGACAGCTCTGCACAATCCCAGGACTCATTTATTTTCCCTATTAAAACAGAAGTAAACAAGTATTTTCTTTCTGAGACCCACTGAGGATGGGGGATTGGGGGGAAAATGGAAGTAAAATTAAAAATAAAATGACATAATTCCCTACTGGCCCCGAGTTGTCCAGTCTCCTTTACATTCACACTTCTCTTTGTTATGTTTCCTTGAAGTTGAACCTCCCTGGAGAAGGGAACCTCAGAGTATGTGGTGCTGGGGAAGAAATGCTTCAAGAAAAAGAAAAATAATCGCAGCTGCAATGTTAAAAATAAGAAGCTAATCAAAGGCAGTCCATGTGGGCGCCACTTTCATCTCTCATCTTCAAAGAGGTGCAAACAAACATTGTCGGCGTGCCAAGCAGCAGCCTCAGCGCCTGATGATCCCATTACTCCTCCAGCGTCCACCCTCCCTTTCCATGCCACAGAGCCTTTAGGCATGGGACTCCAGGATCACTGCCGAGGTGGGAACCTCTGGTCACCAGAGGAGAAGCCACATATGGAATTTCTCCGTGGATCCAAATCATTTCATAACAAACATACTTGGGCTGCATAGATCGTTCCTTGTACCGTTGCCTTTCTAGTAACACTAATAGCATCTCTCCTCCCTAAGAGGCTGAAAAGCCTCTAGACGTTTTGTTCCGGTGCTTTGAGGGATTTTGTTTTCCGAAGATCTGGTTATTTTAAAAAATAATATTCATGCTCTGATGGAATCCAGATGTACTTAGTGCAGTAGTAGAAGAGTGTGGTTGAGTAGTTAAAGTGGTGGCACTTAGGGGAATTCGGTGTGCTGGGTCTCTTCCCAGCACTTAGGAGAACTTGCCTTGAAGTCTATGAACCTGATAGATTTGTACCTCAGTTTACCTGAGTTTACTTGCCTCAGCACAAGCCTCGCTGTTCCTGCACACCCTAAGGCAGTTCGTATAGTAAGTTAACTAACTTCGAATGAACCGATTAAAGTGTCAAACCTGAGGTATAGTGTGACGCCATGTCTGAACGAATGCAACTGAATGTATTATAGGGTCATCTTAAGCGTGGTAACACTGGGGCATTGCTCCAGAAGGGGCCTGCAAAGGAAACGTAGATCGCTATGTGCTATATGGTGCGGCATAGGATAATGTAGCTCAGATTAAGAAGAAGGATAAATAAGGTGATAAATTAGGTGAGGAAAAGAGCTGAACTCTTTTTCTCCNACTGCATCTTGATGTTGCCAGAACCTCCGCAGAGCAGACGCCTTTACCGCCTCGTACCTGTCTGAGGCTTTCCTGTTCTGTTAACATGAGCAGCATTCCAGTAGCTGCAAGAACAGTTCACCGGAGCGGTCATCTGGCCACAGAAGCTCTGTGGGGCCTGCCCCATGTTTCACGAGGAGAGACTGGGAGATGGAGGGGAGGGAGTAGAATTGGATCCAGCTCACTGTAATGAGGAAAGCCTGTCCTAGACAGGAAAGGATTCAATTAAGAGGCTGGACGAATATGGATGATACAGGGAGGGCGTCAGGACATCTGGGGCGGCCATTATTGGCAAGAATAAAGGTGCTTTGCGTAAGAGCGGGACGCAGTCACGGGGGAAGAGGAATCCGCTCCCAAGTACCGCCGATTCCCCCTCCCCTCTACAGCGCGCAACAAGATACGGATTAGACCATTACACCCGAGGGAAGCCACAGAGTCGCGCTCTTTTTCATGGACAGTAGCAGGAAATCGGTGGATTGGAACCAAATGAGAAGCCTTACTCAAACCAGATGTGACCCCGGGGAGATCAGAACTGCTGAGATGTTTTTGCTTTGACATATCCGCCAGTGCTGAAGGTGGGGGTGGGCTGAGGGTGGCAGCAGCCAATTAGATGCTGCTGGATTATATCATGCTGGTAATAGGACAGCTGGGTCTTAACACAGAAAGTTAGAGGAGACCACTCTGCTGCTGCATAGTCAAAATCACAAGTGTATCCTAAATTTCAGCTGGCTCATCACCTGCTTCAGCAGCAAGACTTTGGTCTGGGACTTTCACAGCCACACTATTGAGTTAACCACATCTGTAGGCTACAGTCTGTTGTGATCGAGCACTGCTGACCAAGGGTACCCTCTTCTATTTCCATTCAGCGGACTTCATAAAATAGTTTGAGCCTGTTTGGATGGGGAAACGGGAAAATCAAAGCATCGCCATACTACCGTGACACGTGACGTGAAGTCCATTTTGAGTTCCAGCACCGAAACCACCACTATCTGCAACTGGATCTTACCTTGGCTCTTCTGTATCTAATTCTGCCCCCTCGTTTAATGGTAATTCATCTTCAAACCTCAGGTGACAGCGATGAGTGTAGCATTGAACCGGGTGCACATTTTGCTTAAAGACCTAGCTGTAGGTTCCTATGATTTGGTGAGGTTATTTTTCTTATTTGTGTGAGTTACGGGCAAATTCTGACATCAATAGTCTCCAAAAAGTCTGAAATTCCATCACTGTAAAGGCTCTGAAGTCAGGTCAGTGCAAAGTAATCCAATGTATTCATTCATTTTCAGCCCTCGCGATTATAAAAGCCTGATGCATGAGTTTTTTGCTTATTTGATTCTGGTAATAATGAAATGAAATGACGGGAAATCAGTTGCTCCCCTGGCGCTCTCGCTCTGTCTCTTCCTTCATCCTCTGTGTCTAAATAAGGAATCCAAAATTAACTTCAGTTAGCATTTCAGAGGCCTTGAGGACCGTGATCGGTGTGTCCTTTATTTTGTGCCAGGTCGCAGGACATTTGTAACAAGAAGGCAAAAATCCCTTGTCTGGCCTGTTTGCTTCTCTGCTGCTGCCTTATATGGAACAACTAGTGGATTACCCTGGGTGAGAAAGATGCTGCATTAGATCAGTGTGTTTCACAAGGAACTCTGAAGTCACGGAGACCTTCTTGGTCCCATACTAACACGAACTGTTGCTCCTCAGGGTGCTGCCTACCCTTATGCAAATACCACTTTCATATTTTGTCTGTTAATTATGAATATTTCTGTGGGTGAAGCTGTTGCTATTTTTAGGAAGCCCGCACCTAGTCAGTGTCCACTGAAATCCATCACTGTTTATCTGCTGACTTTTGCAGACTTTGGGACAGGAGGTTTCTGCTTAGCCTAGGAAATAATTCTGTCCTGTTAAATCTGTCCCACCAGCTGGAGGGGATGGTGAGCCAAGAGGGGCTTATCGGTTAAGAGCAGGGAGAAGCCAAGTCCTTTCTTGCTCTGTGCCCTCTAAACATCAGGCAACTAAAGGATAACTGCTCCATTGTTTTGACTGGGTAGAGTTTTGCACTCTCCTAGCATTGATATAAATATGAAATTTAAGGGGAGGACTTAGGCAGACTGGAGTTGGGTGAACTGGAAAGTAGCCTGTGTCTGCCTGCAGAATGTCTCTGGCATCAGAATTAACCTAGGCATCATCCAGGAGGAGTGAGATGCAGGGAATATGGACCTAATGATACAACAGGAGCGTGTTGCTGGAGACCTTGTCAACACTCTCATGTTTTATAACTCTATCTGACCCCTCCCAGGGAGGGTGAGATTCTGGTTTACATTAGCCCAGATGAGATGCAGTGTTGACAGGGCTCAGCAAGGTTTATTTTTTGCTCCAGGGCAGCGGAGCTTTGCTCGACGGCCGCCCTGTGTGGTAACAGAGCCGCTCGTGGTGAGCGGTGCCAACCGGGTCCCTTATAAAACAGTCTGAGGGTACAGCTTCTCAAATGACAGAGCAGAACCTCCTCCTTCCCCTTTGCCAAGAAATTTAGTGATAGTAGCCCACAAAGCCAAAATAGCTGTCAAAGACCAAGCTGGATTTCATTTTGCTTCTGATGGTGTTTAGCATAGAAGTTTCATTCTCCACCGTGAAGGCCAAATTGCTCAGTTTGTTTGAGTCCCAAAGGGAATGGGTTTATAGGCATAAGAGTCCCAGAAGTTCCTATCTGCACCAGATAATACTGTCCTGGTCCACCAGCGAGACAGGGGGAAGTGCTGTAGACTTGTAAAGACTGTTTCCTCGTGGAAAATCCGGTGGGATAGAAGAGGGTGATCCGTGCAAACGTGCATTCCGCATTCTTAGCCTCCCCTGCAGAATCCTTGATAAGATTTACCCCTGAAGGTGAGCAGGTTTCTCCGAGCAGGATCTATTTCACTCCTTGTTAAGTGACAAATGAAAAAAAAAAAAAATCCAAACACTGGGATTTGGTCTTGCCCATTATGTTTCTAAGACCCTAGTAGACTTCAAGCTACCCTAAAAGTAGGGGATGTTTTCAAACTCAAAATTAGAGTCTTTCAGACCTGAGGAGAGTTGAGAGAAGACTAAATAATCTGCAAATCCGTGCATTTTCCTGATGAAAATGGTAATTGGCTTCTCTGTGGAGCACTTTCTAGCCAGTTTGCGTAACCTTTGCTCGGAAACTAAACAGAATTGACCGATTTTGATTTATGGCAACTTCCTTGGCATGTGCTCTGCTCTGTTTGCATCATTGTCATGGCAGCAAAGGAACTCTTCATGTGTCCAGCTACCTTGCCACATCCTGGCCTTACATTGGAGACCCGATTCAAAAAGGCGAGGAAAGCTAGTTAGCATTCAGGAAATTGGAGGTCAAGTGTCATTTTTCCTATTCGGCTCTTGCACATTACCATTCCATACTGAGAAGGAAAAGCTGTGCACAACCATTCTTTTATCTGAGTGTCTTAAGGACTTAATAAAGCTGTGGTGAAAGTTTCTGGCTTTCTCTGCCCCACGTGGTCTGAGCCCGATGGATTTTCTGCTTGTGCGCAGCTAGCCACTTTTAAATGAGCGGCACCAACCCAAGACACTGAAAAAGGGCAAGAGAAGTGGGGCCTGATTTTAAGTGAGTAGATGGAGTCAGCCGAAAAGGCAGCAAGTGTTCATTTTCCAAAACGAGAGGTTTCTTCCTTTAATGTGGGGTTGAGGAATGACAGAGGTGTGAGACACGAAACACGAGGACTTGAATTCAAGACTGGGTCTCAAATCCCTGTATACAAGCATACAACGGCTAATACAGGATGAAACTGGGGTTCACTTATGTCCAAGAGCTTCAAGTTTATTTGAGACTTCATCGGCTCCAGTCTCATCTCATTCCTCTGAAATAATAGTTTTTATTCAGTGGCTCTTGCTTAATCCTTTGGGGTGTAATCCTTACTTAACCCTTGTTCAGGTGTGCTGATTTTTCTTATATGATAAGGCCTTTTAATAGGGTTCTTGATTGTTGGCATAATAGACTTCAGGAAGAAAATGAAGCAAGTCTTCCTCACCAGCTGGGATCCAAATTCACACATGATCGAGAAACTGCTGTTCAGTGTCGATAAGATGCTTGGGTACTCCTTTCCATGAGTAGATTAGCCAGAGCAGCGACGTCAGAGCAAAAGGCTCTGTGGTTCCCAGCAGTTATTGCAGGCATGGATTTTAGCATGGAATGGGTTAACTCAGAAATTCTCAGCTGTTTTTTAAGAGGCAGACACTGTGCTGGGATAATGGTGTCAAAAAGCAGGCCGGACCCTTGAAACAGGCAGACCTGGAATCCTTGGGAAAGAATTGATGACAGGGTCAGATAATTCGTTCTTCATGTTAATTCTTCTATTTGAAGCTGAGGAAAAAGTCTGTTAAAATGTTTGCCCAATAATTTGGGGCCAACAGTTATAATTACCCTTATTCTAATATGTATCCATACATTTGGTGACTCACTGATGCAAATCTGCTCGACTCCTTCCAGAGGGGTTTGCAGCAGGGGCGCCAGAGGAAGAGACAATCTGGTCGCTGGGTTTGAGCCCTGGCGTGAGCCCTCTGCTCTTTTGCGTACGCTTGAAGCGGGGATGGACCGATTTGGGAGTCTGGATTTTGCTTTTGGTTTAGCTGCGGCTCTTCAGCAAGACTTGACCGAAGTTCTTCACTGAGACAGTGTAATTGGGACATAAGTGAATTCCAGTCAGTTCAGGAAACACATCCTTTCAGTTCCTGAAAACATGCTATTATTAATTAATGAGCGCAAATACTAAGGGGGCCGCACGCCTTTCGTTCCTTGGTCTCAGACTTATGTCTCTCCATTCGTCTCTTCTTGCTAAATTTTTCAGTGTTTTTAACATCAGACTGATGTTACGTATAATTACCAACTTTGCACCAAAATTATATTTGACATGGCTTGTGTGGGAAATTAGAGCATTTCAGAGACTACAAATTCACCTGGGAAGATGAGCCAGGCAAGACAAGGCAGCGCAGAGTGGAAGTAATTTGAATATTACATGTGCCCTCCTGAAAATGCCAAAATCATTTAAATTGCTAGAAAGGATATTTTCTCTAATTAGCTGTGTGTGCTGGAGGGTTCATAATAATGCACTGGATGTGGAGGAATGGACCGGCAGAATAGAGGCTGCCTGTGCTCCATAGGGGGCAGAGAAGAACTGGCAGTAGGAAGAGTCCCCCCCTTTCTTCCCTGAAAAAATGAAGGTATTTATCATCCCTGCAGCTATCTACAATGATACCTCTCTTTTTAAATGTATAGAGAATGTGCCCAGTTACCCGGTCATCTGTGGTATTAGCTACCGAGGGAACCCCGGGAGCAGGGCTAGCTGTGTGGCTGTGCTCCAAGCTCAGATCCTGCACTATTTGCTGTTTCAGGAGGCTCTAACTGCCTTAGCTCTGCACCACCCTCAGGCATCACTGTGCTGCTCTCTGACACTTCTTCAGTTTCACAGGGTCCCACAAATACAGTCTCCATTCCCCTCACTTTGCTCCTTTCTCCCTGCGGCCCTGCTGGTATGTTCTCACTTCCTTCCACAATTACAGCGATAGCCCCAGTTAGGCCAAGCCAAGTCTGTATTTTTTTTTTATTCCTTTTTAAATTATCCTGATGACTGTAGACATTCTGGGGAGAGCAAGAGGCAGACACATTCTCACAGATCTTCTCTCTTCCTGACATTGATTGTTTAAGCACTAAACCATTCGCTGACTCTTGTGACTCTAAATGATGTGGGGCTTTTTTGAGGTTTTCCTCCCCACAGCTACAAAAACCACACTGGAGCGTGAGTCTCTCTAATGTGAGAGCTTCCACCTGTGACTGCAGAGTGAGGCTGCTGCTGGTTTCATCTCCTTTTCTGCCATCACCATTCCTGTGGTTTCTGCTTTGTTACATATTCATTTTTATAATGCAATTATCGTCTTGTGGGATGAAGGAGGGGAAGACACCCTAATTAGCCGCTTAAAGCACTTTAAAACTGCATGTGTCCATGTCTTTAAAGGAGACGAAACTGTAGAGCGGATGCCGTTGCACTGTGCTGCGTGTTTCCAGTGCTGAGCGTTGCAGGTAACCCACATTGTCTGATCCGTGCCGTGGCAGTGATTTCCTATTTAACTGTCACAAGGTCTGAATCCTGTTGCTTCCTTGCATCACGAGGTATCATTTGCACCCTGGAAAAGGGGATGTAAATCATTACCCTGTTGAGCAACTGGGGAGTTTTGGTTCGGGAGCTTTTGGGAACGCCTTTGTATGGAATGAACAGTAACATGAATTTCAAGACAGGGTAGAAATGGGATTTAAACTCCCCCACACCCATATGCCCTTCCAGGGACCCTGAAGTACTGTAGTCTAGGCTCAGAGGTACAGAGGTGTTGTACTCCCAGTGAAATTGGAACTAGGTGCCTGCATTTCCCTGTGGATCTGGCTCTTAGCTGCATGGAAAGGCTGCTTTATAACAGCAAAGAGGAACGTAAATATTGGCCGAGGATGCCAAAGCTAATACCCGCTTTTCGGGAAACTGCCCTCACATCTTTAATTTCCACAGAGCAGCTGGGCCTTGTGGTTAAGGTTTCAGCGTGGTCCTCAGCTCGCTTCTCTTAGAAAGATGAAGAGCTGAGTTGATATGAGAACATTACTCCTGGATAGTTCATTGCTTCCTTCACTTGATTTCTGAGGACTTCAGGCAGGAGTGATGCTTGCAGTCTTCCAAAGCGGACATGCCCCGGTTTGTGAACATCACAAGCCAGCAGCCTTTTCCAGGTGATAACGTTCTCGGAGGTTTGGTACCGGGGCTCGGTATTGATGCAGTTCCATGTGTTTGGTGCTGATGACTATGTTCAGGAATGATGAAAGGTGATGAGCCTGGACCGGAAGGGAGGTGGCTCCAGGAAAACTTGAAAAACAAGAAACATTGTTTTGTTCTACATGTTGATTGTTTTGTGTAACTTGGACAACTGTTTAGTATTCTTGCACAGGAGAGGAGGGAAGTGGATGAGTAATCAACTCTGATGAATGACTTTCCTTTTCTCATAAAGTGGTAGTTACGCCCTCCGTCAGACCCATTTTCAAACAGCCCGTGGTCTTGATATTACTGTATGTCATCTTCTGTATTCCTTTAGTGCAACTTCATTTGCAGCTCAGGATTTCAGGATTCTTCAGAGTGCTTCCGATTTTGGCCTGCTCTCTGGAAGCCATCATTGGCCATCCCACTGCAGGACAGTTGAGGGGGTGTGCACCCTAACATGTAAGTAGCCTGTAAGTACCTGTAAGTAGCAAAACTGCCATTAAGAACAGCAGGCGATGTCCTCCAAGGAGATTCCATAATGCTTTCCCTGTATGATGTAGCATCACTTCTAGCTTATTTACTTCAAGGAGGAGTCCCCTGTACAAAGAGCATGTGAAGATGGCAAGCATTTACTTCTGACTCCTTGTTGTAGCTGAGCTGCCGTTACCACCCAAGCAGATTTGCCAAGCTTTCTTCTAGTACCTCTCCATCTCCAGCACGATTCCACTAGATGGTGCCAAGAACTCTCGTGCAGCTGCAATGAGTCTGAGGCCTTTACTTGCTTTGTACCTCGATGAGAAGACGCCTCTGGCTTGGCATGCAGGCTTTTCAGGAACTGTTTCCCCAAGGGGCTGTTTCCCAGATTTGCCTCTCAATCAAGGAACAGATTTATGAAGTGGAAAGATGTCACAGAGACAAGCTGGCATGAGGGGAGGAAGGGGAAGATTGTCTTCTGTACTGTGGGCAGAATTTTCACAAGCTCTACAATTAATAATTTGTTTGGGGGGATTTCCTTTATTTTTTGTATCTTTCCCTGAACAGTATAATTTTTAGTTAGAGGAAGGCAAATGCAAGGGCAGCCCTAAATGATGCACTTCTCTGAACAGCTCTCTTTGCCGTTCAGGCCTGAACTGAAGCGGCTTCTCATAAAGCAGCCCTGTCCGGCAGCTAGTTCCATCAGTGTATCCTTGCTCTCATTTATCACCCGCAGTTTTCTCCCAAGCAGGATTCTAGCATGCACACAATTATTTTCATTTTAGGAACTAAGATTACCTAAAATCAGCAGGTTCCCTATGCCTGTCCTTGTATGAAGGACAAACACATCACTGAGTTCCACTAATGCTGAGAATGCTGATCACTTCCAGAGTTCTCATTTTAAGAGCAATATCCATATTTATTTTGGTGAAGCCATTAGGCATTGTAGCTAATCTCAGGTGCTGCGAAGAGAAACAAGCAACGTAGCTGGGGATGAAATCTAGCTTCACACGTTAACTCCTCTCCAGTTCTCAAGAGCAAATCCTCCAGAACTGTAGAACTCCTTAATTCATCAATTTCTGATGCATATCATCTCCTTAAGGGATTTCTAAACTTTGGTTGTCAGTAATTCCTGGCTCCTGGAGCAGACCCTTGTTTTCCAGATTATTTAAAATAAGCAAATAGAGCAAGTTTGGTTTGTTTGTTGGTTTTTTTTTTTTAAACATGCCTGGTCTTGCTCTCTGGTAAATATGATTTACCTCACTTACTTTTGTGGAGTAAATGGGACAGGCTCTGGTAAATGTGTATATTGTGGTTTACTGTGACAGACAGTTAAAAAGCTAGATCATTGCTTTTTACTTCCTTTTCCTTTTTGCCTAATCTTTTTCCAATTCTGAACTTGCTTGTCCTTTATTTTCTGTCTACGTCATTTCTTAGCCCCCTTGTCCCAGCCCTCTGCCAATTTGCCTCCCCATCCTCTTTCCCTGTC
Organism: Erpornis zantholeuca; assembly: GCA_013400515.1. Lineage (NCBI taxonomy): Eukaryota > Metazoa > Chordata > Aves > Passeriformes > Timaliidae > Erpornis > Erpornis zantholeuca. Next base: position 23,119 of record VZTN01012926.1, read on the forward strand.
CTCCAAATGACTACACAGGCCACAGCAGTTGCATCTTCTTGACATCATCCCATCAGCAGACTGTTAGTGTGCATATGTTGTGACAAAAGCAGTACAACCAGATAGGGAAACAGGGGGATCAAGTACCCCCTGAGGCCTTCGGAGAATCACAGGGAATGAGAGGCAAGAGATGAGGGGTTTTTTGACAGAAGAGGATCCAGCTGTTCTGGGGGGTGTTAGATCCAGCTGTCTGCTGAAATATTTAAAGGAGATATTTTCTGTATTTAAAATCCTCTTTATTCCCCCAAGCACCCCCTTTGCAGTGCTGCTTAATTTCAGCTTGTCTGTGCTTTCCGCTTCTACTCACATGGTGTTCTTTGCATTCCCAAGTTTAGGACTGCTCTCAAAAGCAGGTGTGGCAGGAGAAACTTCTTAATAGAAAAAGGAGTCCCCTCTTCCTGCTGAACAGGTAGTGTGGAACCACAATCTGAACAAGGCAGATGGGGCCAGCTGTGCAGTTTGCATGGTGCAGGAGCCCAGGCGGGGGCAAGATTGAGCCCTGTCCGTGAAGCTGCACAGATGGAAAGCAGGGCAGGAATAGAATGTGAGGTTCAGAAGCAACCCATGGAATATGGGACAGTCTCTGCCAGAAGCTGACTCTGAGAAAAAACCCTATGAGTAGAGGCCCTCCTTACCCTCAGTAGTCCCATCAAACAAGAGAGATGGCACATGCATTGCTTACTCCTGTGACAGGCAGGTACTATAAAGCTTGTTTATTTATATTATGGCTGCGACACAAGATGCTAGATTTAGACTCCAAGGTTTAGGTGTCCTGTGCAGAGATCAAGAGAACAAACTCTAAGAAAGCAGAAGTGAACATAGATAAAGCAAGCACCCTAAAAAAAGGCAGTGATTGAAAAGGCCTGGCTGGAAAGCATAAATGACTCTTATTTCTGCGTCCTTCCTCACTCTCTCCTAAAATGTGCACAAATGTACAAAACCCATTTTCTTGGCTACTCATTCAAAAGAATGGAGTTTATTTCCCTGAATATCTCTCACCTTTACAGTTGGAGTAAATTCCCACCCAACCTAAAAATTGACCCCATGATTTCTTTGAAAGAGCTTCCACAGCTACCTTGTAATGAGAACAGTGGTAAACTGCTGAGGAGCCCTTTGTGGTACTCTGTTCCATCAGCTGCTCTAATACCTTTTTGATTATCTCAGTGGACACAGATATAAATGCTGCACCTTGGATCCCTCACTTGCAAGCTATCTCCATTTTTTTTGCATTTTCTTTTTAAAATAAAAATGACTGCTGATGTTTATGCCCCTGTAATACATTATGTATTATTTTGTTTTAAGCACTGCCTTTTGCATCCTGACAGTAACAATAAAATGTGAGTATGGGATTCCTAATACAGACAGACTAATGTTTCCACTGCTAGCCTTCCCTATCTCCTCTTTTTTTCTTTCTGCTCTCTAAGCACTTTTCTAAAGGCTCCTTTTATATTCCTAATAAAATTAGAGCGAAATACATCGATTTACTGGAAAAGAGGGTTTGTATTTTTTTCCTTGGTGATAGCACTTTCTCCGCCACCCACCTCTTAAAAATGCTGGTGCATATTCAATGCAGAAGACATCCAATTTCTTCTTTTTGGCAGTTGGGTTTTTTGGTTTGTTTGGTTTGGTTTGGGGGTTTGTGGTGTTTCTTTCAGGTTGCTTGTTTGGTTGGTTGGTTTCGCCTGGCTGGTTGGTTGGTTTTTTGTTGTTTTTGTTGTTGTTGTTGTTCTTTTTTTTATCAGTTTCCCAATAATTTTTCCCCCTTTGGTCTGAGAATACTCTGCCCGTTGCCTCTGCTGTAGACCATTTTGTCTAAGCTGATCTTCTGAAGTAATTACTTTTCATTAATGCATTTTAGTCGCATCTCCAAATACCCGTAAATAGCTGGTCTGCTCAGAGTGGGAACTGATCTGGATGGGACCTTTTTACTCCTTTTCCATCTATAGATTGTGCGATCCATATCCCGACGTCCGACGTCCATTTTAGTGCAATGGATCCCCGCCTTGCCATGCTCCTTATTTGCCTCTAAAACCAGCTTCAGGCGGCCGTTAGACTATCAGATCCAACTTTGTGGCGGTGTTATGCCGACTTAGGCAAGCTTACCTGAGAAATTAGTCCTGTCGTGGTCTTACTGCTGAATCTCGCAGTTGCAAGTTGTGCATTGGGTTCTTTATCTCCTACTGAGATTTGTGTTGATCTCATTGTTTTGCACTCTCACAGCAGCCTGCTCACAGTTACAATAAGGCTAAGGAGCAATCGAAGCCCATTGAGTTTGTACATACTCCACACCATTGGAAAGCTTTCAGAACCCATCACTATGCTTTGGGGATTTAAGATTTCTGAGATATTCACTTAGTTATGGAGTAGGCTAAAATCTGTCATGCTCATTTAATGAGAGAGGAGGAGAGGGAAGAGACACAGTCACACACACACACAAAAAAAAGCAATTTTCCTTGTAACGGTTGTGTTAAAATATTGATACAGATGCATAGTGGAAAAACTTAACGAGTTGTTAGTGTTAGAAATAATGCCAGCATTAGACATCTCTTGTGTGCAGAGTTTCCAAGATGATGTTTAGCATTTCTGAGAAAGAGATCTCATGAGAAAAGTGGAATTGCTCTACCTGGATCAGACCAGCGACACCTCAGTCTGGTGTCTTCTCCCAAGGCATCTAAACGGTCCTGTCCTTAACCACAGGAGGTAGCACTGATAGAGGCCATAGTGTGGTGAAGACCTGTCTGTTTTTACCAAAAGCTTAGAGTAAGGTTGGGTGCTGAATGTTCTCAAGCGCCCTGTATACTGCATCTCTCACCAGGAGTACACTTTGTGTTCAGAAGAGCTTGTGATTAAGGCAGTTCATTGGCAGACGCTATCCAATCTCAATTCCAAACTGTGGCAAAGTTTATATACCTCGGGCACGTCACTTGTTCTGTGCATTACTCTTACAATATTCTTTTTTTTCCTCCTTTTTCTCCCCATAGCATCCTTTGACTCTGCAGGGTTGCAAACATGATAGAAAATATTCTTTCTCTGTGCATTTTTACTGTTTTCAGTGCTGTGATTGCCTGATTTTGATTAGGGATTCATCTTCTGACACCCAGATGCTCTTGGTATTTTGGTTCCTTGTCAAACTGGGATGTCTAAAGTCTTTCAGATGACGAGCTTTCCTTAAGACGGGTGTTCCCTGGAATCCTACGGCTTCGCTTTGGATTTAACAAAGAGATGTGGATACGATGTGGATGTCGGCAGTAATAGGGCCTTCAGAGTGACCCACAAAGTCTTTTCCAATGCTGTCCCCTAGTCTTGGGCTCTTTCATTAGTTCTTACTCCTGGAAAAGTCACTGAATTAATCCGTTCTGCAGAGCATAAACCAAGTCAAACGGGATATGCTGGCCTCTGTTAATGCAGACCTCTATCCATCAGAGACTCAGATGAGACCAGTAAATCTGAGCATTGCCTTTAAGATGAAAACGAGAAAGGAATTAATTTTAATGAGTGATGTTTTTGCTGCTGCTTGCCCTGTCATGTGTGGCCTGTGCGTAGGCAGTGTGATCTGCCATAATGTCAGTGCTCTATGATCAAACCCCTTCCAAGAGGGGATACGTTACATGCGTTTCTGTGTCAATTCCGGTCCCTGAAGAATGTTGCCAATCCATTAAGAGCCTGGCAGGCTATACTGGGAAATGCTAGCATGAGCACAGAAGAGAGAGGCAAGCCTGAGAATGAGGAGGAAGGAAAGATTAATCTCAGCAGCAATTCTGTATCCAAAAAGGACTTCCAGGGATATATTGTCTTCAGCTTGTACTTTGCAGAATGCTGTTCACTTTGAAGAATGGCTTACTGAGAAAACTTCCTAGCAGAAGAGGTTTCCCTTACAATTGCGGACCATTCCTATACTGTACAGTTTGCTTGGCATCCCTGGCACTTGCTTGCCAATACCTGATATTATAGAGACCTGAGAAACCTATAAGTATGTTGGGCTGTGCTCTTCAACAGTCTGCTTCAAATGAAATGCTTGAGCCCTATTAAGTACCAATCCTTTGAATATCTGGCCCGTGGTGTTACTGAAAGCAGTATGGCTTTGCATTGGATTCAGTAAGTATATTGGTTCCTGGTCATAGTCAAAAATCAGACAAAACTGAATTTTGTTTCTCTTTGATCACACTGTTTTTGTTTCAATATCTCTCTCTACAGGGAGCAAGGACCAGGAAATCCTCTTCCCATGGTATCTATTGCTGCCCCTAGTGGGCTTCTGACAATGGACTGGACTGAGAGCTGACAAAATTGTTTTGTCTTTCTTTAAGTGGTATGATTCTTGTAGGTGTATGGCTCCCAAGCAGAAAGGATATCCCTTTCTTTCTATTGGGTGTGATACCAGGAGAGGAGTGTTTTATACTAAAGAAAGGAAGTGAGGTGAGGATCTCCTGTACACTCTGTAGTATTTTGAACCAAGGCTGGACTCAAATGGAAGATGCACAATACAGCATGTGGAGGACTCGGTTCCTGTCAACAGTAAATAAATCTTCAAAATTCTTCTCACATTTAAAATTAATTGTTGGGGGAGGAAGGGCAGTAGCTTTTAATATTCATCACCTGAATGTAGATAGATCTGCACAAACCCCTCCTCTGCATCCCCTTATATCAAGGTTTTAGTCTGAATTATTCCTGTTCCCTTCCCCATTACCGACAAGACTTCTGTCTTCCGCATCTGAAATCTCTGTTCATTTAAGCAGGAGGGAGTGATAGCTCCATCAAAAAACCTACCAAATGTCCAGAGGTGGCAACAGTAATGGAGTAGCACTGTGGAAATTGAAAGGACAAGGAGTCTGTGAAGCAGGGGGATTGCTGCAGTGCTGCCATTAAATGATCATGGGCATCATTAAATGAGTGGCATCAAGTTCCAAGCTTTCAAAAGCTGTCTGTGTCTTTCCTGGGGAATTTCCAACCTGATTACCAAGTGCCCTGCTTGAGATACACCTTAGAAAGGAACCATGAAAAGTATAGAAGCTTTTTTTTGAGAGAGAACTAAGTGGAGGGTTCCTAGCCTGTTTTCTCATATTTGCACCATTATGAGTGAAAACTGCTCAAGGTATCTGCCACGTTGCTTCAGAAAAGGGACTCCCAAACAGTTTCAGTTCTCTTTGCTGGCATACGTTAGTGAAGCATCTTTCTCTACCAGACTTACTAGCCAATCAGAACACAACTTATCACCAGACTCTTTTAATGAGAATACTGACTGGTGTTGCCTTCTGAGATCCCAGTGCGACTGACCCAGCGCTGCTCTGTGGGACAGGAGTTGTGGGTTCTTGGTGAAGACTGATGTATTTGGCCGGGACCCTGGCCACACCCCACGCTTGTAAGCTGCTCTCTTTTTGCCAGCTTCCTCTCAAAGTGCTAAAGTGTCCCCACAAACCACATGCCCAGAGCACTCCGTTCAGGTTTGTCAGTCTTCAAATCCCAGTTTGCCTGGTCCCTGAAGGAGGCTCGGAGAGCAATCAAAGCCACTGCAGTATGATTTCCGACTGAGAATTTCCTTCCTACTTCTAAGCGAGAGTGTATGTGTGTGTGTGTGTGTGTGTGTTTACGTGTTTAAAAAAACCAAAACAAACAAACAAAAAAAACCAACCAAAAAACCTCACAACATTTTGGTTTTGTGCACTAAGCACTTTTGAGGGCAATATGAGGCCCTGTAATATGGAGGTTTATAACCTCCTTAGCTAATGCTCTCTGACACTCTGTTTTGATATCATTACTACATTATACTCACAATTTTTGAGTGAAAAAATACAGTACTTAGAAAGTCGAAATTCATAAATAAATTCATGTCAAACCGCACTTAATATTGATTTTGTTAGTGTTCAGATTCAATAATAAGGTACTGCGTGCATGAATATTTAAATATAATCATCATTTCTGCATCTCCTAATGGCCTCTGCTCTTCTACACTCAATTTAAACACAATTTAAAAACTATAATGTATTGAAAAATACTAGGATTTAGCAATAAATCACCATTGGGATACTCCGAGCCTTTTATAGGATGGCTCAATATCTGCTTCTCAAGGGACAGCACAATTAGATTCATGTTTTTAAACTTCTCAATTATCCATATACCATAATTTTATGTGAAAGTTTGTTTCTCTTCCTCCCCCCTCCACCCCTGCTCCCCCTCCTCACCCTTCACAAGATCCTCTCCCAGTAGGAAGCGGAGAAATTGCTAAGTGTTCTCTTAGCTGGGTTAGTATAGTAAAAAGGAGTCAAAGGTCACAGTCCTCAAACTGAATTAAATCCAGAGGCTGTCAGGGAAAGCAGAACGCTGACTCACTTAATCACATTATTTGGGGAAAAATATAGGGGGAGGAGAGAGATAAAATGACTCAAAATGAACTCGCCAAGGAGGAAACGGAGTTCTTATATTTATTTAAAAAGCAATATTCGTCTTTATCAAATAGATGCAGGACAGTTCGATGAGGATGGAGCTGGCTGGTCATTTGCGCAGTCGCAGAGCTCTGGCAAGCGTTTTTTTCCCGAGCAGGATCAGTGAGGGAAGGATGCGGTGCCCTCTGTGTCTTCAGTGCCAGGCTGGGTTGTTTCTTGGTGGGGGGTGTTTCTGTAGTGCTGGTCGCTAAGCCATCTGCAAACCACACCCTTTGAGGTAGGTCATTATCATTATCCTCATTTTACACATGGGGAAACTGAGGCACTGGTGGATGAAGTCATTATGGACACACTGGCAGAGTCCCAGTGACAGAGCTGGGTCTTTGGGTTCCTAATGCTAATCCCTCTGCCCAGGCTATACGGCCATTCTCTCTCACCAGTGTCCTCAGAGACCATGATGGAAAGAGATATTAAAAAGATATAGCGTTGGAATCTAAAACAGTAGAGCCAACATCTTAGGAGAGCAGTAAATCCCTTTATGGCATTGGTGTGGGATTGACTCTGCTGGTCCTGAGGGTGGCTTGCCAGTTTTGTTCAATGCATTGCTATCAGATGCGAGGAAATGGTCAACAGGGGAAGAGAGGAGTGGATGTCTGGTGTCCAGTGGAGAGGACGTGGCCATGTCATTGGGTGACACTGGCAGGGTTACACAGTGCCCTTGCAACGCCTTATAAATCGTCGCGTGGGTTGGGAGTCACTGTTGGCTGGGGATCAAAACGTGGCCTGACTAATGGCAGCCGTACACCCTGACGGTGGAGGGAGGGCAAAGGTCTCTCGAGAGGCACACAGACTGCTCACCTTTCCAATCCCTGATCAAGCAGCCAGAATTCCTCCAGGCTACACTGTATCTGTCTGAGTTTTTTGCTTATATTCCCTATTTCACCTAAATTCATTAGAACTGTTTTCTAAAGAAATTTACTGTGTTTTGTTGGAACTTGTTTTATCTCATACATTTCACAAAGCATCATCTGTTGCCTCAGGCTCAAATCAAAGCTGTGAAGTCCTATGACTGGATAAAACAGATGTAATTGATGGGAGAAAGCTCTAACCCAGATGAGATGTTGCCTTTCTGTTGCCACAGTTTGAAGGTCTGTTCATTCATTTCTGTGGGAAGGTAAGACAGGCATTCCTTTCCTCAATAAGCAGGAGCTGCTTTCACCTCTAACAGTTCTAGAGCTCTCTTGTCGGCCTGTTGTGTTGATCTGCAAAATATGTTTGTAGTCCTGATGCCAAATATTGCCCACATTCCATTTGCTCATGTGGGGAGGAAGGGATAGCAAATTTCTCTTTAAGTAACAAGGGAGGGTCGGGAAGATTACTGCAAGAATTATGCGGGTGCATCTGGAGTCTTAACGATTTTTTTCTAGGCTGCTTTTGAGCTTCTCCAAAGTGTCAAAAAGTAGAAACAAAGTCTTATCTGAAGAAAACCGTGTATAGCAAATGCAGTTCATCCCATGATTTCACCACTTTTTCAGTGTATTCCTTCTTCGGGTATATAGTGTATCAGGGAGCACCCAGATCTGTGTGTCAGGGAATGGAGTATCGGCACTTGTTGGAGGTCCACTGGCATACAGCACTTTGGCTCAGTGGAAGCTGTTGGGGAATGCACACCTTGATGAGCGCCGGAGGTGGACTTGCAGATGGAGATGCAAATTCCAGAAGAGCCCCAACAGCCCTCTGAGAGGTGTCAGAGGAGGCAGTCAGGTACTCAGGGAAAAAGCTGGCAGCAAAAAGTATTGAAGGTTTTTCACAGCTGCCTGCTCACAGACCCCGCATAGCCACGTGTGACACAATGGCAGGAATTTCCTGTCCTACCTAACGTGGTCGTCCCTTTCCATTTATTTCCCAGTGTCCTGACAAGATACCCGATATCGCTCATATTGTGACCACCCGGTTCTTTTTTCAAGACCATCATCCTGTCGCAGTAGATGGAGGGAGCAAGTGAAGCCCTCGTGTTCTTGCTGTCCATCAGGACCAGCCCGCAGTGGAGGGCCCGTGGTCTGCAGGTGGCGCTCTGGCCCTGCAGGGGGGGCCCGGGGAGACAGCTGGAAGCCCCTCTGTGCAGGGGCATTTATAGCTGGAGTGGGCCAGAAGCAGTATGCCAGAAGCAGTACATTGACAGGAATGGGTCATACTTCAGCCCGTGACTGAAGAGTCCCCAGCTTCAGAGAGACATTCAGCGACGTTCCCTGCATTTGGTGCCGGCCATAAAACATTGATCATCCTTTGTTACAGCTTCACTTCTGTCACTTTCCATCCGAGAGTCTGTGTTTTAGAGAAAACAACCCCTCTGTGTGAGGTGTTCCAGCTGGAGTAGGGGCCCGGGGAGCCATCTGGAACCCCCTCTGTGTGGGGTGTCCTGGCTGGGGTGGAGGGTACGTGTGTCTGGCTGGCATCCCCACCATGCAGGCTGGGGTGGGGAGCCGGCTGGCATCCCCTCCTCAAGGGGTGCAGACAATGGAGGGATACAGGGTCAGCCCAGTGCTCACCAGCTGAACTGAGTACCAGCTGAGCATTGTTTACAACAAGTGTTCTTGGTGAAAAGCCATTGGTATCTGTGGCCCGTCCCAACAGATGTCACCAACAGATCCGTATTGATTCCAAGGTTGGGACCTTGTCAGTGGTGGAGGCAGATGGCACGTTGCTAACGAGTGCTTCTGGCAGAGTTGCGAGGAGAGTTTGGATCAGCGGGATAGTGTAGTGGCACAATGCCATGGGCAAGTAAGGGGCATCTTTGATCATCTCTGCCCTCTCCACATTCATTCCTTTTTTCTGACCGTGTGAACACTAAATTTCTTATCCTCTCTGAATCTTTGCTTTTCTTCTGGTTTCCTGTCCTATTCCCACTCTCTTTTCTCTCATTTCTACTCCTTTTTTTTTCTTATTTGATGCTCATGCCTTTGCCTAGAATGTCTTCGGCTACCAATAGCATCCCTTTCATATTTATACCTCGCTGCATCATGTTGGGTAGGTGAGGGTGTGAAGATGAAGGACATTCCTGCTGGCTGTTGTAGAAGAGGGTGGGTGGCACACTGGGTCTGAAAAAAGGTCTGTGGATCGCTTTGGATAAGCATCTTTGATTCCAAACATGGTGATAGACATACCACTGCTCAGTAGATTGGGTTTCTGACTGTTATCAGACTCGCTTCAGTTATCAGAACAGGAGCCAGAACTTGGAGCACTACCGTGCACAGACTGTGAACAGCAATAGCAGGGAGCACGTGCATCCGAGCACATAAACGCTTTCGCTCTAAGGAGTGCTAGGTACATTTCTGACTGTTTATGTGTACTAGGAATTCTATTTATACATCACAAATGCCCAAGAAGAGCTCCTCATCTCCTGCCTTCCCACAGACAAGCGCATCCAAATAAATCAAGTGGTCATTATTGTACGTATATAAAGTCTTTCTGCTATCTGTTGTGTGGCAACTTGAATAGCACAGTAGGCTGTGAAATACCTACTTTTTTGATGGCAAGCAACTGACGAGTATGGCTAAACCAAGGAGAAATTCCAGCACGGTTGCTTTGCTGTTTATGTTTTTGTTATTTTTATGGGCTGGCTGCATTTCCCGGTGCCAGATTACATTGTGCCTAAATTCCTCTTATGAAGGAAGATCCCTTTCCCATTTCCTGCAGAAAGGGACTCGAGCTCGGCATCTCCAGCTTCATTTAGTTACGTTGCGTGACACGAGACACCTTTCTCCGTAGCGCAGAACCTGGGGTTACATTCTTTAACCGTGTGCCTAGCAGCTGGAGACCACCATTAAAGAGTCCCCAGTGCTACCTGCTGCCACCTTTCTTATTGATCATTAAATTTGATGACCAGAAGAAACATGGCCAAAGAAATACACTAAAGTGTGAAGAGTGGGTCCCTTATTCTTTCAGTTGTGATCCAATAATTTTTATTTTAGTATTGAAAGGTAAAGAACAGTTGTGAGTTTCCTTTCCTGTGAAAAGGGCTTTTGACTTCTACTTAAGGTGCAGCTCTCTTTGTTATTGTAGTTTCTGGATTGGAGAAATAGCTGCATTCTCTTTCACAACCTGATTATGATAGCTAAAAATCTGGACTGAGGGGAAGTTCAGGGAATCTGTTTGCAAAGGGAAGAAACCCTGAGTGCCTGTAGAAGCTGGCTCTGCATTTGGCCTCAAAGCTTCTATTTTCCTAAAAAGGAAAGGGCAAAAAAGCCTTGTACACTGTTTCTTTGAAAGCTGTGAAAATTAGAACAGGTGTGAGCACAGGCAGCTGCTGGGGTGCTGTGTGCAGATATTCCTGCTAATGCCTCCTTAGAACTTAATCTCTGAAACCATCTGCTTATGGTGAGCACATGTCCCGGAGGAGGGGGCAGAAGCAAATCCAGCAGTCCTTCAACTTCTTCCACTGTAGCCTGAGTCAGAATTTTGAATAGCAGGATAAGATTGAGTTGTGTGTCAAGAGGCTTTAGTCCCAGCCTTCATGAAGCAGGAAAACTCCTGTGTCAGTTCCCCAGGTTCAGGGTGGTTATCGATGAGTCTCAGAGGTCAAGATCTGACTCAGGACCATCTGAACAAAAACAACACACAAGCCTAATGGTTCTGCCATCAGCGGAGCCCTATGTTCCTACAAATACGCGGGATCAATTTTTTCATTTGAGGTCTGAGTCTGAGTAAGATCAGCTAAAAACTCCAGCCTATGCATTACTCTGTTTTTCCAGCCTGGAGTCACTGTTGAGTAAGTCCTTTAGTCCAACTCTCCTGATACTCTCCAATGGAGCTTCCAACAGTTAGTTATTTTTGAGCAAATCACTTCTCTTCCTCATGCCTTTCTTGTCCTCCTGTTTCTTTGCTTTTTGACTTTGGGAGAGACAGGGGTCTCTGGAAGAAAGCAGTATTAGCCACTGGTGCCCTGTGACTGCCAGAAGCAGTACGGTGACAGGAATGGGTCATACTTCAGCCCATGACTGAAGAGTCCCCAGCTTCAGAGAGACATTCAGCAACTTTCCCTGCATTTGGTGTCAGCCATAAAAAATTGATCATCCTTTGTTACAGCTTCACTTCTGTCACTTTCCATCCCAGAGTCTGTTTTTTACAGAAAACAAGCTACATTCATCAAAAATGACAGAACACAGACTTAATGTAATCATGTATGGGAACATGAATTGCAAATGCAGAACACAAGCACTAAAATGTATTTTCCATTACTGCCACAAAATGAAATAATCATGAACATTTTCCCCAAGAATGAGAACACATGTAGAGTACACTGACACCTCAAAATCTGCTGCCATGCCCTGGCCTCAGGTGCAGGTAGGCTTAGTGCCTATCAGCAGGGCAGAGATCTACTCGTGTCAGAGGAGGTGACTCTGTTACAATCCTCACCATGGAAACTTGTGTTGGTTATTAGTTATACCAGTTTCTGCAGGCTCGTTTGGGTGACCTTCTGGCCATCTCTGCTCGTTAAAGATCTCATTGTTCTCTTAAGCATAACTGAGCAGAGGTGCTAGAAATACAGACAGTGTAGTGTTGCTTAATTCTAGATTCTACTTATAGCTGCTATTGGATTACTTGCTGGTAACATCAGACAAGTCCTCTCACCCCTAGCCTGCTTTCATACATAAACTGTAAAACTACAGATGTACCCATTTAAAAATAAAATCTGTTAATTGATTTAGAGTTGGTACAGGGCAACATGTTAATCAAATTTTTCCTTTCCCTTGCAGACACACTGGACTGCAGTTTTGCCATGCCCTGAATATTTGCTATGTTGCAGTCCAGATGTGGCTGCCTTTCATAGACAGGTAAGGTTATACCTGTCTGATGATGATGATGATGATTATTATTATTATTAATGATTATATATGATTATTTTATTTGTTCGTAACTTGCTTTAGTATCAGAAGTGTAAGTGATTGGATTGCCTCTCTTGATCAGGCTGTCAGGAGAGGCAATGAGGAAGAGTAATAGAATTGGGAATAGCCAATCTGTAAACTAAACTAAATCCAGGATTCGCTCTGTTATTTAGTTATATTAAGCATACGCAAGTTCTTATCCGGCCTGTACTTGCCACAATTCTGCAAATAAAAAGCTACTAATAAGGGGTGTTGGAGCCTGCCCTGCTGAAGGATAGTTGGATATGGATCATGGTGATGTGTGGAAGGGAAACTACTAGTTTGATCAAAGCCTTGTACTCAGACAGCGCTAAGTGCTGATGGAATGATAGAGAGAATAAGGTAGAAAGACAGTGGCTGGTTTACATCTCATCCAGCAAAAGGTTATGAGGGACTTACTGATCTCTGATTCAGCCACGGCTGTGGGTTAAATGATGGGATATATTGGAAGAGACCAGTCTAAGTGCACCCAACAGGTGGTGCTGAAAAGAACATCGTGCTGTGCTCTGGTGAACTTTTTTCCCCCCATCATAAATAGAAGAGGGAGAGATTTTGTTCTAAATGAATTAAAACTATGCCTTTGCATGAAAGCAATTCAGATGATAAAAAATACATAAAACAACTAGACTCAGCAGCTGTAGAATCCAAGAGAAAATCTGGATTTGGAAGAGATTCTTAACTTTTTTGTAACAAGACAGTAAGAAAAAACATTTGGTCTTAAGTATCTTTCCAGCTGTTTATACAGAGTCTTTGTCTTCTCTGACAAGTTTGCTTAAGGGACTTCATAGACATGTTCATATGGTCAACTAAATGCAATTTCTGTATATATAGACACATATCTCCACATCCTTGGACATTTGACGCACTTTATGTGCATGTACATAATCTTATCGAATTAACTTCCTCTTTGAATTAATGTGCTTATGTGCATATGCATCAGTATGTCCCAAGGTGCATTTATGTATCTTTGTTCATATTCCCATGCATGCATGAGGTGATCAACATATAGTCAAATGGAAATTATTAGGTTATTCCAAATCTGTGTTATTTCTCATTTCATTCCTGGGGGTAAATGGACCCATTCCAAATGAAAGGTAATCTTGGGACCCAAAGTTTTACATTTCAGCATATAGTGCGGTTTTAACGCTCCGTACCATCATGATTCCCTTCCTGTTTTTGCAACAAAGCCGATGTCAGATTGTATAAGAATTTAGATGCTAGGAGACTGCAAATAGTTAATAAAAATGGTCAGATCCTATGGAAAGATTAGATGAGCTGAGCAGGCAAGACCCCCAAAGAACCTAGAAAGCCATCCATATAAACCTGTGCAGAAGGTTTGTCACTGTTTTTTCCACTCGGTTGAAATCCTTTCCCTACAGCTTTGAACACTTACCCATTTCGGTGTTGTTTTTGCATGGCTCGTAAAATCTAGCACATGTGGACATGACATACTCTTCTGCAGAACTAATATACGTATGCATGTGTAGTAAAAACCACAAGCGTTCGTAAACATTCACGTTATACATCAAACGTCACCATTACAGGTAACCATCTACATACAATTAATGTGGGTTATCAGAAAGATGTGTGTCATATATACATTTACACAGACTTATGCAAATAGATTTTTTGCTTGTGTGCATTTAGCCAGGAGTGTATGTACAGGTATTCATGGAAGCAGGGAATCCAGCAGCCCATATCGGGGTATTTCATAGTACGTTGGCACCTTCCAGAAGAGGGCACCTGTCTCCCAATGCAGGCAGCGTTCCTGCACCAATGGCCCCCAGCCTCTCACACCTGGGCACTCACATCTCGCCTGCCAATTTGAGGTTAACAGTGCCAGCGCAGAGTGAGATATTAAGGCAACCGCTTGAAATTCAAAATGTTTCTTTTAATTAATGGGTGGATGCCACAAGTTGATCCAATCCAGCTCTTAAATTAATCTTAATTACATGGATTTTGTAACTTTGGCATTAGCCAGCCACACAAAATATGTATTTCATAATCGTAGAAACGGGTAAAAAATACTGCTGCTGAGCTAAGAAGTCAGCTGATGATGTTATCAGTCTCTGTGGCTGTGGGTGTAAGTGTCATTGGGGTGTGTCTGAGATCTTATCAGGAATACCAAATTAATTCGCTCCTGCAAATATCAAAACAAGCTTTTTTGCTGGCAAGTAGGGAATAGGCAAGAGATTTCTGAGCTGCTATATTTGGAATTTCTGTGCCATCCAGCACTGTTACAGTAAAGAACAGAAGCATCAGGCAAGGGAAGCTGGTGATGTGTCCTGTTCGGTAATGAGTTTTGATTGTCTACCCAAAGAATGCTACTCAAGCCTTTAGCCGTTCATTGTATACTTGTGGATTTTGGGATCAGGAATTCCGCCTTAGTAGCTCAACCATTGGCATGATGTGTGTGCATGGTCAGGGGGAGGGAGGCTTTCTATCCCTGCGCTTCCGTTTTCCTCTTCTGTGTTTGATGTGTTTCCTCTTCTCTTTTTCTGGGTAGGAGCTGCCTCGTAGCATGTGTCCATTCAGCACTGTATGACATCTAGGTGCTACTGTGCTACAGATTTTGATAATAGATAAACTGAATTATCTCTGGAGAACTGATATTTGTACTGCCTGCTAGGAATGAGCATCTGGGATCTCTCTGAGCGTGCATCATGCCAACTTGAAATAGAAAACACAGCTGGGAATAGATGGTCAGGGATATTCATAGGAAATGCAGATATACAATTTGCCTAACCAGTCGCTACACATTCATTAAACAGGAAGCAGGGCCTTGGCATTCCCTTGGGATTAACATTGCTGCTCACCGGATTACACTCATGCTTCTGCAGATGAAACTTGAAAAATTATGGATAAACTGGAAGTAAACACAACTGCAAGTTATTATTTAGTTACCTTGCTCTAGGTCTGGGTCAGGATGAGAGCAGAGTCTGTACATAGTCTGGCATCACTGGTCCTGTGGTGGTAAAAGGAGAGAGCCTTTTGAGAGCCATTTGAGAGCCTTTTCTGTCACTGCTGCACACTAACGGCAAAAGAAGACCGGTGGGAAAGCACAGCTAATCTCTTCGTGTACGCACGGGCACCTATGCTGAAACATTCTGCTGCACACAGGTGTACATACGTACACACTTGTGCACACCTGCACCTTTTATTTGTGCCTTCATAAACATCCTTTTCTTCTTCATTTACTCTATAATGTGGAAATTTAGAGAGATTTACCTGAAATCTTTATAGAAATAATTTTTCTCTAGAATAGGCTTGTGAATGTTAATCTGACCAGTGTGCTCTCTCAGTGCCTGTCTGCGTGATATACTTTGTTTGAAGATAGTCCTTCCATAATCTTAAAAACTCTTTTTGTATTTGGCTGATTTGCTGGTTTCTAGCAATTTTACCTCCTAAAGCTTTTCCTGAAGTTGCTTTACAGGGCAAAGTTGGTTTGGAAATCAGTTTGAGGGATTGTTTTCATAGTACTTTTGGAAACATAAGTGGGAAAATGTTAAACCTCATGTCAATTTGCCTAATTGATGGGAAACTTGATTGTGGCCAGGGAGGAGTGGATTTCCCTACTTCAATCTTATGAATAATTTGCTTATCTGAAAAGAAATAAAATCCAGAAAATCCTAGCAGCCAATGCAACTATCCTCACAGGTGGAGATTCTCCGAGAGTACAGAGAAAAAACAGGGAAATTATGTGCCCAGCTCCCATGGAAATTTTATAATGCTGACCTTGACTATTTGATTTGTTTTGGAGCTGGCGGAGTCTTCTGGGGACCCAAATTATTTTTAGCTCAATTTTGTCTGTTTCTTGTGCTTTTTCTTCAAAGCCTTTGTAATGGTAACAGAATCTGTATTGGACAGACTGCTCCTAAAATACTGTATCATTTCCCTGCTCTTCAGATACTAGAACATGCTCACTTGTGCAATTTCTAAACTCTAAGGCTTGCTGGAGTTGGTGTGACTCAAATAGGAATGACACAAAACTTCTCTGTTTTCAAATTTGAAAACCTTTAGATGTCTGAACTCTTCCAGCTATGGGGAAGAAGCCAGCAGGCAAATGGAGAAACCTCTCCAGCTTTCAGTGTAGGTAGGAAGCAGAAGGAGTAAATGTTGGCCCAAAAGGCTACAATAAATAATGAGAGCTCTTCCAAGTATATCAGGGGAAAGAAATACAATAGAGAGGGTAAGCCCATTAATAAATTAGGAGAGAGCTGGAATCAATGGTGATTCTAAAATGGCTGAACTACTTAACTTTTTTTTTTTTTTTTTTAATTGGTCTTTAAGAACAAAAATATAGAAATGGAATATGGACCATTAGGAAGTAATGAGCATCTTGGCACCCTGGCTGTTGATGTAAAGCAGATAAGGGAACACTTGAAAGAATGGATAGCAACAAATCAGCAACTCCAGCTGATGAGCATCCTGGGATGTTTGGCTGCTGAATTCACTGAACTGCTGGCAGGTGTTTTGAAAAGTTGTGGATTAAACAGGCAGATCCTTCGTGGTAAGTCCATATCAATAGTCCCGGGACAAAGAACAACCTAACAAAGCTATCAGGAGTGATCCCTGCAATTACCACTTCACGAAGCCATCGTATTCTCAGTTCGAAGAGGTGCTAAGAGGGGGTACATGAGTTTCAAGATGCTCAGGTTCAGAAATTGGCCAGACTAGATAGTTCCTTTGCTTCACTTAAGTAAAATTACCACTTTTGTCTTCTCCATAAACTTGCACAATTTAACTGGAGCTGATCCAATTGTGCCAGGGAAAACCCACCTAGGAAATTTACATAATGGTTTGTGGATTAATGTTTAAAAATGCAGCTCCTTCAAAACAGCCTACCAGATGGATCTCTACAGGTGTCAGCTTTCTGCTGTAAGACTTCAGTCTGCTCTGATTTTTCCTACAAATGAATTGATTTTGTATTTGAATCAGACTTACGCTGCTGCTGATGCTGAACTTAGTCTTTTATAGGTGTTGTTAAAGTCGCTCCCGTGAGCTGAAGTGCAATAGAATAGGCTAAAAAGACCAGGGCTTATTCTAGACTGTAAAGGCAGTGCACGAGCACTTTTCTGGGTAGAAGATCTCTCTGTGCTGCCGTGCAAGATGGTGTAGCATATCATATCCTGATGCTCTCCTCAGCCTAGAACTACCTAGGGCTTTTTTTTGTCAAGAGAAAGAAATATGAAGCAGAATATGAAGTGCTTACAAACATGGATAATTTACTTAAGGTCTTACTTACTACTTTCTGTGAAATGTACTGAATAAACCACTCAGCAGTACAGAGTTTCCCCGCGCTATATTGTTTCAGGTGAATAAATTTGTTTCCCATATTTTCTTGACAACTGAGACAGTTTACAGACTTTTGCCTAAAGTTATCGCTGCAGGTTAAAAGAACACAGCTGTATCTTATTCTGTGGTAAGACCTGTTCCCTTTCTAATTCTCCTCTAAAGGAACTTATTCCAATCTGGTATAAGGTTATACAGAATTCCGAGTTAGCCCCAAAAGCCTGTGCTCGGGCGAGATGTACCTAACAGCTCAGTTTGTTGGGAGCCACTGGCCACTGACCTCAGGGATCAATGCAGTTAGCAGCCAGGATGACTCACTAACTGCATCCAGCCTTCTGTCCACCTCAGTGTGCAATGCCCTTCACAGTGTGTAGCCAAGAGATGCAGTGGAGGATCACTCTCCTCAGGTATTCAGTACCCAAATGTGTACGGATTTTTCCATTTGCGATAACGTATGGAATACATTAGCACAGAAGCTGGGATTCTCCAAAGGTTACGTTGCGATGGTCTCTCTGTCTTTCTAATTTCTCTTCCTATGTAGCTTCTTTATAACCCCCAGTGATATAGAAAGCTTAGACTTGCAGTGAGTGAGAGGTAAGAGGTAGGGAAGGAACTAATATGAAAATTGCTTTAATTTAACAGTTTGTCACTCATGCTGGCCCAAAGAAGCTCTAAGACCATTATCAGTGACCCTTCTAAGCCACCCTGCTTCTCCTTTCCTCAAGCACGAATTCAAACTGTTATATACACTTATGGGTGACAGCATTCTTTCTTCCCTACCTGCATGTTAAGAGGTAAAATAAGAAAATGTTTGTGTTGGAAATAAGAATTGCTATCAAGATGAAATTTGAACTTACACTTGCACGGTAAGTGCTCAGAGGACTTGATACCACTGCTGAAGTCCACCAGTGAAGTCCAGGCATAGTTTCCATTTAAGACAGGGGTCCCAGAGGAAAAAATCATCTGTTTGTGGTCACTGAGGAACCGGTTTCGGCCTATCATAATTTATTAATAAATCTCTCATGGTAACGCCCAGGGATCCAAACATCGGTGTGTTAGAAAAGGCTCTGAGCAGAGGCTGAGTCTCATCTCTTCAGTAATGGAGCTCTGGTTCAAGACTAAGGCTCCTAGATCCCAGTAATGAGTGTAATTAGTTCTAATAATGGGTGAGGTGATACTGGCAAATGAGAGACAGGAGGGTTCAGTTGGTTCTTACGGCCCTGTTCTTGTTTATGCAAAGGTCCTTTTACACTAGTCTGGCAGCACAAAGAAGTCTGAAAGATGAAGAGTTAGGAGGTTACCCTGTGGGTCTCTGGCTGGAACATTCGTCTCTGCACATCTAAAAAAATTGGAGGGAATCAAATACCAAGCAAATATGGGAGACTAAAATCTCCACTGACGTAAATCAGTATCATGCCTTTGATTGCAATGAAGCTATGCTGATCAAGGCCAGCTGAGGACTTGATACAGGGAAGAAATGATTTTTGCCCTTGGTCTGTAAGTCCAAAGTCAAGTCCTTCATATGACATGTCCCATTCAGTGTTAGAGAAGGTCGTATTTTGCCTCCTTCTCTCCACCTGGGCTGTCCGCTCTCCTCTGGATAAACAGTATTTCCCCATTGCATTCCCAGTCCCTCACGCTTCACCAGAATTAAATTCATCATTCATTTTTTATGGTTTATACATAGCAGTAATTTATGTTTTCAAATATATTGAGGTCACACTTTAGCAGAAAAAGACTGTTTCACATTTAAATTGAAGGCATGTTCATTCCATTAAACAGAGATGTTTTGGATAATTTTAAAAGGCTAAAAGTAGTACAAAGTAACATTAAAATAAAATTTGAGAGATGTAATTACACCTAATCGTACCATAAAATAATCAATACTGCATTAGATTATTTCTGACTTCCCCAGTTATAGCCTTTTTTTGTTAAGCTTTTGAATATTGATGAGGTCAGGGGGGTCACAGTCGACTCTCTGAGGTCTAATGGAGGTGGAATTAAGGTGATGTCCTCTCCTATTATGTCTGCATGAGGAGGTGAGCTCTATACTTTCTCAGACTGGAGCGATAACATGGCATCAGAAGGCGATACCTCGGCAGCATTTCTTAAGCTGATATAAGGCTGCTTACTGGTAAGTGCTGACTGGGAAGGTGGAGTGCTGTCTCCCCATCGCAGACCCACTCAATTATACATGCTAGGATGCAGAGGAAATGATGTTTGCAGCAACAGAGATCATTAACAGCTGAAAGACCAGTGTGTGTGAGGTGACAAGAACCAGTTCCTTCCAGTTCAGCCACAGCTTTCTGTGTTGTCTTTGCTCTCTGTAGAAGATTGAAAAGGCATTTTGTTGTGGCAGTTTGTTCCCTTCTCTTCCCCTTTAGACCCACCCCTCCACATGACATATCCCTCACTCTGTTAAAACAGCCCGACCAGGTTGCAAAGCATTCACCCTTCATCGGTCTTGGTGTGTGGACGTGCAACACAACAGCAGCTGCTAGGATTCAGTACAGGTGTCTAGAATGGACCTTATTTTCCTGTTTATCTCAGAAGGAACAGGTCCATCTGCATCTGAGGGAGTGTCACCCTCCAGCTCAGCCACAATGGATCTGCTTTTGACCTGGTCAGTGCCGTTATTCATTTAGGCATCTTGGAGTCATCAGTGGATTTTCATTTGGGAATTCTTTCTGTGTACAGAAAAAAAAATCCTCTGCCTGGAGACAACCGTATTTTCCCCTGTTTCAGTGTGTACCCTTCTAACTATTTTCATACTTTGGGCTAGGGCAGTCTAGCATTTAAAGCAAGGGATGAAATACTAGGTGGCCCTGTTCTGCACCCAAATTTCTCATTTTGTGCCTTTCTGCAAATGGTTTGGCATTTAACCTAGAGAAAGGGCTGGGATCTGAAGAGACATTCAGCAATAACCTTAGGACTTGTATTTTGCCATCTGGGCCTATGTCTCTCCATTCATACAATGAGTATAAGGATTTTTTTATTGAGGTCCATTTTGCACAAGGGATGCAAAAAAAGGTTTCTATGCTTTGGATAAACCCCTTGAAAAAAGGCAACTACATGTTTCCTGGGTTCTGATCATAAATATTAAGAAGGATGGAATTTTAGAGCAGAACTAAATTGAGCAGTACCACTGCATTATCCCTTTTACATTGCCACAGCATCCTCAGATTACAGAGCTCATAACAAAAGGAAAGATAACGAACAGCCCCCTATCATTACCATTAATAATAAAAACAATATAATGTATTTTTAAAACTTTCCTTAATGCAACACCAGCCCAGCCATCCCAACGTGCAGATTATCACATCTTTCCAAACATATATATATATGTAAAAATATATAGTTGAAAGTGTTAGCATGGAAAAAGTGTAAAATACTGTTCAGATGCTGGACACACCCCCCCCCACCCCGGAATTTCTCCAGAGGGGTCAGTCCCCTCCAGAGGGACCAGTCCCCTCCCATGACCCTTTCCACACAGGACCCCAGGCTTCCTGGCTACCTATTAAGTTATGCTTTCCCTCACACCAGTGCGGGCTCTGGACTGGCTACATGTGTGCCCCTGACCCTCATCAATTCTGCTGTGCCAGTTGTTAAGGTTTTTTTCCTGGTACCTCTTCCCACATACACCAAACTCTCTGCTTTCCCGTTCTCCCACTCACTTCCATTTACTCCACTCACATAATTTTGTACCTGCTTTGAAATCTAATTGTTAAAGCTCTTGGTAGAAGGTGGATATTTGCCCCAAAGCAAACTGACAGTGGCCCTCCCTCTGCAGACACAAGACAGCCCCGCTCTCCTGATTAGCCTGAATTGCTTTCAATTGACTAACATAACAAGCCGGTGCTGCTTTTCTTTTTTTTTTAAATTTGAAAATGGAAGGGACACTATTAGGAAATTTACATTTGCGAATATGATACTTAATTAGCAATATTAATAAATTAATAGAACTAAAGGACCTTGTTGAGACTCCAGATTAATAAAACATGCTCTAGCTGAGTAAATGAGGTGATCCAGGCATGTGTTGCCCATAGAGGATACAGGGGAAATCTTGCTCATGAAATACCTCTTAAAAAAAAAAAAGGGGGGCAATAGTGAATTGGGGCAAAGCCTTTTCTATCTTAGAATACCTCTCATGCTTCAATACTAACCCTTCCCCTATTCTGCCACAATACTTTAACACGAAATTAGGTGCAGCTTTTCTGACCACCTTTCTTTTTGACCTGCAAAGAAACCGAATGAGTCAGTGGCGGAGAGTGAAGAACCCGTGCTTGGAGCTCTAATGTAACAGCGGGGACAGTGCAGGGCAAATGCCTAGGAATATTTGGTCAGATTCATAGAAAGCAATAAAGGAGACTTACTGCATTTTCTGATCTGATCCTCTGCTGGGCGTGGAGCACACAGTGTCACTTAACTATGACTGTGTCCAGCTTGGTGTCTGCAGGGCACTTGGAGGGTTTTGCCTCAGAGGGACCCTCAGTCTGTGGCACATGGAACAGGTCCACAGGACGTGCAGGTCACAGGAGCGATGTCTCAGCGCAGGTTCAAGAAGGGACACAGTACAGCAATGTCAGCGTGGGCTCAGCTGAGAAGAATGACCACATTAAGCAAAGGTCTGGCACAGCAAGAGATAAATTGCTGTGAGGTTCATGGGGGTCAGACCCAGCCAGGTGTCCAGTCTTCATGTACATCTGTCACTGCTTTGTGGCTTGGGTGCTAACCCAAACTTGGGGCCAGTCCTCTACCACGCACTGATCCACCAGTCCGCAGAGCACTTCAGCCCGTCGTAATTTAGGCACACCCAATTTGGGGACAATGTTTCTGTGCCCCATCTGCCCAGGAGAAAGCTTCTCAGAAGAATGTGGTACAGTTCTTTTCTATACTGCTTTGTTAGTGTGCAGAGACTGGAATGTCAGGACTCCAGGGATCTGATGCCTTAAATGGATACCTAAAAACAGAGATTAGACAGGAATAAGGGAATAAAGGTACGTATTAATTTGAAAGGCCTTCAAAAGACGCTCCTCTGCCTCAGTGGATCCCAAGATGGATGACAGGTCATGAGTTCTTCACCCTTTTATAGGTTTGGTTTAAAACTTGAGCTAATGATGAAAGTTCCCCAAGCTTGCCTTGGTTTTTGTAATGCCTTCTGCATGCCTGGCTCTCGTGAATCAGCTCTAGACTCAAAACCACCCAGCCTTTTCTTCTTTGATAGTAATACTTAGTAGGCAAATCTCAGTCTCTGTATTCTCCTCTACATATTTGGGATAGTATAACATGTGCAACATCCCACACTATCAATCTTTAAGTGTAAAGTGTATGGAAAACTCTCCCAGGGTAGGGTCTCAGTCCAGGAGAAGCACTTTTCTTTGGTGTGAGGTACAATGACTGGCAGGGTGCAAGTAGTTTCCTTATAAAACTGAAAAATGGAAGATAAAGAGAGAGATGTGACTACCTTGGCTGATCCCACGGTGGCTCAGCTGCACTACTCCCATCTCCAGGGATGGTTTGTCCACACTTTGTGGTTTGTGATATTATCCTTATGCCCACATTTCCACTAATTGTGGGAAAGTTTACTATTAGAATGGTATGTACACAGGCCTCCTGGAAGAGGTGGAGTTCCAGGAACAATTAGGTCGTGGCATAGATGCTTGGGGACTCTGTCTTGTAATGCCACCCTTGGTACAGAGACAAATGTATGGTAGGTGTGGCAGAGGAAGAAAAAAGAGAAAAGTTGTCTTGGGTGGGGTCCCAGGAGCAGAAAGGGGTAAGAAAGGCGTGAACTCATAGATGTAGGCAGGAATGGAGCTCCTGGATGTGAAATGGATGGAGCATGTGATGTGAATGGATGGAGCTCATGGATGTGAAATATGCAATGGGATCATCTTGGGATAAAGGAGAAGTCCTAGTGTAGGAAGTCATTAATCTTGGAGATGTGGGCCTTGATGAGGTGCTCTGAAGCTTACCCCCAAGGTGGAGCTGCCTTTGATGGCAGTGAACACATCCACAGGCTGTGGGCCCTAAAGAATGGGGCTGCTGAAAAGCTTCCAGGTCAGTGGGGGGGGAGGGGAGGTGTTACTTTAGGCCATTTTTTGCCAACATCTCACGGTTTTGTAGCCCTCGGACCTTGAGATATGGAGATCCAAGGCCTTTGTAAAATGTTCTCTGCAATGTTCAGTCTTGCCTTTCTTCTCTCCTTCTCTTCCACGGCTTATGAAGCACTAGGAAAATTCAATAGAAGATTTGAAATACTTGGTCTGGGTGTTCATAGCCCACTCCTGTGCCTGGCAAGAATCCTGAGAAAGAAATCCTGATCCCTGCATGCTGCCCTAGGCATTGCTGCTTATCGCCCTTTGTGTGGGCCTGACGCATCCCAGAAAAGCGGGCATGCACAATCTAAGCTCCCACAGACATGCTGCTCTGCAACTGCATTTCCTTCCTGACCTGCTCTTCCTGTCCTGGCTCTTTTCTGAGCTCAGGTTGCCAGACAGGGTGCTGCTTTTCTGGAGTATAGGCTATTCCAATGCCATCTTCCTCTGTGACACAGACCAGCTACTCTGCACTGATCTCTTACAGTATTCTCTCCTCTGCACAAGGATTTCAAATTCTGGTGGGCTTAATTAAACCATCTCTTAATAACTGTTGTTTAGACAGCGCTCCCTCCACCTCTCGCTCAGCCTGGGGTCTGCAACCGGGAGTCCACCTGGGGAGCGCGGTCGGGCCGGATCCAGACCAAAACACACCCCCACCCCCGGGGGCCCCGGCCACGGGGCGGTCTGCACGCAGAAAGCCNCCAGCCATCACACTATTTTGACAGTTCGGTGGAGAAGCAGTTTGAGCGAGTGCAGAGGCTGCTCAGCCGCGCAAGTACTGAGTGAGGCTCAGCGTCTCACAAAACCAGGCTTTGTCGCTCTCGACTCTCCCGGCACACCCCGCCCAGCCGCCTCCCGCCGTGGCCGGCCGTAGACCCGGCCACCGGCTCGCTCTGCTGCATGGTGCTGCAGGAACCGGAGCTGCTACTCCTGCCCCCGTAGTTTCTACAATGCCCGGTTATATAAAGTTTAATTTTAATACTTGGCTCCCGTGTACCGCTTTCTATCTGCAGATCTGAAAGTGCTTTCTAAGCATTAAACAAGCCTCACAATGCCCTCTCCCGTCTTCATGTAGGAGGGTTTGCTACACCCGTTCTGTATTTATTTTAAATGCTGTCAGGAGAAAGTGAGGTGCAGAGATGGGAAAAGGTTTTCCCAAGATCATCCAGCACATCAGTGGCAGAGCTGGATGTAGAATTGAGAAGTCTCCTTGATTGGTTCCCATCTTTAATTCCCCAGGAATGCTGCCTTCCTCCGGAAACAGCTGTGCCTGGAATCAACTTTTGGGGATTTGGGGATCTAACTGGCCTGTATGCTGATATGCAGTGAAATGCCTCAGTGACCTACACACAGGTCATAACAAGGCTCTTCTCCTTTTGGGAGCTATTCCTCTATCCCTGCTTGGAAAGTTCAGGCCCAAGCCTGCCCACTTCATATGATGGCTTTACTTGACTTAATTTTATGAACTGCTGGGGAGGAAAGAGTGAGACCTCAAGTCGAGGTCTTGCTATCAGCAGCTGGGGAGCCAGTTTGGCTCTAGTGCATTTGTACCTCAGAAAGGACCATTCCCTGGCATCTCCTTTCCCATCCCCCTTCATTAAAGGTCAAGAAAATGAATGGGACAGCAAGATGTGCAAGCCTGTAAATATTTAGCAAGCCACTCGCTTTTACATTGCAGATTTTGCTCTATGGGCATGGCTGTTAATATCAGTGAGGCATTAGCTCCAAAAAGCACCCATCACACTGTTAACACTGAAAGTGCTCCATCAGAGCAGCTCGCCGTGAATTACAGGGCTCAAGCTTGCTTCATTAGCCTGGAGTTTGTCCAGCAGAACATCAGTCCCAGACCCACGGTGGAAGAGAAAAGCCCTGGTAACAAATTAAAAGAAGGAGCAAAAGTGGTATTGCCTTGCCAGCAGCTGGGACAGAGAGCACCTTTATCTTACGTGGAGAGATCTTGCCTTGATAGACTGCTAAATGTTGCCCTGATCTGTTCCATCTTTAGCAGAGACCATCTTACATGAAGAGTGTTTTGGTGGGGTGGAAGGACAGGACCATTTCCTTATGCTCTTTGACTGTGTTTGCTGAGATTTTTTTGTCTCAGGGTAAGGATGCTGAATTTTTGGTGTTGGGGGGAACCCCTCTCATCCCCAGTCCCCCATTTGCAGCCAATCTGGGGTTATGTGTTGGGCTCAGGGTCAAAATTTGACTCAGATTTCGTTTCATTTGCACAAAGACTCATTGACGCCTGGGCCTAATGAACATCAATATTCTTAATGACAAGGAAAAGATCTGTTTTATGGGACCCCAGACAGGCAGCGTCTCCGTGCTCCTGCAGAATCACAGGAAAATAACCCCAATCTCGCACGTTTGGGTTACCAGTGTTGCAAAGTTCAAGCCCCAGCCTCAGAGGAAGCTCCCCAGATAAGAGCATCTTTCTTGGGAACCTCTGTCAAAGTTTCACAGGATTAACTGCTGTGCTGTCTTCTCAGCCTGGCTTCTGTGTTTCCAAAAAGCAATCCCATTACACACATTGTTTCATTAGATTTGTCATGATACTGTTGATTTTCATGCCAAAAGATTCATAGAAACATGATGGGAATTTTTGTTTCTTTGTGATTTTTTTTTCCTCCAAACTAAAAAGTCAAAGAGAATTATTCTGACAAAAAAAAAAATTTCTACAACTGAAACGCGAGATTGAATGGGTTGCATTTTTTAGGTTCACTTGTACTTCTCTTTTGGTTTTGGGGTGTTAGGTTGTGGGGATTTTTTCCCATATAATTTTGCATTTCTACCCTCAGCCTTTTGCATCTTTGGCTACCAGATGTGTCCCACATTGAAGAATTATTTCTCCTCCCTAGAGTGAAATAAATGCAATCAATATGAGTATTGCTCTCAGGGCCTTGAAATATTACATTAATGTTCCATGTGGTGACATTTTAGCTGGAATTTTCAAATACATTATGATGGTTCAAATTAATATTTATCAGATCAGCTTTTATATTTTGCAAAAGAGAGAGAGGGGGAAAAAGAGAGAGAGAGTAAGCATTATTAAAATACAAAATGCAGATGAATTCCAAAATCGATGGTCCATTTTACCAGCACTTTCAAGGGGCTGTGTTTTGCTTTCTGGGTTTGTTTTAAAATTTATTAGTTTTACAGGCAAATCTATTTATCTTCCTTCATTTTTTTTCACCCATTCAGGGTTTTTTGGTTGTTTCTTTCCTTCACTCTTCTTTATTATCCCAAAATGTAAATTATGACGTTAGCTAGGTTTTTTCTTTTTTTCTTTTCAGTGATTAAATCTGCTACATGACATCTTTGTCCTTTCTATAAATTAAATCATCTTTGCTTTCCACCTTTAGCCACTGCCAGCAGCAATACTCTGATTGCCAGCAATAAAAGTCCTCACTTTACGGTCTTTATTTCCTACACAAAGCAAACCCCCCCTCCTTCTTTCCCTGTGCTTATCATGCCTTTTTAATTTTTTTTTTTTATTTTGCTAAGGGGGTGGTGGGACTAACTCTTCTTTTCAGTGTTACCCCATAAACAAGGAATTTGAAGACAGAGATTGCAGAGGAAAAAAATCTAAACCACATTCCACTTTATTTCAGTCATTCCTAAACAGATTGTTCTATGAGGTGGAAAATCCAGGCAGATTAATGGTGTCATTTGTTTTGCTTTTTTTTATATTTCTGTCTTTCCCCCCTTGTTCCCCTCCTGCCACTTTGATTTGGTGAAAATATTTGAAAAGTACCCTTTTTAGACTAAATGCAGCTTTAAAGATTTGTGGATTATCAGCTGAATTTATTTTTCTGGAACGATGCTGCTTGCAGAATAACCCTTCTTTCCCTCCCACCATGGAAAATTGTAGGAACTGTCTGGGATCTTAGCGCATTTCATTAAATGCTTTTGCAAGTCGTAGAGGAGAATTTTTGGAAGGGTTAATATTCCAGTTTAGAACGGAACAGTACTTCCAAACTTTTCCCATTCCCAGTTTATTTTTTCTTCTATCTCTGCAATAGTTTTACTCTAAGAACATGTTGGGAGTTTGTGACATACGGACAGCTACAGGAAAACATGTACATATGTGTATGCACGCACGCGTGTGTGTGTGTGTGTATAAACATTTTTGTAAATGCTCACAAATGCACACTTGCATGCTCTCCCTTTCTGTCTCTGGGTGTATAGATGTGCATACTCCAGGCTGCCCTTCCTATTTTCCTTCAGTGCTGATCTGGGCAAAAGAACGACAGGAAACTTGAAAAAGAAAAGGAGGAGGAATCGATTGTTCGACCCGCACTTGAACTCTCCTGAAAGAGATAAAGCAGAATTTTCAATAGGTCCCCTGCCCTTTTCACTAGGAGGGAAAGAGGAGAAGAAAAACAAGAGATATTTATATGACAGCAGCTGCTGAAAATAGCGTTTCAGAGCAATAAAAGAAAAAAGGCAAAAGAGATTCAATGGTAAAAAAAAAACCCCAAACCCACAACAACAGAGAAACTCTTTTTCTTGTGCTCCCCAACAGGCGCATGAGCAGCTCATCCTGGAAATGCATGCATGCCTCCTATAGATCTGTTTGAAATTATAGTTGTCATTGAGAGTGAATTTATGCTTCTATTGATCTGCAAAAGGAAAATATTAAATGGTTTGGTTTTGATCTTTAGCTGACCCTAGGGTCAAGGGTAGCCTAAGATTAGTATTCATAGAATTCATCACCAAATTGTAGTCTGCATCTACGTTATGCAAACATAGGTAAAACATCGGAAGATAAATACAAAGCAAAATGAGGAACAATTGCACCAGCACCCACCCCATTAAAAATACAACCCTCAGACAATAAAGGGAGATACGTACATGCACAAATCCAGGTAACTGCACGCAGCATAGACAGGGAAATGGAGAGGAAATGCACGGAAGCACAGAGACAGAGACAAGGAATTACACACATGGGAAAAGACACACGATTTGGAACAAATATCAAAGCACAACTGTACTAAAACATGCATGTGTGAGCACCTCAACACAACTGCAAATGAACATATGAAAAGCAAAACAAAGGTAGAAGGAACACTTAATATAGATCTATATACATACACCCCCCAGGAAAAAAGTTGCACTTCTGGAGTAAAAAAGAATATGTTCACAGATTCTCACACAAAGCCAAAACCAAGAAGCAAAAACAAATGCAGTTAAACAGGTGCACATACTGATATGTGCTGACAAACACAAGGATACACAGTTGTAAACGTCATGACACATACACAAATGCAGAGACTCGCATTAGGCATTGTGGATCTCCCTTGTCAGTAAGTGTGACATGATGTTAGTGAAATAATAGAGAAAAAATTACAGCCAGGTGTGAGTAAAATATGCTTGCCAAAGTCACTTGGTTCAGAATAGTCATCTTGGTTCAGAAATTCAGGGGAGAATGCTGATAAGAGCAGCAAAGCAATTTCACTCACTGACGGACTCTCAAAGGCACATGGAGATCTGTTTACTCACAAGGAAGGTGAAGTCTACTCACAAGCATTAACAATCCAAGGTATAGCAGAAACACTTCTGCATGGACACAGTAAGTGCCATTCCTGCCCAAAGGATGTATCTGCTGAGAAATGAAAGAAAACTCGAAGAGCAGAAGGCGCAGTTCCTGACCATGGAGTCATCCCAGAGGCAGGGGAAAATATCTGTGACTGTTAGAGAAAAACACCGACCCACGGCATCTCAGCTGGGCACCACAGGCTGCTCACCAGCACCCTGGGAAACGTAAACAAAAGAAACTTGGTACTTTTAGGCAGATGCAGCAAATACTGAGAGGAGCACAGTAAAAGATGGTTTCTGAGCTGTTTCCAAGATGATGTCCCATGTAGTCTGGCAGCTGATAGGTAACGCAGCCCCTTTGCAGTTAGGCTCTGCTTCTGTAGTGTCTGTGTAGCTGAATACATACAAAAAAAGTATAGAGCACTTGTAAGTGAGCAAAAATTGGTGATGGAGAACAAAAGCATCAATATTTATTTTTTTATCGGTTTACCCCCAAATACAGCTTTTTTGATTAAAGCAAATGTTAAAAATTGTATTAATAAAAAATATTTCATTTTGCTATACAAAACTGCAACCTGAGCATTCACCAAAAATATAACCATGTTTAATGTTTGTTGTTTTGTTCGTTTTCCCTGCTATAATTAAGATTCATATTTTAGTGTAAAAGCCTCAACCAGCTCTGAGGCCCACTATGCTTTGTACCCTATAATTGCATTGCTAGAAGCAGTCCTTGCTGTGAAGAGCTTGTATTGCAGGTGGAAGAGCAGGAAAAGGAAGCAGGAGTATCTCTCATTTACCAGTGGAGCCCCAAGGAAGTGACTTGCTCAGACTAGCCAAAGAGTCTTGGCAGAGCTAGGAACTGGAGCTGCATCTCCTGATTCACAGGCCATTGCTTCACAAATGAGATCATCTTCCTTTCCTGATTTAAATATCCCTTAGCATGGGCTACTAGTCAGTTAGTATTTGTATGATCCAGTCATGAGACCCAATGAAAACAGTACTAAGCATGAACAGCTTTTGAGCTAAAGTTGAGTATAGGAAGAGCTGTATCAGTGTCGCTGTGCCATGAGAACCTCTCAGTTCTGACCTTGCTTACCTGGCCTGGGAGCACAGTGGCCAGTGTATACCACTTCCTCAGAGGAAATAACATCTACGGCCAGGAGCATTATTTTGTGAGCATAACCACCTGTGTGCTTGCACTCCAGAAGTACAGTTACTTGGGAAGGATCCCAGTCCCAGCACTAGCCATAGCTAGTACTTCCAAATATATCTCTGATGGTAAGCGCCTCTTGGTGTGGGCAGTAATGGCAGCGAGCACGGCTGTGCAGGCACCACTGGCGACAGCTGCGGGTTTGACGACGCTTGGCAGTAGGGCAGGGAGAGCGTGCCAGGGAGCAGAGCTCTCTGGGGAGGATCTGGGAAATGACAGAACAGGGAAGATGAAGAAGTGGGAAAGGGAAGGGAAGGGAAGGGAAGGGAAGGGAAGGGAAGGGAAGGGAAGGACACAGAGATGTCAGTGGACTTCATCTGATAGTGTGCAATGCATATTACAGGACACTGGTTCTGTAGGTCACTCATTGTCCATTGCCTGAATCTCCAAAGTCAAGGAGCATGTAAGCTGTGTGTGTATGCTGTACAACCTGGCCTGTACTCAAGGACAGATCTCCTACAGCAAAGAACCAGCACTCACTTAACATGACAGTAGGATGTTCTTTATTACAGCTGCAGGACACAGCTAGCCCCTTGTATGCTCTGTTTTGTGGATCATTCTCTCCTCAAACTGATGAGGAAACTATACATTGCAATGACAGCGTTTCCCAGAATCCTCCTCATGGTGGGAGAAGACTCCTGTACAGGCTAGTTGTACAAAAATGGTACATCCTTTCCCAACACTACCTCACTAGCATTAGACTTGTCAGAGATACTGGTTGTTTTGGATAGCAGAAGTGCAGGCAGGAGAATAGAAGAGCAGATGAACACATTTTCCCCTATTTATTCAGTGCATCCCAGTTTTTTGGTTGTACTAAAATCATAGTCTTGATTAATCTTCTGTACTTAAATAAATACGTATAC
Source organism: Erpornis zantholeuca (assembly GCA_013400515.1). Lineage (NCBI taxonomy): Eukaryota > Metazoa > Chordata > Aves > Passeriformes > Timaliidae > Erpornis > Erpornis zantholeuca. Next base: position 54,466 of record VZTN01012926.1, read on the forward strand.
TGGGCAACTGATTTTCCCCAGGCTGTCACACAGTACAGATTTAATCATGTTTTTATCGTTTTGGCAGACAGAGGAGGAGGAGTGTGAAAGAAGGAAGCAGCAAGGCACAAAGGTGGAGGCAGCAGAGGAAACTGCTGCTGTTGCTTCTGTGTCATTGTTTACTGTCTATAACTTTGTATGGCTTTTAACTCCACCGTTTGGCAAGAGAGCAGCTGGCACGACTTGCCTTCAGAATGCATGTGCTGCCTGGAGAAAGACAGCCCAGGTTAGCTAATGTGAGAAGAGATGGGATCTTCTCTCAGTGAGAACATGGGCTTGGAGCTTCAGACAGGCAGTGCTGGAAAACCTCTGAGGTCCGAACAACCCGTCTCCCCCTGGGATCTCATCCATTGATTGTTCTGCTTCTTTTCTCTTTATTGCAGGTTTATTTCAGAACAAACTCCTGTAACTTGGTTCCCCATTAAAATACCATATAAATATCTTCCCTTTTGCCACCCATGGAAAGCCAGTACTTCTCTTTCTGCCTTAATATTGAACCAGTTTCCATAGCTCATATGCTGTTGGCAGTGCTCATTTTTAAATGGTGTTGAAAACTAAGTCCTTGCCATTTGTCATTGTTAGACTTGCATAGCACTTTCTTCCCGCATAACAGCTCTAACCTGGGTGTATTGACTGAATCCTAAATGGCTGATGGCCAAAAATTTCTAGGTAATTTCAGTGGGACTTGAATACTCTTCATATCTGGTCATAACTTGGTCATATAATTTGGCTGTGTACTCTTAAAGAGCTGCTGTGGCTGGTGGAGTCATTCTGATATCCATAATAGTTTGTAAGGCACTTAAGGGTACCTTTGGATGGAAAGCACTAAATAAATGTTCAGCAAGATGACGTTATTTATCCATGTAATCACCTGTCACTTCCACCCAATTTTTGTTCCTCCCTGTCCCATCCAATCGGCCATATTATATGCTCATGCATATGGTCATGCACTCATCAATCCACCTTTATCCATATGCAAAGACACTCAAGTATTATGGGAGGTACACAGAAAGACAGATGCATGCATCTAATCCTTCCCTGCTCATCTGTCCTCATCCAGCTCCTACAGACACATAGCAACATTTTTTAAGCACTTAAGTGACTTAGGATCCTAAGTTTCATTTTGGAGAGAGGCTTAGGAGTTTAAATGCCGCTGAAAGTCAGCAAGATGTGTTTTCCAGATTACAATTGCTCAGGCCTGTAAGTGTCATATTTTCAAAGTGCTCTCTTTACCTAAAGATTCAGATAGGCACCTTGTAGATTATCAAAACTGTTTAAGGTAGGCACATAAATCCAAATGATTTTAATGTAGCTTGCCTTGAAAATTTTAAGACCCCTCTGGGCACTTATCTTTCAAAGGCATCTAAATCCTTTTGAAAAATTGGTACCAAGAGCCTCTAAGATCCTGCAAAAAACAGCTCTTAAGTTACTCACCCATAGCCAAACATCAGAAGAGTGATTGCTACCTTAGGTAAATCCGTATTCTAGCATTGCAGTTTATGAAAAAGGTTACTCTGGTATCTGTTTTAATTATCTGGTATCCGTTTACTGAAATCCAATGATCTTGTAAAAATACAGTATGGGAATCTTTTGGCAACTCAGGCAGTAGGACTGGACCTGTGAAGCTCCTGCCCATGTTTCTAGAAAGGGGATGCCTGTACCATATATGAGTCTCAACAGTATAGAGCCCTATTTGTTATAATCATTGAAAGTCTTCATCATTAACAAGCAGAAGGGCATTCACTTGTCAGAATCCCCTGGCTGACAGTATTTCTAGCTGTGGTCAAGGAAAATCTTTGTGGGGAGGGGTTGATGGCTTTGGTATTTGAATAAACTCATCATGTTCAGCAGAGAATCATTGGTGCTAGTTCTGTCATCCACCACTTTATGTAGGATACTGCAGAAAAATCCCATAAAACAAACAAGATTTCCAGGAAAGAAAACGAAGCAGAAAATCCTGCCCCTCTTATAAATTATGTCCAGGTAGGCTGAGCTGGCAAGAATGCCTTCAAGTGTGAAGTTCTTTCCATTTTATGGATAGGAGATCCCCAGAGACCATCTTCTTTTATCTTAGGGTTTTTTTTCTCTTGACTTTTTTTTTCACCGGGGGTGGAGGGCAGATAGCGTGTGCATGATTTGGCCGGTAGAACCAAGAATCTGTCAGCAGAAAAAGGGCCGTCAGCAAGAGAAAGTGAGCTGCAAATTGTCCATTTCTAAACTGCCTGTTCATCTGACACTTGCAAACTCAGAAGCCACCTGTTCAGCTATCAGTCACCAACTGAAAATGAAGCTTTCCTTAAATGAAGATTTTGACGTACCGAGAAAACTAAAAGAGAAAAAAAAGAGGAGAAAATGAAATTATTTTGAATTTACTCTACTGTAAAATGAGAATAGAAACTAAAGCTGAAACCCAAGAGAAGGTTTGTACTTCCTCTTCCCCCCAAACTGTAATATAAAAAGTGGTTTTTTTGAAACAGCAGCACAAACATAAAATGAAAAAATACACCACCTTTCATGCAACATTTTTGCAGAAATCCAAAAGTGTTTCTGAAGCTGCCATCTCTCTTCCCCCTCCCTCCTCCTCCCAGACAGTGGCAGATTTTTGGGGTGTGACTGACTCCTTGCTAAAAGAACATTCTGAATGTTAACAAGTGGTGTAGCTCTTTGAAGTTGTGAAACTAAAGAGTGGATTAGCTGTGATACCAAGTGCAGAGTAGGCTTTCCCCTTTCCATGCAAGGTCAAATTAAGAGTGGACCAGCCAGCAACCCAAAAGTAGACCATACTAAGCAGCTGATTATTTTTTGCCCTCTTCAGGCACACTGCATTCGCCTCTGAAGGAGAATTCAGGGCAGCAGCCAGCAGGGTTGACTCTTACGTGCGAGGTTTTTCTGGCTGACCACAGAGCACATAGACCATGCGCCTGATCAAATAGCTTGGTAATTTCATCATTTCAGACTTTTATGGTTTTTCCAGTTGCTGCTGCTTTTATAAACAAGCATTTCGGTGACCTTCCCCTCCGGACATCAGCGCATTCAGCTCTGCAAGAATCCCAAGCTCTGAAAGTTTATAAATAAGCCTTCTATCAAGTTCCACAACAGGTGTGACCTCCCCCCCTGTCCTAAAACTGAACAGTTTCAACAAGCAAATAAAGACTGCACAGTCCTGTCTTAAAGGGGAAGCACTCTGGAGAGCACTGTATAGACCCTGATATTCTCAATAGAAGGATTGGCCCATTGTAAGAAGGGATCGTGTGGCCATAGTCTGGGGACAGCTGTGCCTTTTAGGTGGCCCTTTAAACAAGAGCGAGAGACGGAGCTCAGTGGTGCTCACCGAGATCTACATTACCATGATATTCCCAGGCTGTCCCACATGCTGACTCCGGAATTGCTTATGGTGGGTCCTGAGCAGTGTGTCGGCCTGGCTGAGAGATGAGATTACTGGGAGATTTTTGTCATAAGCAAAAGATGCACAACCAGAATCTCTTCACTCTGATTTGGCTTCCTGCCAGTATGTCAAGAGCACGCTGGCAACACTGAGTGGAGAAGGATGGAACAAGTTATCTTGTAAGCTGTGAAGTGGACAGTCTCATACTTGTCTGGATTTTCTTATTCTCCTAATTTCTGCCATGTAATAGTACATGCATTCAATCTACTCCTTTTCTGCTGTCTTCACAATGTTAGAGGGAAACCAGGGTCTTGAAGAACTGAAATCTGAGACTGCAGTTTCTTTCTGTGGGTGAGCACCTCCAAAGCTCAGATTGAGACAAGAATGAGGCTTCTGACTTTATAAGGGGCTCCTGTCATTGCTCTCTCCCTCCATTTAGCCTCAAGCTACACTGGGGAAGGTTCATCTTGGACATCAGGAATTATTTTTTCACTGATAAGACAGGTCAAGTGTTGGAATAGGTTGCCCAGGGAAGTGGTGGAGTCACCATTCCTGAAAATGTTCAAGAAACTACTGGATGTGACACTTAGTGCCACGGTTTAGTTGGCATGGTGGTGTTCAGTCAAAGGTTGGCCTCGGTGATTTTGGAGAAGTCTTTTCCAACCTTAATGATTCTGTGATTCTATAATCTCAGCAGAAACTGTGAAATAGAGGAATTTGCCAATGGGAAATACTATTTCTCGCTCTCTGTGTTCCACAAAACTGTATGGTATTATCTGATTATACATTACATCAAATTATATTTCCTTTGTTTCAATGGAAACAAATAACTTGAAGTGTCCAAGTGGTCTTCTTGGTCTAGACCATTATACCATATAAAATAGCCATATGGTGTTCAGAGAAATATGCCATCAAGATATTGAGACAGCAGAACATAGGGGGGCACTTTAGTCCCAATATAAAGAGTGGTAAGCGGATCTCAGTATCATTGTGACAGACACTGACAGAAAAATACCCGATAAGTACAGCTGAGGATGCCACTGTGGCAAAGGAGAGAGGAAGACCCAATCTGCTCAGTGCAGTGAAAGGAATGAGTATGGTCAGTGTGATGGGGAATACCTGGTACAACCAATATGTGCTACAGTGTTATGAAGCTAGTGTGATGGTGTACTGTGGGACAAACAGTCCCACAAGAGGTTTAATATGGTCAACAGATATGCGTAACCCAGTGTAATCAATTGGAAAAGGGATTGAATATTAGTGAGGAGTGTGGAGATGATAAGGATGTAGTCAATGGGACCTCAGGTCTTCTGGCTTCCAAACTAGGTGTTGCTCTTCTTGACACTGGGAATTGCTTTAAAGAGTATTTGTTATTACATATAAACCATACAGTTTGCAAAGTATGAGCATGTTGCTGTGGTGCGCAAACACTGTCAGGTATGTCTACTGCGATTAATTGTGCTTGTCCGTACGGGGCAGGTAAGCAGGTGAGTGGGGCACGCACAAGTGCTAAAAGGAGCGAGTTTTATCAGATATAGAGAACTGGTGGTGGTGCTGCAGGTCTCACGCTACAGTCCCTTTTCTGCAGCATTATGGAAGGATTTGGTTCTAAGAACATCCTGAGTAACCTACAGAAAACAATAAAAGCAGCCATTTGGCTCAGGGTGTGCCTGGTCCCTTCTAATGCATTTGTGTTCCCCCTGGGCCACATCTAATTACTGCTCAAACACAATAGTTGCAACTATGCATCGTGCCAAAACCATTCAGAATAAGCCTCACACAGTGAGATTTGTTGTCAGTCTTGACTTTTTCTTCATTTTCCTTTTTTTTTTTTGTTTTGTTTTGTTTTGTTTTGTTTTGTTTTGTTTTGTTTTGTTTTGTTTTGTTTTGTTTCATTTGCACAGTTCTGGTAAGAAAACTTTTTAAACCCCACCCCTATTCAGGGATCTACAACATCTGCATCTAGCTGGTATCTGTCAAATCCCTAAGCGATTCTAAAGAGAAGTTTACTTCAGACCTCCATGAGGATCACTGAATATTTTCTGTTTTGGTGAAGAGACAGTTCCTTCCCAGGAAGTCTGTGCACACAGAAGTTTTGGTGTGGACAGATTTTGTTCTCCACTATAAATCAAAGTCCATTCCTCCCTTTCAACTAAAGTCACCCTCTGTACTGAAGTTGTCTCTAAAGGCACTTTGACAGGAAGGGACAAGCTCTTTCCTGTGATAGTGTCTTTGAAAAGGCATCTAACCAGGCGTATAAACTCCCATTTGAAAGCAAACGAATGTTTCTGTTTGCTGCTACAAGACCTGACTGTAATCTTTGCTCTATCTGAATCCTTCCTCTGACACTGTAAGTCCTGGTTGTCTTCTCCCCAGTAAAGTTTTACCTTCAAAAATTATAATTTCTCATGGATTACTGTGTGGCCACTTAGAGCAAACATAGTGTCAAGCTTCATACAGGTGTATGGCTGTAAGATGGAAGCCTGCTTGTATGCATGTATACACATGTATGCAGGAAAATATATGTGTGTGTGTGTATATATATATACACACATTATCTGGACATTTATAGGAAAGTAAATGGGTATATGCAAACTCAGCCTGTGGTAGTTCAAAGATAAAGCATAATCTGGTGGAAGGCTCACACTGCTTAAGACAGGCTTTAATAAACTGCTGGAGTTCCCTAAGCACAGGGAGGTCCAATGCTGGTGGGAAGGGCAGTTGGAAGAGTGCAGTGTGAAGAAGGTAAACACACAAAACAGAAGAACTAAAGCAGCTCTGTAATATGGCCAGAAAGCCATGGGTGTCCAGGAGGCAAGCCTACATTCAGAACCCAGTGCTCTGAAATCTCTGGTTACTAGCAAAAGCATTTGAAAATAAATATAGACACAAATTAAAATTATACCATTTTTAACAAAGTAGACCATAGTTGAAATATAATGAGGCACTGTAGAAAAATGCCCCACCACCAAGTGAGCACTTGCTGGTCGGATTAACCAGCATTCCTTCTCCTCCATTGAGTGGAGTCACAAGCTAATAAATATTTCAGAATTGGCTGTATTCAATCCAGCCCTTGTCCTGGTTGACGTCTGTTCTCTCAGTTTTCAGAAGGAGACAGGTGCAGAAGGATGAAAAGGGATTTAATTACTAAACATCCCCTACTCCCAGAATCCAAACACATGCTGTACTGTACATATACGCCACACCTACTATACTCACAAGCACATATAATACTCATGCACACAGAGTCACACCTACTGCGCTCTGCCACGCACTTTACCGAATCCACATTGCACACAGACTGTGTTTTGGAAGTAGAGGATTCACACTGCACTGTGTTTTGGCCATTGCACATGGAAGGTACCTGTGTATTATAACATGTATGCCTTCTCTGGAGCCATACGTCTCATTACAGAAATGCAATAAAGACAGAAATGACTTGTTTGTGCCCTGCTTCTGGCCAGACTCTAAAAGAATAAGAGTTGACTCCAGCTGCTAGCCAGAAAATAGGTATTTTTTTCCTTCTTTTGCTGAATGTCCCCTTATAGTCCCTCACCTGCAGCAAGTACACTACGTGGGACTTATTTATTAATACATGGGACTTATTTACTCTATTAATACTTTTTGCTACACACTTTGCACTGAAACAAGAAGTGTACAAAGGCCCTAACCACAGCCTTTACAATTTCTGTTCTTACAAGTCCAGATTTTCAGATATCTTGCACCCACAACTGAGTGTGTTTTCGAGAGCTCCCATGCAGACACCACACTGTAAGGGGGGAAGTGCGGCCCTCACTCCGTTGATATCTGGGGATGTTATCTTTTCTTCTAAAGACTTCCCTGCTTTTTGACAGGGAACATCTAGCAGCACTTCTCACAGTAATAATTGTCTTTAGACTGGAAATCGTAGGTAAATTTAAGTGCGAAAATCTGTATTCAACCTCTTTAAGTTTTCCTGGCACTTTCATTTACCAGCGGGATACTCCTTCTTTTCCTATTCCAGGCTGTGCTGGTGTAATTGTTCCTCTGAGCTGTTGAGCAGCAGTTGTGCTCCACCACAGGGACAGCTGTGTGGCACAAAGGGCGGTGGTAGGAGCACGGCCAAGTCGGTGGAGCCTCAGTGGGGGCTTGGGAGATAACAGCTCTTCCTCAGATCTGTCCCTTGCAATTGGAAAAAGTCAGGTCATTTTATGCCAGTTGCCTCAGTTTCATCATCTGTAAAATGAGGCCAGTAATATGAACTTCTTTTGGAAAGTGATTTGAGATTTACTGAGCTAGCAGATACTTGTCTGTGCAGTCTATTAAGAGTGCTTTGAGATCTTTGAAGGACTCCGGTGTGTAGCAGTGCAATATATTGCTGTTACTGGCTGATTTAGGCAGCAAAGATAAAGAACAGAACAGAGTTGAAGAAAGGAAAAGTTGGGTGTTCCTCCAGTCCTTCTCCTGCTAGAATTATACTGTTGACTCCTATCTATGCAGGAATAAGACCTGGGAGTTCGAGTGATAGGTAGTGACAAACACCAAGGAAATCAAAGGTGATGGATAATGAAAGGAAATGGTTCTGTGTCTGAGCTGGAAGGGGTTTCCAGATAATGTATCACTTAGGTCAAATGCAGAACACCATTGGCTTTAGAGTGAGGTAATTAGTGTATCAGAAAATTGGGGGAAATTATGTATGTTTTTAAGATGGGCTATTAAAGCGGGCCATGAATTATTGAGAAGGGAAACTGCTTTCTTTGTTTTATTTAAGTTAACCTTGGAGAGCAGAGAAAGAACATGAGGATGATGTTTTCTGGGACACACGTTCTTGTATAAGAGCACATGTGGTTGCAATATTAGGTCCCCCATTGCATCTCATATACTACAGACACGTTTATGTGCACATATGTGCATACATGCATACACACAGAGCAGAGTCTGTAAATGTTCTTGCTACATGTGCACAGTACATATAGGCATATGTGTGCTTCTTATCCTTTATATACAAACCTCCCTGCACATTCAGGATAGCAGCAGTCAGACCTGGTATGTGTCACACAAATAGTTGGAATAGTCTACTTAAATGTTGCACATAGAATGACTTGATAAATATAGCCTGTTCCCACCGTGCTTATACCACTTGAAATACTTCTGCAGACTCATTTAGAGATGGACAAATACTTTATTATAGTAATCTTAGGTTTCATATGCATCTGCAAATTTTAATCAAAATTCATACTATTTTTACACAAATATTTGTGTAAATGATACATACTGAGCAAAAGTCCTGTGCAAGTTCCCATATGACCCAATGTTGTAATCTACATTAACTTGCAAATTCTGAGCTTACAGACTTTGCCTGTGTGTCTGCACAGACTTTGTGCACTGTGTGTTTCCATATACTCTTTTGATGGGCGATGTCTACTCAGTGAAAAATTCCATCTTTCCTTTAGCAATCGGTGGAATGTTTCAAATGCTGAATTGTACCTCATTCTCCGTTTCACTGGAGGGGTTTAGGAAATTTCCATGGAACCCCATTTCCATTAAAGTCTACAGGGATTTTCTGGAGGAGATGGACTGCTTCATTGAAAACAGGAGTGCTAATCAAGTTGATTCCACTGTAACTCCCATGGTTGGTTGACTCTACTGTCTGCATGACCATAAGAGTATTAATTTGATTTCCAGTATAAAGTGTGTTTGTTTCCCCAAGCTGCTCTGTTGGTCTCTGATTCTCCACATACTTGTAGACAGGCTCAAGTTCTGGTGCAGGGAGACCTTTGTGGCCTAGGCACAACTCAATGGATTTGCACAGCATTGCTTATTATGAAGAGCCACCTCAGATTTGAGGAATCAGAGCTTAAAACTGTTCTTTTCTCTACAAGATTGCTCAGCAAAAGCACCCAAAGGAGCAGCTAATTTAAACAGGCAGATTCTCACCATTTCATAAGTGAAATAAAATTTTCCTATAATTTGGGAAACATAAGTGGAACTGCAGGTTTCCAAGGAGGAAGCACTCATTTGTGGCACTGCGGCTTTACTGGCATGCTGCTGCTAGGGGAACTGGTAGGGAACTGGGCACCTGGCAGTCCCTTGTCTTGTCTTTGGGAATGCGATCACTATTGTAAAGCTCTGTAACAGTCCAAATCAAAGGGTTATATCTGCATCCTGGAGCACTGAGAGAAATAGTCCTGACTCTATTTTGCTCTTTGCACCCATTCATTTTAATTATGACCCATATTCTACTCTGCAGCTGGCAATTGGGGTTTAATCTGTGACTAATTTGGACATGTGGGGATAGTTCCTTTGATTTCAGGGACCAGAAATTTCAGGTCTGTGCATTGCCCAAATTATTTGCATTTAAATCAGGACTCTTCAGTAAATATTTGTGCTTTTCTTAGGTTTTTTTTTTACCACTCATCCCAGAACAGCAGATCAAGTGATACAGTAAGCTACAGATTTCCAAAAGACATAACATGGAAAGAATAAACACTTTGCCTTAATTTAGTCATAAAAACACCAATTTAAAATATTCCACTTTGTTAAGTGGAAGGAGTCTTCTGTGGCACAGAAATTTTTTGTCTGTACAATGTTCTGTTTGGTTTTATTTTTACCCCAGAAGGGACTGGACATGTCTCCAGTTTCTGTGTGAAATAGATTGACCTTCATCAGGATAGAATTTAGAAATATTAAATTACGAAAACTTTGAGGCTTTTGTGGAAATGTTCTTATGTAAAGGATGAGACCCAGAAAGTAGGAATTCAATTGCAAGACATAATGGCCTTAAATTGCTCAAAAAAAAAAAAAGAAATTTAAGTTAGCCATTAGGAAAAACTTTCTTGCAACAAGGATAGTTAAACATTGGAATAGATTGTCTACGTAGATTGTACAAACCCATCAAAAGAAGATTTTAAGAGCAGGCTAGGCAAACAAGAATGAAGTAGCTATTGCTGGCCCTGCATAGAAGAAAGTGGCCAGAGTAACTGACCTCTAGAGCTGCCTTCTAATCCTATATTCCTATTATATTAAGGGTCTAAGATTTAGCATTGCTTGGGTTATAGCTAATACAGTGATATGTGCAGTGGGATGGATAGTTGTACGTTGAGGAAACCTATATCCTTTCTCACATTAACACTAGTCATGGTTATGGTCCATCTAAATTCCAGTGCATTGCTTAGAAAAATGTGCCCTTTAATTTCCTAATAAAACAGCTGGGTAAATTCTTCTACTTGCAGCTAAAGGGAAAAAAAAAAAAAAAGACTTGAAATGAATTTTTAATACCAATTTGAGTGGGATTGCAGCAGGCGCTTCTGATCTGATAATTGCAATAGATCAGCCACAGTCGTCGTCTTTTTTTCCCTTCAGAAATTTTGTGTGAGACCTTAGTGATGGGGAAAGTGCCCAGTTGAGTGCTTACAACATCTCCAGGTAGCTGGAGAATGGGGAAAGTGGGCAGCAGCATGAACACGGTGTTCCCTTAAGGGTATGGGCAGTTCTCATCCCTTTGCATACAGTCAGTAGAAGGAAGGTCAAGAGAAATTCTCACTGTTTGTTTCATCTGTGACCTCTACTGACATTGCCAGAAAAGGTGACTCAGATGGCTGAACCCAAAGGACCAAGCCAGAAAAAAAAATATACACACATATATGGATATAGATATAGTATGTTGTTTTGAACACAGACACTTCTTTTCCTTTGTACCTTGCTTTCCAAAGCTGGAGTATTGTAGGAGCTGCTGTTTGGGCAGCCACTGACTTTACAGTCCAAGTGAAACTTTGAAAGGTTCTTCCCCCTCAGTGCAGCCTCTATGGGTGGTTCATGGAGCTTATTTGCAGCCTACTGAGGTTAATCTCTCTGTTCCCAGTCCAATCAAAGACAGAGGCATGCTTGCCTACATGGCAGCTCAGAGGAGAAGCCAACCTGGCCCCTCATTCACAGTCTGTGTTCTTCCTTGGCTTTAAAAGGTTCAGGCTAAAGTTCCCTAGGCAAAAGTTAGCCCTTTGGAATACCCCATGAAAGGATATTGGAATAGTACTTGAAATATATTTCCCTTTTTTCTTTTAAGACTATCACAAACTATCATTACAACATCTTAGTGTGTTTCCTAATTGACACTAGAACACGTTGGCTGGTATTGCTGTCAGTGCATCCTACTAGAGAGGCAGACCTTGGATCAGCCAAAGAGTGCTTTTGTTGGCTTGGCATGGCTTAAATTAGTTTCTTGAGGGAAATCAGCTATCTTGGTAAAAGCATTTTGGTTCCTGATTCACTGCAGCTACACTACAGCTTTTTGCAGTGTAGAAATACAGTTAAAAAATCATGGCCCTAATTGACATTACCATAAATAATTTCTAGCATGGGTCTGGCTCTGAGTAAATGGGGAAGTACAGCAAGAAAAGTATCTGTGTCCTATTACCAGCTGTCCTAAGCCAAATCTTGCCTTGAAATCTTCCCAGCCTCGCTCCTGCAGTTTCACAAAACAAACCTTGTGAGACTGGTACAATTCCAAGAGTTGGGAATACAGGGGTAACCGCAGATGGAAATTTGCCTTCGTTTTTCCCTCAGTGTGACAACACTTCTAATGAGATAGTTGTGCTGTGAGATGAAGGGCAAAGATTCTCTGTGCCCTGCTCCCTGGTTTTTTCTTTCTTTTCTTCTTCTTTTCTTTCTTTCTTTCTTTCTTTCTTTCTTTCTTGCTTGCTTGCTTTCTTTCTTTCTTGCTTTCTTTCTTGCTTTCTTTCTTGCTTTCTTTCTTGCTTTCTTGCTTTCTTTCTTGCTTTCTTTCTCTCTCTCTCTCTCTCTCTCTCTCTTTCTTTCTCTCTCTCTTGCTCTTTCATTCCTTTTTTTTCTTGTGCCATTCTGGAGAGCCATTGGCTGCTGCCTGAGATATCCTGAGAGATGCGGCAATTAATTTTCTTTTAATCAAGGTCGGATGAAGTAAATTGGTGCGGCTCTGCAGCCCCTCATTTTCTGTTTTTGCAGTGATGCAAAACAAATATGATCAAATTATGCTCCTTCTCACCTTATTGAATTAGGAAGCGTGACTGATCCAGGAGAGCTGAGATGTTATATACTGTACCAATCCTCACCATCCCCCCTCCCTGACAAAGCCACCGGGATTCTTTCTGCAGGTTTTTTATTTCAAGTTCAGCGGGAAGTGTGGGAGTGGGTGTGGGTGGTGGGGAGAGAGTCCTATTTATTTTTTTTTAGTCAGTGGGGTGAAGCTGTATATTTCACCTTACAGTGATGTGTGAGTAATCACAATAAGCAGGTCCATCTGGATTGAGGAATAAAATCTGACAAGAGAACAAAGACGCTGAAATCAGGCTTGCAAGGAGAAGGGCCAACAGTGGGTCTTCCATGCATGTCTGCTTACTGTGGGCATAGGTGTGGGACTGGTGGGCTTTCAGGCACTGACTGGCAGTGGAGGCTCACAGGGGCCTCTTTCCAGATCTGCCACTCACTTCTTCTGCAGCCTTGGGCACACCAACCTTCTCCCTCTGTGCCCCAACTACCCAGCCTGTGCAATATGGGGAATGAAGTTTGCCCTGAGATTCTCGAATGAAAAGCATTACAATAAGGGCTAAGCGTTGTTTCCACTTTGTCAGCTCTGAAGGACTATTTGGTGTTAATTCATTGCAGCATGCCAGAGCAGAGAGAAATAAAAAGGGACCCATGCTCACCCACAGAGCTATCTCATGGACATTTTACTTCTACTTAAGTTGTCCATATAATCTACAATGAACGTTATTCTGAATGACAGAATCCGATTGCTCTTTGTATATGCAGAAACATTACAATGCCACTAGGGACATCCAAATTGCACAATATATATAGTCCTGTAACCTCGGGCTGGGAGGTCTCAGCATTCAGCAGTCTCAGGCTGCTGTGCTGCTCTTTATTTCAGAGGGTCCCTGCATGGGGAAGGGTGGCCGGGAGTAAGGCTGCTATGGTCAAAACTTGTAATAGCCTTGAGAGAATATAATGTGAAGATGCAGCAGGAAAAATGCATAATACCTGGGCTGATGTTGCTCTTCATAATGGCTGGCCTGCCTATGCTCTTCTCTGAAAGAAACTCAAGGTGTTTGTGAGCTTGACCCAAAGGGATCCTTTCCATTGAGATCATTACAGACATGGGCATAGCAATGTCCTAGGAGGGAGGAAAGTATGTAGTCCATCCTCTACCCTAAGGCAAAATAAAGTGATGATTGAAATATCAACTTTCCTTGAACATGTTAAAGGAGCTGCCCCATGAAATGATGGTCAGTAGCAACAGGAATTTGGAGTGACATCCTACTGCACTGTGAACTAGTACTCTGCACAGCCATTCTTAGTTAGACGATCTCACTGATCCCTTTTGTCTTCAGAGTTTACAGTTTTGTTAGAAACAGAGTACCCAGTAGACATGGTGGTTGAGATTCAGAAAAAAAGCAGAGCAAACTGAGAAAAGCAGTCAGTCCTAACTCTCACTGCAATGCAACACATAGAATTTCTATTTTGGTGAAAATCTGATGACACTTGGGACTTCTGCTACTCAGAGCTCATCCAAGCAATACTTCTTTGTGACCTTCATAATATGCTGAAATGTTGCTCTGGAAGTGATTTGCGGAGAGTGGGGAAAAGCATTCCTTCCTGTGTCACCAGAGCCACTACCTACTCTGGGTCAGCCCTGCAGAGCAGCTTCAGCTGATCATCCATTTCCACAACAGGGAAATATGCAGGACCTGAGCACTGCACAGGTTGGCAAAGGGGTAGGCACCTAGAGAGAACATTTGGCAGTATGTAAAATACTATCCTGGATATGCTGTGTGATAACAACAAATAGAGGTTATCTGTGTTTGGGGTGGGGTTGGGGTTTTTTTGGGTTTTTTTGTTGTTGTGGTTTGGTTTGGTTTCGGGGGGTTTTTTTGTTTTGTTTTTTGCAAGAGAGAGAGGGAGAAAGAGAGAATTGTGAGAGAATGTACTGAGACTGTAGGTTTTAATTTATGGACATTAGGGGGACCCTTTTCACCCTGGCCCTTTTCTCCATTGGGTTAATGTTGTTCGGATCAAACTGCTTATTCTTCTTGATCAGAGCATGAAACCAGTCCCAGACCAGGTTGATAAAAAGGAAGTTTATATCATCTTTGTCTATTCATTAGATTTTCTATTTAAGTACAAACCAGCATGCTTGTCTGTCCATCTGAAATGTTTTACACTGCTGCCCATCAGTGTTGAATCTTAAATAGACTGGCAATATTGGTGTGGGGTGTCATGAAGGATTGTTTCCCTGCTCCAGGTATAGACAACTCCACATGCTGAGGTGTTTGTTGCATTGGGTGAGTGCAGATCTGGGAAGAAGAGTACAATGAAAGTTGTCTTATTTGATTTGTTCAAATAAGGAGAATTGTTCAATCTCACCTCCTTTATAGGAAAAAATGTAAGTAGAAAAATATAGGAATTAAGAATTCCTATACTTAACCGCTGCCCACCCCCCTCAAGAAAGTCCTCATCCTAGCAAGCCTTAAGAGAGGGCAAAAGATACAAACGAGAAAGAAAACAAGACACAAACATAATAGTAGGGAATATTTTCTTTTCCACAGTCTTCATTTTTAACCACCTCCCTCTTCTTGTTCATTAATCCTGCAGTCCTTTCCCTTCTTGGAGACACTTTTCTGAGGTGTATGGCTCCTGACTGCAGTCAGTGTTAATTGAAACCCTCCCCAGCAGAAGGAGGGGAAATCTTGAAGCTCCCTTTGGTCTCTATAAAAATGCTGTTCCTTCAAAGCATTTGGATGGATAGAAAAGGACTTTTGAAGCAAGTCTGTGTACCAAATTACAGGCTAGAGTAGGACCCTGGCTGTAATTAATGACAATTCTGAGGGAAGGAGATACTTCTTGTTATATGGTACAAGTTTAGGTTACATCCAGCAGGATATAAACAGAAACAAGCTAGTAGAGACTGGAGGAGCTTATTGAGGGATTGAACAGGCTATGTGCCTGATGACTGAGAATATCTCCTTTATGTCTTTTCTACATGTGTCACTTCACAATATCAGTTGCTAACATCCATCACTGGCCCAGATATCCGCTGACGTACTGATTTAAGCCACTGTAATATCTTTCTGCAATGTTCAGTGTAGTTCTCTACTCCTGCTACCTCCATATCTGCTTTCATAGAACTGAATCATTTTCTCTCTCACACATTTTACCCCCGTCCCCTCATTTTTTCATCTCATCCCTGTCACAGATAGATCCAATTATTTCGGGGGGCAGTAAGAAAACACAACCCATAATGCGTGAACCTACCAGCTCAGCAGATTTTACTTGGTACTGTCTTGGCATCCAGTCCTACCCATATTTCTGTGAATCACTGTGCCATTCGTGATCAGAGCTCCAAATGAAACTCACCAGGAATTTTTATTACTCAAGAACAGTAAAGTAATAGTCTGAACTACGAATCACTGGAGCTGGCAGCATGGGGCTCCCGGGGGAGTGCTGGACAGTGTTAATTGTCCTTTTTTCCCCCACTTTCCCTGACAGTAAGAAAGGAACCACAACTTACTTACAGCTCTCCCATCCTGTAATTTCTTTCAAGAATTCAGATCCTATAATTTCTATTTCCTGTGAAAAGCGTTCTTAAGTTTTGAAATAATGCTGTCTTTGTGACTGAAAATAGATGCTGAAATGCTTATGGAGAGTCTTGAGTGATACAAATCATTAATAACATCTTCCACTTAGATTAGATCTCAGAACTTTGTTTGAAGCAGGTCAGGATCATTATTTTGATTTCAAAATGGTTATTACTTTCACAGAGGCAGTAAGAGGTGGGATGTTGTGCCTAGGGCCAGAGTCAAGCATAGAGGCTGGGTTTCTAGAGTTAATTTTTTGGGTTGGAGACCTTTTGCAGAGGTTTTTGGGGGACTAATTACAAAATATGGCAAGAGGTACTCCCAACCCTCCTAGACCCAGATTCTACCTGGAGTTAGAGGCTGGCATAGCAGAGGGCACCAGTGAAGGCTTGGTACAAGGAACAGAAAAATGATGGTTTAGGCAAGCCTGCACTGGTGTAGGTGCCACCAGGTGCTTTGGTTGTATCGAAAGCTTATAGCTGCTTAAGGGTGAGGCTGAGGCTGAGCTACTTGAGGGAAAGGGGAGGGGAGGGGAGGGGAGGGAAACTGGGAAGGACAAGGTTTCCCCTCCACATTTTTAGCAGTGAGGTTTCAGCTCGGTTTTCGTGGCGATGGCAGGGGAACCTCCGTCTGGTTGAGTGCTGTGTCAGGAACTATGTTCAAGAGAAAGAAGATGGTATTGAGAGTTGAGATGGGATATTCTTGGAAGCTGCTGAGGGAGAAGCACAGGAAAACGTGTTCCTTTTTGGGTGACTTTCATCATAGCAGAGGCTTCCCACTGTTCTCACAGCGTTCTGGCTGGCAAGTTCCACAACCAGCATCTCTGGGTTAGGAGATGGAGAGAGTGGTCCGATGTTGCTGTTGTGCTGTAAGTCCAGCTTCCCCTCCCCAAGAGGAATGCCCTTTCACTCTGCACGCAGGATTTTCTCTCGTCCCATTGAGAGTGGGCTCTGTGCCACTTTATACTTTGGAGGATCATTAGCAGAAATCATTAGCTCTAATACAACCTCTGCCATAAATCTCCCCTGCACCTGGATCATTTGTCCATGCCTAATTTCCATCTCCCTAATTTTATGATTTGTCCCTCATTTGATGAGGGTTCCTTCCATTAATTGTGTAGTAAGTGCTTCCAGATAAAGGGCTGAGGAGTTGACCCCATCTTGGAAAGACATGGTTTGGGCTTTTTTCCTGAAGGATAGAGCCCCTCTGAAATATTCTTGCTCCCTTTTCAGAGGGCATCACTCCAAATCTTAAAGGCACCACAGCAGCTTCCCATAGGGAAAATGCTTCATTCAGATAAATCCTATTCATTGGAGGCAGTGCAAGGCAGATGAAAGCAGCAAAGCTCAAGCCCAAGGTGTCCTCTGCCAGAGTAAGAAAAATCTTGTAGGCATTATCTGTACAATTCAATTCAGACCAAGGAATAAACCTCTGCTTTTTCCCACTGGACCCCTCCTAATTATCATACTTTGAGTATGCTTTAAGTATGGCTTTCCCAAAAGCAATTCGGTACCCTCCCACAAAAATCTCTGCTGAACCTCTTCATGCTGTGTTAGGCTGCACCAAAGATCCTTAGCCCATGTGATAATGGGCAGGGAGGGAATTGGTCGAGTCACTTGAAGAAGGGGCTATGCATCAGGCCCACTGAGCTCTTTTTCCAGCTTTTCTGAAGACGTTCTGGGTGGTCCAGAATAAAGCAGCTCTTTCTCTATGCCTCTGTTGCCATCTAAATAAGATGGTGATACTAGCAGTAGGGTGCCACGAGAGTTTAATTAATTAATTTGCAAATGCTGTGAGATCTTCTGATGAAATTCACTGCATCAGCACAAAGTCATTTAATGTGTATTACATACTGAGATCCCAGTAGCAGCAGCATCCCAAATGCATGGGAAAACTAAACAAAAAAGAGGAGCAGCCAAACTTTCTGAGCACTTTGATAGATAGTTTATGCCTCTGGAAAACAGGAACATTTTGAATCCTTTGTCCTTGAACTTCTGACTATGCAAGAGTGTGAGGCAGCTGAAATGGCTCGCACTGGGACAGACACAAGCCACTGGAGTGCTCTCAGAGCTGAGGTTGATACACTGGTTCTGTTCTGCAGTGTTGACTGTGTTTCTCCCAGCCCCATCTCCCCCAACCTTTCCTCATACCTGTCACATAATTGACATGGATGTTAGAATATTCACTGAGATATTCACAGCTTGATCCAAAATTCAATCAGAGTACAAAAGTTTCCCTGGCTGTAAAGGGTGCAGGCAGCAGACCTGTTAGACTCTCAGCACCTCTCTTGCTTTTTTCTTTAACTGTTGATGAGTTTAGTTGTGAGGGTCTTTTTGTGACATTCTTGCCCTGGGGCTCTTTTCTCCTGAATCTCTTTCCAGTGCAGGGGTAGTACAAACTCAGAAGAAGGGTGTAGGAGAGGAGGGAGGTGCAGCGCTAAAAGCAGCTTGCACATTTTACAGGTAACATTATCTTTTATTGGCATCCTAAAAAGAATGTCAGGCACTAGAGGGGAGGATTTTTTTTTTTTAAATTTCTGCTTCACTGACATTCCGTTGGAAGATTTTTATCACATCCGTGATGCCAGGAGAGGCAGGCAGTGCTCAATGACACAACTGGCCATTCACAAGATTTCTGGTGACGTTTTGTCACATCCTCTGGAGCAAACTGTGAAGATCTCAACATAATTTCTGTTCTAAAACTGGAAATACTCTGAGACTGAACAAGGCACAGGCCTTTCCAGCTGACTCTGTAGCCAAAAGGCGCTCTCTGCAAGTCACCCAGACTTACCAAGAGAGATCTTCCCATTGCTTTACAAGCTGAAACAACTTTTGCAGTAGTTTACCAAAACTGGTATTTTTAGGAGTCATCCAGGCCATGGAGTGTAACTGCCCTCTCTAAAAGCCAGTAAAGACATTTCTCTTGATGGGTCAGCAGGAACATTTTCAGTGGCCAGGCATTGCTGCCTGACCCAAATTATTTCACACAGTCCAGGCAACTCTTCTCACTGACACATTTTAGGTGAGAGTTGACATTGCTTCTCATTTTCACAGTGGCTCAGCTGTCTGTGGTCAAAGTTTATGGTAAGATAAGACCTATTAGACCAGCAGCATAAACTCTTGTACCAGTAGACTGGCCTCACAGTGCATCTTCTCTTTCCTTCCAACCAACTGATTTTCCTTATGCCTCCCTTGCAGTGGGCAATAAAAATACAAAAATACAATCACTGCCTTTGCCAAACTCACTGAAGAGCAGTTAGGTCTGTTGTCTAAGGATGATTGTACTGTCGCCACAGAAAGCAGGGATGAGAAACTCTCCCGGGTTTTGGATGGCTTGGCTGGTTTCAGTTGTGAAAAACAGTGGAGAAAACACTGCATCATGACTTCCAGAAAAAACACTGATGGTGGACTCCATTGTCTCAGCTCTTCAGGACACAAGGGCAAGTTAAAATCCGGACCTTAGAACCCCTATGGCTTTGGAGAGCTGTGTGTGCCACAGCAGGGCCGTGTGAGGGGCTGTCACTCCAGTGACTACCACCCAGCCCCAAGCCAACCTGTGCTGTGAGCACTCCAGAAGTAGATTTTTGCTCTCTGATTTCCCCGCAGCAGCTGCTGGGAGCCAGCAGCTGAGGTTTCTGGTTGTGTATGAAGGCGACTTGGAACCGGGCTGTGGGTTTCCATCCTGAGTTTTGCAGTTGCTGTCTGACCCTGCAAAGGCCTTTCCTCTCTCTCTGCAGAATGCAGCACAAACAAGCCGTTGAGCACCTGATCTCTCTGCCTTCAACTCTTCCCTTTCACATGGAGCCATGCAATAAGTGCTGACGTGTCCCCTATGGGAAGTGCAGCGGCATGAGAAAGCAGCTTTGCAATGGCACCTCACACCTTTCAAAGTCCAGTATGGTCCTTCCCAGACAACAGCGTCTGCAGGTAGAGAGGCAGCCAGGGAACTCTCACAGTCACCTTTTGCTTTTGCCACTCTGCAGACAAACCTTGAGCAGACATGTGAGTTGCTGTAAGCCAGTCCTGTACTGCCCAGACTTACTCCCACCTCAGAGAAGATCCTAGCAGGACATCAACCCCAATGTTTCTCCTCCTTGTTGCAATTTGAAAACTGTGGCCATACACTAAATTTCTTTCATAGATTTCTTTTGCCCAAATGAGGCTATTTTTAGTAGCTGACAGGAAATTTTTACTAAATGCCACCAAAATTCACAAAGTACTGAATTTTGGGCCTTGTGGCAATAGGTAAAATATAGAGTATTGTATTGATTTCACTGCATTTTCCCAGAGGATGCAAATCGGAATTATCAGGAGCTCAGCATGGGTGTTATCCAGTTTTTGGAAATAAGCTGAGCAAGTTCCAGATCAGACACACAGTGGCATACCTGCTTCTCCACTACAAGCAAATGCAAAACCAGCTATAACCCTACCTTACACCAAATTCCCCCTCTATGGAAAGATGTTTTCCCTAGCAAGGAGGGATATTGTATATAATCTAATGATTACAGCTGGATCTAGGAAGCAGGATTTCTGATTTTCTTGTCCCGCTGTGCCACTGATTTACCACATGGTCCAAAGGAAAACATTTTCGCATTCTTTTTCTCTGTTAATGTACATGTGAAATAATACTGTGCTTCATATAAGATTCTGTTTTCAAAACATAAACCACATCCATGTGCCTCAGTACAGTGACTTTGTCTGAGATAAGAAGCCATGATAGGAAGTTATCGCTGCCTGTGTGGCAGGTGAGCTGATGGAATCTGGGTGTCTGAGCTGCCCAGCACCCATACCTCAATCTGAAATCACTGTATAGTGACGGTGCCAAATATACCAGGGAATAACGCCACTGATTTTGCACACTGAACTTTGAGGTATGTGCACAGAAGGAAGTAGAAGAACAGACAGCATTATTATCAGCCTTGCAGAATGTTCAGCTGATGTTGAAAGTCATAGGGAAGAATGTTTTTTTCAGTTGGTTCTGGCAAGAAAAATGACGAGGTGGGTAGCCATATCCCAGCTTTCAGAATTTAACTGAGTTGTTCCGAATCTCCTCCTCGGCTTTGGGACTTTGCGTGGTCACAAGCTGGATGTGTGGTGTAGCTGATGGAGGATTGTACCCTCAGTGCATGCAAAGTGCATAAATGTGGTTGGTCACAAAACCAGAAGTACCTGAGAGAAGAGCCGCACAATGTGCCCCAGTGTCAGATAATGGGCTTGAGAGCAGAGGCAACACCCTGAAAAATCCTGCTCTGGATGGGAACCTGTGCAGTTAGTGAATCTCCTCAGACAGGCATGCACCTCGTTCTGGAAGCATTGTTAGGATCTCTGCTGATCCAGACTGCCTAGAAGGCTGGATTTGAAGGGATGGGAAACTGCAAAAGTC
>VZTN01012926.1:75864-91144 GCA_013400515.1 Erpornis zantholeuca
TAGTATGATTTTTAACTATGTAAATTCATATGATTATATTCTGATGATCTAAACACTGTGGGTCTGGAACAAATACTGGAATTCCTTTCCAAAGTAAAACCCAACACTTGATAGCATTGAGAGGTCGGATCTTTCTTCTGCAGTTATCATACTGTGTTTGCATTTTATGCTTCGTGTGTGTGTGCACAAATGAGAGTGCCATTGGAGTGCAGAAAAATGCATAGAAATGTGAATGGGGGCAAGTGCCTGTACATAAGAACATGTATAGGAGGTTGTGTGTGTGTGTATGTGTGTGTGTGTGTGTATAAGAGAGGACATATGCATGTCTAGAAACTTCTGTTTATGTGGGAGTATATACGTGTGGGAATGTGTACATGTATGTAATTTTGTGTTTGTGTGGGAGAGAGGAAGGGAAAGCATGGTAAAGTCATTTGAACCTGTTTGAAGGTCAGGTCTCCCCAAGGTTATCTGCTTTTTTTCCTTTGAATCTGTAAAGTAATGGTATTCACACTCACTACTTGAGAAGTGTTTCTTTTTATAGCTCTTCCAGATGACAAATAATGCCTGTTTTTGAAGTCCTTTTTAAGTCATTGTTCCCTGGATGCAGATACCATGTTTGGGTGCAGGAGGGGAACAGAGCACAGAACTATTTCCCCTTTCTGTCTGCAGGGAGCTTTACTGGGACTAGTGAAATTCCAGTCAGGATCATCCAAGGGGCTGCAAACTCGCAGCATATGAGCTAATAGGACACCCTCTCCTTCAGGCCCATGACACAGCGAGAGAGAATCAGACACCCACCACAGTCCACTGCAAGCTGTGAAGGTCTGGGCTATGGAAGCTGGGAAATACAGCCAAAATCACTGGTAGATTTCCTGAAGGAAGCCTCCCCAAGTTGGCCCACTGAGAATAAACTGAACTCAGATTCGGTGAGTGGACAGGTGTCTCGATCAGCGGCAGCCCTTGTTGGGGGCTAGGGTTGATTGAATTTTGCCCATCTTGAAATATTTTGGGCACTGTTGCCCTCTGTGGGCAGTGTGGATGTGGGAGCAGTATACACTGTTTTCTCCACTTCCCAGAGAGGTGCAACTAGCCTGATTCCCACCAGGCTTCCCAGCAGACCAGTACATGCTGCAGGCACTTGATAATACTGTTCTCTCACCACAGAGACAACCTCTGCCCCTTTGAAACTAGCATCCTTTTCTTTGCCTTTCCTAAGGGTTTTGGTTATTGTCTCTCTGGTAACAGCAGCAGCCTTCCTGTGCCTAGAAGTTGTTCAGTGCCATATGAGCACAGGAGTATATCAGGAAATAGTATTTAGTGCTGCTTCACCCAGGGATGGACAACTTGCATTCCACGGAGCACTCCTGCTTCTCACTGATTGTGGTGGTTTTGTGTGCTCATCACCAATGGGCAGTGAGCTTACCCTTATCTCTGGAATCTGGCCACTGATTTCCTCTCCTCCCTGCCCATGGGATAGCTGAGCTTTTTCTGCTAGTCAGATCCCAAGGTGTGCTAGAAGCTCAGTGTGCCTGGTGGCTATGACAGGAATTTTCTGGAATAGAAATAGAATGGGTCTCTCAGGATTTGGCCAAGGAGAATTGCAGATACCTATGAAAGTGTTCAGCTTTATACTGGAAAAAGCTCAGGGGAAATGTTTTTTTGGGAAAAAAGGGAAGCACATTGGAAACACAGGGAACAGAAAGGGGACAGAAAGATTCAAGAAATAATCCAGGGGAGGACAGGGAGAAAGCTTGGTTTAATGAATAAATGGGCTGTGAGCAGGAAACGATATCTGACTTAATGTCTTAGTCAGACAGAAAAATTAGATGGAGTAAACTGATCCTTCCTGCAAGGGGTGCTGAACTTTTTTGGTGACTTTAGAAGGCCATGTTTACAGTAACTCCATCTCGTGACCATGCTATAAAGGCAGGCTCTTTGGGCAGGGAGGAAGGAGCGTTTCATGAACACACACACCTGCCTCCCTGGGCAACCTGGCCTTGTACTTACTCAGCTTTTTTTTTCATTGTAAGATTGTACTTTGCTTTTTAACATAGAAATATAAAATATGCATGCATATGGCTTATCAAAGATGATAACATTCACAGGTAAGGGAACATAAGTCCACTTCATAGCAATAAATTATCGTCCCCACCCTTCTGGACTGATTAGCAGCTGCAACTCACCGAAGCTTTCTAGAGTTTTCCTTTTAATTTTTCACCTGAATTGTTTTCTCCATTTTAGCTACACTCATAGGGGTGTTTTTATGAAAGTGCCTACAGGGATTCCGGACCGTTGTTCCCACTGAGCCCCTGAAATTACAGAGTCAGTTTTGAGATGCTTGCCCTAAGTGTTGATTATCATAGAGTTTAATTTTAATAACAGGAGGCAAAGTTTGCACTAGATTTCCATCCACCTACAGGAAGCTCCCCCAGTTTGCTCTGGCTTGCACATTTGACTAAGTATGCTTTAAGGCTTAGGGAGACTGAGGTTTAACATTTAGAGGTCTTCAACTAAAGTTAGGATATTAAAATCTGGCTATAAGTCTGCTGGGCACAGTTTGATATGTACTATTATATAGCCTGGTTTATCATATAAGCCATTGAAACCAATAAACTATTTCAGTCCACGGAAAAGCAGTGTGTCTCCAACAGCACCAAACCAAATTTATTGGTATAAGGGTATGATTCAAGTCAAACCTTAGTTTAATAGGTAACCAGTAAAGTTGCTACAGTAATTATCAGTGCAGTTCCAGAGTAAAATTTGCCTGGTTGAACCATACTGGTATTTATGTTGGTTCAAACAAATGTATTTTACTTTGCCATTTCAACTGCTCGGGAGTATGGTCAGGTCCTGTGTCTCAGCTGGGGAGAGGGGAACAATGAGCTGTAATAATTCAGCCACTAGAGATAATCTGTACATACCGTTAGTGTACTGGCAATCTCCAAACTTTTTCTACCCATTTTCATGACATTACTATCTATTTTTTCAAGTACATGAATCAATTGTGGACACTCAGATTACTTCATAATGGTCCCAGAGAGAAACAGTTTAATAACAGAGAATAGGTCTCTTTTGCATAGAATCAAAATTCATCATTTTCCCCTAAATACACTGAAGGGATTATCTGGGTTTGTGAATCATGATTCAGATCTTAAGAATGTGAGATACACCCCCGAAAGCAGATGGTTCAACAGTTACTCAAAACTCTTTGATACCACTTGGGACCTTTCCAGTACTTCTGGTTAAGCAAGTGCATAGCTACTCCTCTACTTTGTGGCTGCCATGTGCAGCAGAGCCAAGGGACGTATAAAGATATCAGACACACATCCCACTTCAAATACCCTGCTGACTTTGGCAATATAAATGGCCCAGTCATTTTACATCCAAAGGCAGTTCCCCGAGTCCCCTGGTCAAGTATTGTATAAATTCAACTTTAGCACCTTCCCTGATTCCTGAATTAGAGCAAGGACTTTGGGACTGGACCTCAGACCATTCCTGAGGTGTTTATAGTAATGGCTCCAGAGTGTAGAAGGAGCAAGACTGAGCTGGGGTTATTGAGGACCTGCTTTCACCTTCTCCCAGGGCCGAGTGCATCGCATGGTGACCACATGGAAACAGGTCCTTGGGTGTGCTGAGTGTCTGCTGCTTGGAACAAGCTCTGCACTCACACGCAGCAGTGCAGTGACCTTTGTATTTCCATAGGTGTCTCAGGTACAGCATGTTTGTGATGTGGGAGCAGGAAGGAGAGCTACCTGGAACCAGACCAAAGCAGAGACAAGCAAAGTCTGCCCAGATCTGAGTATCCTGAGAGTGCACTGAGGTGGCTGCTCTGGGCATGGCATTCCCAGGTGGAGCTAGGACATGGAGTTGGGTGGGGTTTCCCTCCAAACTCACAAAGGACCTGTAGCTCCACATACCAGCCAGCCTGGGATCCAGTTCTATTCTCTCTGCTTCCTTGTTTCCTGCTGCTCTCAGATGTGTCTTTCACAAGGCAATCGAACTTTTAATGTCAATAGAGCCAGATTACACTGTCAGATCTTGGTGGCAGAAATGTGTGACAAAGTCAGAAGTCTGGTCCTGGGAACTGAGAGTGGGAGGATGGGACATGAGCTTTTATGAAGGATCATTTTATGAAGGTGAGGAGGTTCTGCTGGTATTGGTAGCGTACTAGAGGACAAATGTTCCTTCCCTTTGATCTGTAGCCTGCTTCACCCTGTAGGATTTTCACAAGAGGATTTATCAGCCTGTACGTTTGTTAAAGTGAAGCCTGAAAGGGAAAATAGTCCCTTCAGTCTTTGCTAGTGGAAATTGCTCTGTGTGGAAACCCAGAGCACAATGAGAAATAAATAAATTGAAACCCAGAGCTGAGAAATAAACAATCCCAGTGGGAATAGTGTGATCACAGGAAAATAAGAACAATAAATTGCCCTTCTCTGAGGTTTCAGGGCTCTTAAAAAACATCAAATAAGTCTCATAGCTCCTTCCGAATATAGCAGCAGTGATCTTCTCCCCCACCGTCCCCCTCCAGTTTTACAGATTAGGATGTTGAGGTACAGTGACAAAACAGTCAAAGTGCCAGTTGCAGTGTTTAGTACATATGTACACTTCACAGTTTTAGAGATACCTGAGTAGCCTGATATCAGAAGAGTATGGTTGTATTAGTACAGTGATCTGCCTGGTATAATTTTCCACTGCTTGCTGTACTTATTCAGCAGTATCTTAGATTATCTTTAACCAGCATTGTACTGCACAGTGTAGTCATACTTTGTAATCCCATTCATTTATTCTTAGGACCAGTGTGATTTTCTCTCTGACCTCTTTAATATCATGGACTGAAGAATTGCCCCAGCCTCTGTTCTAGTCTGAGCAAATTAATCCAGATGGGATCTGGCCGTATGTTCATCTCTTCACATTCAGGTTCTAGATTCATTTTTCAAGAGAAAATGTTCCAGGCTCATTCTCTAATCCAGCTTCAGAGTGATGCTTTTTGGCTTTGCTATGTTCCGTAACCCGAAGCATGGCCCATTTTTCATGAGAGTTAAGAATATGAGAAAAATCTTCCGAAGAAGAGTGAGAAGAGAGGCCATCAGCTAAAGGGAGAGGAAAGGCAGGTCCTCCTGTCCCTGGGGCCTCTGGGAGTTCACTGTGATTAGAGAGAAATGGGCTGGGAGATGCATGAACCAGGCAGCAAGGAGAGCACACCTTAAAGGCAGCATTGCCAAAAAGAGTGTCTGGTCTGAGCTTCACATGTGCGCAAAGGGCACTGGCCTTAATCAGGTTATAAAAAGAGTCTTTCCTCTTTCTGAAGTGGAGGTTCTGCTGTAGAGACAAGAGCGTGCCATGGTTGCAGGAGGTGGCTGTGAGCTCCTCAGAGGGCAGGGGTTTGTAAGCAAACTAGCCATAGATACATCAGCCAATGGATTAGTAAGTGGTGTGGGTGGGTGTAGAACATGTGCATACATATACATACAGACATGCATACACATGCATTTCTGTCTCTGCCAAGCTTATGCTAAGTGGTATCATTGAAACAAACAGCCCGATGAGTTAGGATCTTTGGGTGAAAGTGTGTATGTTTGAAAATATGCCAATAACAACATTTCCTTTGAACAGACCACTGTGTAAAAATACCATTGCATTGCAGAGGCTCAGCAAAGAGCAGCTTCGATCAATCTGTGTGCTGAATCTGGTGAAACGAGTCTGCAAATGGAATTTGTTGGTGAACTGATGGTAATTATATTGCAACTGAACGCAGCCTGCAGACTTGAGGCTAAACTCAAAGGTCTGAAGCAAATTTACTTATCATTACTGCTGCAAAGCCCCCTTCACTTTGAGTTGGTTTCACACTGCTCAGGGAAGAGGAGAAGAGGTAAATTTGGAAACAGAGGGATAAAGTGTATTGGCTAAAAATCAGCATTTTAGGCTACCTCATTACTTGCGAGCAGTGGCTTTCATTTTTTGAACATAAATTATAGAGAAATGCTGTTCTCACAGAAAAAAAAAATCACAGATTTCAAAGGGAGAGGAAGACCCTGTGTGTACTACGGAAGAGTAGCAGGCAAAGATGTGATGCAGAGATACAGTACTTAAAGAGAAAAGTAGTGAGCGTCTGTGGGCTCGATCCAAATACCTACTCAAACTGATTAGAGTCCTTCCCCAGACTTCAATGGGATCAGGCCCTCGATATTTCATAAACACAGATATATATTTAAAATTATTTAAGAAAGTTAAGATGATGGAGAGATTGTCAACTTCCAACAGTGGTGGTTGGATAGTGTAACACCCTCCTCCTAAGAGATGCTACATCAAGATGATCAGGGAATTATGTGCATAAAATAAATCCTCAGGCTTCAAGATAAGAACACACTGCAGTTTCTTACCATATGGTTCAGACTAAAATTTCTTGCTAGCCCAGCTCAGATTCTCTTCCTTCTCCTTCCTGATACATTCCAGCTGAGCTCAGCTATTCCTGGGCTGGTTCTAAGCATACTAAGAAAAACGTATGTCAGTGCCCACTGTAGTTTATTTTCTGTAATCTGAGCTATGCAGGCAACCAAACCCTCGTGCTGCCTGCTGTTACACTCTGCTGGTGTCCCAGTGTCCCCGTCAGCACTTTGGGTCTGCCCATGAGCAGTCAGGAGCAGAAGAGAGACTTCACTCTGCTTGCTGGGGGGACTTCAGCACAAGCTAAGCCTCAACATAACTGTGCTCACACCAGAGTCAATCAGAGCTTTGTGGTATGGGAGATTTAATATTGACTTCAGCTGAACACTGGAAAAACCTCACAAGAAATAGCTGATCATACAGAAGTAGTAGTTTAGGCCAAAGTGAAGAGGAATCTTCTCATTCCATTGGGATAGATGATTTTGATCAATTTTTTGCAGAGGCCAGCGCAGTGTGTCTCTATTTTACACGAATGAGGGAAAATGAGGCGAGGGCAGGGGTGTGGGAAGGGAAAGAGAAAGCAGTTAATTTGACTGAATAAAGATAAAAGAATGCAAGCGCCACCGAGTTTGCTGTTTATCTGGACATTGTGTAATGTTGCAGAATCAGATGTGGCGCTCTGGCTTTTGCACAGAAATGCCCAGGGAGAAATCCAGCCTCACTGCTATGAATAATGGGAGATTTTTAGAGGGGACTTCCTGATTTCTTCTCCTCCCCAAAAGGTATCCACTTTGCAAGCAAATTTGTGGCACTCTGGGCTTCCTAAATAAGAGAAATTTTCCTTTGAGCTGAGGAACTAATTTCTGTTTCCACCCCACTGCAGGGCGAAAAAAGGGCAGGGAAATGCCAGGGTGCCTTAGCACAGAGACTGTCCTTTCAGGGGAGAGTATGGCTATTTGGCAGAGGCGAGAGCCCAGACAGTCCAAATTCATCCAAAGTTAACTTAATCCTTTTTGGCTGGGGTGGAGGTCTTTAATTTAGAAACAAAGGGGAGAGGAGAAAGCTGCAGAGGTTATAAGGAAGAGCAAAGCCCTGGGATTGTAGAAGGTCTCTGAGGTCCCGCCAGGTCTGGATTGATTAGTATTCAGTATTTATAATATCTCCATAATGGTAAAACAAAAGAAAACAAGCCCAGAGAATGCATTTTTAATCATCAATCACTGCTCTTTGTTTGTCATGAATGAGCAGTGAGGGGAAATAGTCTCCCATAATCACCTCCCTTCACATCTCCTGCCACACAGGCCTCACTGGGTGTGCTAAAAGGGAAATAAATAAACAAGCAGCAGATCTCAAAATAAATCCCAGAGACACGGGTGCTACGTGGGTTATCAGAGCCACACACAGGGGTCTTGTTGGAGATACAAGTGAGGCAAGGACATTTACAAAGCATGAAAACAAAGACAAAGCATGCTATGGCATTAAATGCAAGAAAAAAAGGAGGATTGGAGTTACAGAGGGGCAGCAGGTGAAGGAGGAAGCTTTTCAGATAACGATCAGTGGTGGAATAGTGAGCAAAAGCATGTCAGAATAGGGACTTCTCATGGGAAACACGATATTGGGATGGAAAGCTTGAAAAGCCATCAAATCTAAAAGAATTTCAGCCTTTTCAGTTTCTGAGGATCATATAATTTTAGGATTTCCACATGAAAAAATTATTTTTCTCAAGGATAACAATTGTGCTAGAAAAAAAATTATTGAAAAGCCCATAGTTTCTATTAGGAGCCCCCAAAACCATGTCTTATCAGGGACAGCACTATGCTGAACTTCTCCAATGGGATCCCTGCTTTGATCTTGCAGCAGTTCTCACAAGGCCTTTATTGTAGTCCCAAATGCCTCTCGGGAGGAAGGGAAACATTATAATTTTCCCTTAATAAGTGAGATAACAGGCTTCTGGGAGGGTAAGGCCCAAATTTTCTAAAGCATGCCTGGTGACTCCACACCCACTTGGTGCATTTAGATGAGTGCTCCCAGCGTGACAGGAGACCGGAGCCATCAGGACAGCCTGTAAGGAACAGACACGCTACATCTGAATCCTATTGAAAAATAATAAAAAGGTAATGACTTTGTCATTACTGGACATGGGTTTGTCTGTTGGCAAGGGGGGAGGAAGGGGAGGTTTTCTGCATTCAGGCTATAAATAATGTTTCCCATTATCCTGTGCAGTTCTCCTGCATTCCTTATGCAGCCCTTGGTTTGCCTCCATCTCACTGGGCCAGTGTGAAACTCCCATGCCATCCTGCATTGCTGGAAAAGGGAGAGGGCCGAGGAGTCCCTGTGTCTGTGTCCCAGTGTCAATGTGACCAGCGGAGACACTGAGCAAGGCAGAGATAATCAAGTCACCTCCTCTTGCCCAGGACATAGGTGCAGGTGACGAAATGGAAGGGGCTCAGTTTCAGAAAAATCCGTCAGTAAATGTTCCCTGATGGAAGTGTTCCGTGATACCTGGGAGAGGGAGTGTGGAAGGGTCATTGTCATTGTCAAGGTCATTACAAGAACTCTTGTAATTCACTCAGCTCCACACACTTACACCATCTCATTAAGCAACTAAGACTTGGTTGCAAACCCTGACTTTGAAGAATTTTAAACCATTTATTAAAAGGCCAAACTAAATTGCTCTGTCTTTAACCAAATTCAGGGCCAATATTTGCACTGCTTAGTTGGAGACACGCAAAATTGCACATCACTTCAGCAGGTGAGGTTTGCTAGTGAAGTGCTGAAGGGAGGGACCTCAAGAACTGC
Source organism: Erpornis zantholeuca (assembly GCA_013400515.1). NCBI lineage: Eukaryota > Metazoa > Chordata > Aves > Passeriformes > Timaliidae > Erpornis > Erpornis zantholeuca. Next base: position 85,048 of record VZTN01012926.1, read on the forward strand.
TGTGACTTGGGACCTATCAGGAAAATTGCAGCATTTAAACTAAAGGTGTGTTTTTAAGTCAATAGCCCAAAATGTAGATGCTTACAAGGATATTTTTAAAACTGCCTTTATATAACTAGCTCGATATAATTAAGAACTGTTTAAGCTCAAACAAAATAACTCCATCTTGCACCCAAACTGAAGTCCTCACACTGAGAATTGCATCTGCTGAACTAAATTAGTCAGAAAATCAGGGCAACTTTATGCTGTAAACAGAGCAGTGGAGGATGTTCCAGTTCTGTGTCCAGCTCTGCCACTGATTCACTGTGTCCCTAGGCAAGACTCTTAAGTTTTCCATCCATAAAGTGTAATAAAAGCTATGTAGGTGCCAGGTGATGTAGTGCTTAATTAATTAGTAAATTAATGTAATGAACTCTAACTCAAAGGTCTGTATCAGCACAAATTAATTGTTAATATAAATTTTTATTATTTATTACTATTTAGTTGATTATTTTCTAACATAGACAATTACAAACATACTTCACACTTGGATTCCAGTTTTATTATTGTTGTTGATTATTTATTATTGTTTCCTCCTGTATTTATTTGTTACCTTTAGTAGTCTCCCTCAGGACTAAGCCCCAGACCAGTGGATGTTACCCAGACACATGAAATAGTGAAGTCACTGGGAAATTTTGGGACAGAATGGGGGTTAAATGCAGGATGTTTCTTGTTAAGTGTCAGGTCTTTTGCTTGAACCTTTCTATAGATTTGAGGCAAATAAAACAGGTAAGGACAGATCCTGAGCAGGGTAAATTCTTGTACACACTCATTTATACCAACCAAAAGTCAGTATCAGTCTGTAGGCCTTTAATTAGGTCCACAAGGTATCAATATTTATATTACATACTTGCATACTGATATTAATCATATGTATTTCTAAGCAAAAGTATGACACTTCAGCCTGATCCTCTTCAATATAAATAATTCTTGCCCCACTGCTGTCAGCATGAAGCAATGCCTCCTCTGCGCAGAGGATTTGAAGCAGGGTATGATGGGGATCCAACCAATTTCTTCTTCCGAAATGGGCACATGCAAAGAAAAAGGCACTTGACAAACAACGACCACATGATACTCCTTGATTACTTGTACCACTCCAAGGATAAAATATGGACGTGGATAATATTGCACTTGCAACCGAAAAAATGCCTCCTCCTCCTCTGCAATTACTTTTAATTTTCCATTATGAAACTAAGTAAATACACAGGCTTTTTATAGTGCATGTCTGAGTGATTTCTTCATTCTTCCAGTGAGTTGTGAAGCAGGATCAGAGGTCCTGGACAGCACCCTGGTCTGCGCTGGGTTTGGAAAATGTCACTCCTGACGCCCAATGGCTCTCGGGTACTCCACATGGGAAAGGTGACTGGTTCAGTCCAGTTTGGTAGTTTGGCCAGCCTAGACCTCAGCCAGCTCCTTATTTACTAGAGATTAAGTGCCTCTTTGATGAATTAATGTGGCGTGTAGGCCTATGGAAAGCATGTCACCTGCTCCAAGCAGGCGAGAACAAGGCATCTCAGCCTGAGTATTGCCACGAGCTTCAGAGCTACAGGAACTACCTTTGCAGTCCTTCCTCTTCCCCTCCACTGAAAGCAGGGGTGACCTGAGGACAAAGTTAGAACCCTCAGCATGTATTTCTCTGCTTATGGCATTTTAATCCATGCCCTTCTCATGTTGTTTTAGCATCATTTTTCTTCTGTGAGTAATTTTTTAAGGGTATGTAGTTTTCTTGGGCTGCACTTGCACAGCAGAGCCAGATGGAGTGTTCGGGGGTATGTGCTGTGTGGGAGTAAAATACATTAACCTCTACTCTGCAGTAAAAACACAGCCTGTATGCTTTACCAACAGCTGTCCAGTCATCAGTCTAAACACTGTGTTCACTTCTGTGCTGTATGGCTTGTATTACCTCCTCATGCTCACATCTCAGTGCTGCCCAGCAGATCTGACAAACACTCACCATATCCTGCATGTCTGCATCCACCCCACGCCAGGGTGGAAATGAGAGCTCTGAGGGCTCTGAGCAAAAGCAAAGCAACTTCCATGAAGTTAGGCTTAAGAGACAGATTCCTGGGTTTAACCAAGAGTTGTGGACAGTAGATGACCTATAATGAGTTTGGATGCTATTATTGCTAATTGTTGAATGATAAATAGCATAAAACATGTCCTGCAACTTCAGTCCACGGAAATTCATTTGAAATATGTAGCTCAATAGAACCAATGTCTTATGGGCACTAAGCTTGCAGTGTGCAGGATGTCCTCTCCCCAAGGACAGCGACTAATGGCATCACTATATGCTATGGTTGCTAAAGAAAGGCTGGGAATAAATGAAACCTCTTTGGAGATAGAAGAGCATGTGGAATCTGAGCTGCCAATGATCCTGTGCTACTGAACTGTTTGTTAAATGTTCAGGCAAGCAGGAAGTACCGATGATGGGAACCATAACTGTGTAAGGTCTCACATGTTTAGTAAATGCCGGCAAAGAAAACCATAAGAGGAAAGGAAATGAAAGTAATGTCCAAGATTCCTTTTGGATTCTTTTCCACTGTTGTGTCGTATGCTTGAAACAGAAAAGAGCAAAACTGAGAGACATTTTACTTAGAGGTCTTTGGTTAAGGATCTTCAATCCCAACAAGAGACGTGATCTGGTTCAAGTTGAATCCTGAGCAGTGGGCAAGGAACTCCTGTGGGCAAGAACAAAACCGAATCCGTACTGAAGCATTCTGGATCACCAGGTACATCTCAGGCAGCTTCTGTTCGAGGTTTATTGTTGAATTTTCCAGCGCCGTTAAACCATATCATGGACTTGTTGAGAAAGTAAATCGCATTTTAGAGGAAATCTGAATGAAATTGGGTATGTTTAGAATTAGCAAAAGGCTTTTGAGATTGCCCTGCTGATGGCCATATTGCCCCACTGATGGCCATATTGCTCCTTTCTTAGTCTGTGTTTCAGACCCACTTTTCTGACAGATGCAGATGCCAGCACTTTTGGTTTGGGGGCAGTATTGACACAAGAACACAAAGGACTTGTGAGGGTGGTGCCTTATTACAACACTAAATTAGCTGGAGAGAGATTACTGCACCACTTAAAAGGAGCTCCCGCAATGGTTAAATCTATAGAACATTTTCATCCTCTGTTCAACACGGAAGTAAAATTGCTTTGAGTTGATGACAGGAAGATGCTGCATAAATAGTTAAGTATGCATCGTTTGCAATTTGCTAAATTATTTTCTTTCTATCTAGAACGGGCTGTGTAAGGTGTCATTACCTCCTGTTCTATCTGGCTGAGGAGGTGTGCACTCTGGGGCTCATACAGTGAACATCAGAGGGATGAATGGGCTTTGAGTGAGCTGTGGTCTGGAAGGAGACTCAAAGCTGTCAGAGGCTCACACCTCTGACACAGCTCACGTGGTGTCCGAGCCTCCCACTACATGCAGGGGAGCACAGGCAAGAGGGACCTGTAGTGATAAACAGGACCACCTCAAAAACACTTGGCTGTGCCCAAGTGCTCCTCCTAACTAGGCCAGCTCCACAGCACTTCAAAATTAGAAAACTTCCAAGCAAAAGGAAGACCATTCAGTCTGCGCTCAACATCCTAGATGAGAGAAATGCAAAAACGTGAACAAGAGAAAATACTAAGTAAATGCAATTAAAAGTAACGATGCAGGTTAAATTAAAGGGCCCTATTCTCCCAACCCTTCATTCTTCAGGGATGCCTCATAAGCAAAACTTCACAGCTTGGGACCTGCTCTCTTTTACTTTTATAAGAAGAAGCTGGGACATTTACTTTCAGAAACACATGGGTTTTAACCTGGCAGTGTCTCTCCAGTATACTAATTCAAGAAGTTTGGTGGTTGTATTTTCAGCAATTTATAAATACTTGCCACAATTATTATAACAGTCTCACACAGTCCTATTTGCTTTCATAATCCCATTCTCATGCCTATTTTCCTGATTTTTTACTGTGAACAGGTAAAAATAAATAACTGCAGAATGACAAATCCCAAACAATATATGAATATACAAAAACTCAGACTTTGCGAATACACAGGCTCTTTAAACATTATTTCCACAAAATATGTCTCTGCACTATAAGTTTGGCCTGGTTAGTAGAAGTATAGTCGTTACAGGGTCCTAAATATTTAACTTGGTTGATGCATATTGCTAAACTTGACTGCTCAAAATTCATGAGTCAGCCTCCACTCCTTCCTGAGCTGCCAAATCACAGGATTTTCGCAAAAGCCATTAAAAATTTATTTCTTTGGAAGTTTTCTATTTGTTCTCTGGCTTCTGAGGCTTTTGGGAGCACTAGGCCACATTTCCAAGCATCCTTGTGTAAACACAAATGCTAGAAACAAGTCATTCCAGGAGCTGGGATCAAAAGAGAACACCAAATATTGGAAGACTCACAATAAAAGCTCCAGAGCTGGCAGTGGTCCCACGAACGCTCATGCATGTGAGTCACTTTTACTCACATGAGTAGTCACATCAAAATCAGAGGAATTAGCCCATTATTATTAATTATTATTATTTATGTGTGTGGCAATAGCACATAGGAGTTGGGATTATGGAGCTGGGCCACATTGTGCAAGGCACTGACAAATCCAGAGCAAATCCATGGTTTCTGCCCCAAAGAGCTGATGGTGTAAGCACCGGACAAGAGGCAACAGGTGGAGACAGACACAGACAGGGAAACGCATGGGAAGAGCAAGATGTTTCTGCAAGGGCTTCTGTGTGGGTGTGCTGATGCAGAGCTCCCTGCTGCCACTGAGAAAAATTATCCAAGAGTGTACAGGTTTGCCTAGCTACGGCCTAGGGCCAGAGTCCTGCAAGCCCTACAACAAAGGCAGATCCATCCCACAGACCTACTGCCCGGACAGGCCGGCAGCTGAGTGTATGGTGCCAGTGAGCCCAGGCTCTTGGCTCCTCTAGAGGGAACCAGGGGATGAAGGAAAAGGTCTTTGTAGATGCTTCTATGGAATCACCGCCACAAAATGTGCACATGTAACTGTAATGTATACTCACTGTCTCAGTGAAATGAAAGGTAGAGCTGGGGAAAGTTTAACACAGAAATGTGATGTCTGCCGGTTGGAAATTCAGGTGCATGCGAACTCTTGTCTCTGATCCTGCAAAACACGTCCCAAAACCAGCCCAGTCTACAAGGCTGCTCATAGCCTGCACATTTGTTCCTTGGCATTTTCTCTAGGATCCAGACTTGCAAAAGTTAGTCTTGTGTGCAACTCCCAGCAAAGCCAGCACTGCCAAACTGAGAAATACTATGGTTGTAGATATGAGACAACTAACGAGGTTAGTTCTAAACTTGAGTGAAATCCAGACAGAGAACATTAGCAAAAAAAAAGTACTGAAGTTTTAGAAGTTTGTAAAATAGCATCATGTGTAGAAAAACCAGCCAGAGAAAAAAACAGTATGCACAACCTAGTTATTCATCATCTCCATGGAGTTTAGTTTAAGGGAACTAAGGTGAACAGGGGTCAGCAGGGTGCAAAACAGAAAATTTTGTAAAGCTAACAGTGGTTCACTGGGAAGGAGAACAGATGGGGAAGAGGAACCGCTGGTGCAGGAACCAAGGCAGGGGACAAGTAGCTGCCCGCGCGGGCTGGGAAATGGGGACACTTTCTCGCCTTTTCCCCTGCCAAGGGAGGGTGATCCGGTCCGGGTTTTGCAGGCGCCTCTCCCTTGCCTGCCTGCCCTGCCTGCCTGGAGACCGAGTCCGCTCCGTGTCCGCTCTCTCCCGCCGCTCCCCCCCTTCCCCACCCCGGGCGGGCCGGGGCGGGCGGCGACGGGCTCCAGGCCGGGTTTTGCGCGACGCCCGCCCTCCTGTTAGAAATAGGAAAATTCAATAATCAAAGCAAAGGGGAGCGCGAGGAGGAAAAATCCGGGATCAGGGCAAGTTTGATGGCGCATGCGCGCTGCTGCCTCCATCCCAAACACACACACATTTCCCTTGACTTGGAAAGTCAACCAAAGCAGCCCCAAGTGCAGGTAAGCCCGTCCGCTCCCACCCGGCCCCGGCCCCGCTGCCGGCAACCCCGGGGCCGGGGCG
>VZTN01012926.1:96961-193790 GCA_013400515.1 Erpornis zantholeuca
GTGCTGAAGGGTCTCGCCCCCGGGCGGGAGCAGCGTCCCAGGCAGGGTGTTTTGCCATGCCTCCTCTTTGGCGCCTGCTTCCTCGGCTCAGGGTTGCTTCTCAACCGGTGCACCCTGTCCTTTGCTCCTTTCCGCCTCGCTCTTGTTGGATGTCTCACCTCCTTCTCTTTGCCTGAATTTCCTGAAGCATCTCCCTGCGCGGCTCGGACACTAGGTGGCTTAAAGCACAGGCTCGGCTCTGCTGGCAGCTGCCAGCGTTCATTCACTCTTTTCTGGTGGGCTCCCTTATTCAAACTTCAGGCTGACAGCAAAACACGGAGATGTCTTTGAATCCGCTGTGGATTCAGACATTGCACGACCTCCTCGGCAGTGTGTTTGCAGTCGTGTTCGGGGATTTGAGCCCTTGGAGAAGGAAGAAAGAGGACACTGATGAAATTAATTCAGGGGCTGGGCTGCTTGCTTTGATGATAAGGAGTCAGGAACCTGCTGGTATTGCTGAGTTCTTCCCTCTCCAGGCAGATTTCACCATATCCATTCTAAAGGGGGTGTGTATGTGTTCCTTTTGGAAAAAACATTTCAGGGTTGGCATCACCCTTTTTACTGTGCTGGTGTGTAGTGGAAGATGCTGAGCTTTCAGTGATGCCCACTGGCCCTTCTTTCTGGTCTCTTATCTCAACTCCAGTTGCAGGCAGAAGGGATTGCTGTAATTGGGAATTTGCCTAATGCATCCAAAGCCTAAAGAAGGGGAGTGGAATAGCACTTGAATTTTTTTTCCCTCCTGCAGTCTGTGTTGTCTCTCTGGTTCAGCCTTTAGCTTCTGGCTGAAGTAAGAGCTTTACCTTTTAAAAAATTATTCCAAATACTTCGGAGCAGGTGGGAAGGAGTTGTGGATGCTGAGTTTTGATCAGCTGGCAGAAGCCAAATGCAGTGAGATAGAAGTCTTGCTAAATGTTGATTTTTCTGGGTCCAGGTTAAGTATTATATTGGTAATANGTAGAAGTCTTGCTAAATGCTGATTTTTCTGGGTCCAGGTGCTTGGAATCAAGGTTAAGTATTATATTGGTAATATTATTAGGTATTAAGTTATTAGTAATGGAACCGTGGGGTTTGCTTGTACTTGGCAGAGAACTGCTAAGGAACTATATTGGGCCTGAATTCATCCTGGTTTCTCCTGCAGTGTCCTTCGCGTGTGCCTTAGCCCTGATCTGGAGAGAGCAGGAGGAAACTTGAATGCAGTTTTTGTGCATCATCTGTCTTTAGAACTCTTTCCTGAGACAGCTAATAAGTTGTCCAGAGGCTCCATTTCTTGTTCAGAGGGATCTGCCGGCAACCCCTCTCACTCACTCTGTCCAATGGCTGTTGATGAGGTGTCAGCTAATACCTTTCACGCGTGATTGAGCTGGTCTAGAATAGGACCCGGAGATACAAGAGTCTGTGCTCACAGGGCGAGCTCTGGAGCCATCAAGCTGCTGAGGTCTTGTGCATAATAATTGCTGTAGGAAAAGGCATACCAGAACTGTCTGTTGTTTGGGGCCTTTGGGAGCCTTTGGCTCCTTGCCCACCATGGCATTTTGGGGTAGTTTTCTCTCCAGAAGGTATACTATTTTTGTTCTGCAACCAGTGATGCTGTTTTGAAGCAACATCTGAAACAACTCCCAGATTCTAAGCCATAGGGCTTGTCATTTCAATGACAATACAAGTCACCTCAGAGTTGATCTCTGAGGCTGCTCCTGATCCTGCTGTGTGTGAAGTCAGCTGGCAAGGCTGGTCTCAGTGCTGGGAGGACAGTACAGTGTCACACACACCAGCGTCCATCAGGCTTGGGAAGGAAGGAGGTAGATGAACTCTACAGGTTTTTCAGGGAGTTCTTGGTTTTGGATGCTATCCTTTGAAAGAAGAGTGGGAACTGGAAAACTTAGAGAGAGAATCTTGATGGTCTATTTGGAACTGCAGAAAGGGGTCTTGTTTCAGCTGTCTATTAAAATGTGTTGTGCAGTGACACTTGGGAGGGGCCTGAGGAACAAGTCCTAAGAGCATGACCCGAGCATAAGTTTGTTTGCTGGGCTTGGAGAAGAGTTGACTGGAAAGTGTTTCCTAAAAATACAAGATAGCCTGATTCTGATCCCTGCTTGTATTTAAAGGTGGGGGTGGCAGTTGACTTTTACTTATAAGCCACATATTTTCTTTCCTTTCTGCTTCCAGTAGCAAAGGTACCGGGACGTTTTATTCCTAAGCAGTATGAACTGCCTGCCCTACACCTTTCCCAGTGGGGATAGGCACTGCCTTCTAAATAAGAAGACGTGAATGTGCCTGGCATAAATGCAAACTGAGCTATGTGATCACAGCCTGTGGCCTCGAGGTATCTCCCTCCTGCCCCACTCAGCCATCCCCATGCCAGGAAGAGCGAGGGCTGCACAGAGTCACGCTTGCCTGCGTGGTGCATGATGAGGCTGGCAGAGCAGCTGGGAGGCTGGCAAATAGCTCCCAGCCTGGCTGCCTCCCCACGGGAGCTGTGTCTGCAGAACATCCTCTCCAGAGGTCTGCTGGTGATGAGCCCCTCCCTCCACCAGTGCCTCAGGCTGGTCCAGCTTTATACGAGGGGAGCAGCGTCCTTTCACACTAGTGAGCCAGCAGAATCTCTCCCAGGGGTTATTGTAACCTCTCAGCAGCGATTTGCAAACAGGCATTCGGAGATAAAGCCTTGCTGCCGAGCTCAGGGCCAGTGGGGCAGATATGAAATGCGGCAGGTTTATGAAAGGGAAGGTGTATGAAATGCAGCCTGCATCTCCCATTTCACTGCACTATGCCAAAACACACAGTTTCTTATTTCAGTCACTATGATCTTTCAAGGAGGTTAATTTCCATGACGAACTCCGGGCCACGTGCTTGGAGGATTTATCTAATTAGACTGACACTTTTCTTTTTTAAAAAAGAAAATTAAGCTGCACCTTGGAGGACTTAAGTATTTTAAACTGTGGGAGCAGCCGTAGGTAGTGTGATCCCTGCTCACAGAACAGGGAGAGAGGAAATTTCCCCTTTTCCAGTCTCCTGTTTAAGATTTCACCAAAGGTCCCCATTTGCCTAATTTTCTTACATGGTGGCTGGGTGCTAAAGAGTATTTTATCCTGCCTGAGTCCCTGAAGCCTCAGCTGGCTCTTTAACTCACGTAAACTATTGGTGTTCTGGGCTGTTACGTATTCTGCATGGAACAGAGGGTAAAGGAGAGACCTACTTATGCTCCTTAGCCATGTCCTAGAAAAACTGCATCCTCCCAGGGCAGTCATTGGTGTGCCTGCAGCCATGTAACAACTGAGGTAGGTATGCATCCCTCTCACCATGCTTGAGCACCTCATGCTCCTGAATGTGTCTGTTGTGGAAGCTGGTGTGACTGTCCTTGTCTTGTCTGTGGTCACAAAAAATAGTGAGTCCCAGGAGAACCTCCTAGCCCTTCATCCAGCCTTCTTCCAGTCGGATCATGTTTGGACTTGCTGCTAAAAATACCTTCCAGACAAGAACTGGGACCATGCTGTAATGAAAGTAGAAGATCTTAGTTTGAGGCATTACATGCAGGCAAGTCCCATGCTTCCCTCAGTCTGGATAACTTTCACGCTTGCAGGCACAGTGGATGATGCTGTTTTGTTCCCATCAGAGGGCTCCTTGAGTCCCGCTCACACTCTCTGCCTGCTGCCTTCCCGTTACTTGGCAGCTCCTTGTGTTGCTGTGTGTGCATCCAGGTTCAGACCACTTCAGGTCTGGTACTGCTCCAGCTGTTTATCCTTGCAAAAGAGATGGAAGGAACATCTTCTTGGAACACCATATTTCCCGCACTAAACTCAGACAACTCCGACCGCATTTTCTTGCAGCCCAGGTTGGAGCAGAGTAGCATCTGTGGGAAGTGTCCATGCAAAACGGGCCAGCGTAAGAGTAGCCTTGTGAACTCTGGTGATAATACACTGAATCCTGTGGAGCTGTTCATGGTGCAAGACTCTGCGCAGAGTGAGAAAAGCAGAGCAGCCTTATCCAAGGAGATGGTCACTAGGCATGCCGCAGTCCCCAGCTGATAGACTGAGGAATCTGCACTGGATTGAACCTAAGATTCAATTTTAGTTTGTCTTTGGTGAGTAAAGGAACAAAAATAGATGTTTCCTTTCCCACCCCCCCACCTAAGCAAAAGAAAAAGAGAAAGAAAAATAATAAAACCTACCAGGCACTCAGAGGGCTAACCAATAGGAGCTCTGTTGGCTGGGGAGCGATCATTCTGGCTTGGTCAGCCATCCCTAACAAGTTACGGGTTGTATAAACTCCCAGCTTACAGCTGTAAATTTACTCAATTTTGAATACAGCCGCAAGCTGGCTCAGCAGGATCTGAAACTGTCTGCTCCAGTAGTCCTGCTATGCTCGAAATTCACATTTGGGGGGCCCCAGCTTTAGACACGTGGAACTGTGTAGGACCAGATCATGAGCTGCATTCTACATAGCTCTAGACTGAAAGGAACCTCGCCTATATAAGCCATGGTGTTAATTTATCCTTTCCTGGCTTTTAGCTTCCTCACCTTGGGTGAGTGCCTCTTGATCTCCAAAGCTGTAGGTCCACTGCTCCTGTGCCTTTTCCGTCCCTCACCTTGAGACAGGGAGCTTGGTCCAAGGTAGATTCCCTTGCAGAGAGTTTGCAAAACACCGCTCAGCACAGCAGTGCCATCTCTGCTGGATGGTATGGTAGGTGGGCAGGATTTAGTCCGTACACAGTCCTGGGCCCTTCCTGCAGTGTCTGCTCAGTCCTTGCTGGGGTGGAGTCAGTGGGTATTTGCTTGAGGGACTGAGAGCAAAAGAAGAGTTCTGACCTCAGGGTTTGTTGCTGCAGAAGTGACTGATCTCTCTGAACACCTGTAGTGTTGCAACATTGGATACTCCTAGATAGCTGAACTTTTGGCTTACAGTTGTGGCACTAAATCCTGCCATAAACAGCAGCATGTTACTTACATTGAAAGAGAATTTAGCCCAGTCACACAGTTAACTTTGGCCACCTCTTACATGTTCAGAAATTGGACAGTTTATAGCAGTGTAGAGAAAGAGGGGCATATGCATCTGAGCCTGCCTGTCCTCCTACTGCTGACTACATTTCCTCATGTTTCTAATGGGGAAGCATTTTGTCTTGGAATGTGACATCGAGTATTGTCATGTTAGTCTCACTGACACCTTGGTCTTCAGCAAAAGTGAGGTTATATTTTCTGTTACCTGGAATGGGCTTGGAGGGTAGAGATGGCTTGAGGGATGACCAAACCCAGACCTCCTCGATGTGCATCTGGCAGCCTCTGCCCTGGGGTGCTGCCTGGCTCTCTGAACCAGCTCAAGTCCATCTTCACTGAAGCGGAATGGTGACGGCAGAGGTTATGGGGATAATGTGGTTCCAAACACAGCGAGTGTTCGCTCCTGTACAAATAAATGAAAAGGAGTCGTTGCAAATAAAAGATCCAGGAGAGGTTTCCTCTCCTGTCTTCCTTGTCTTCCCTCCGAAACTCTCCTTGTGGAGTTGTGCTGGCTCTGGCTCCAAAAGGGTTAAGGTGACTCATGCCCCTCTCACCAGATCTGCTGGCAGGAACGATTCATCCCAGCCATTAATTGGTGGTGTTTGCTCTGCACTTTCTCGCTCTGGTTTTGATGAAAACATTTAACCAGGAGCTTAGTGTGCAGAGGCTCCCAGCTGACAGCGCTGGGCTAGCTTTACCAAGTTGTCCTTACTGTGTGTAAATTCAGCGGCCGGGCTTAGGGGTGGCAGGGGAGGACAAACATGCCTAGCACCACAACTCCTGGCCCCTTGGTTCCACTCCTCAGAAAGCTCTTACCTACAGGAATCTTTGGGCTCCAGGCCCATATTTGCTCTAGTCTGCAGGTGCCTTCCTGTACCTAGACAGCCACTGGCATTGGAAGCCAGTTCAGAGCCTTGGGACAAGGCTGTAGAGGTGGGAAGCGATGTCCTGATAACGTCCCGTAGGACCCGGTCTTACCTGAGAGACTTGGTAGAGCTTGGGAGATCTGTTTCCAAGACCATTTGGCTGCAATCCTGAGGGATTCTTTCCCAGAGAACAAGCTCTGATGGGCCTTGTGCCACAGAGTGGTGAAGCTCCTGGTTCTGTTACGTGGAGATGACATAATCATTCTTTCCTATGCCACTCGGAAGCTTGTGCAGGACTTCCTGAACAGAGTTTTTCATTGCAGTTTCAGATTATAACCTGCTCATCTATAGGCTCTTCTAAGGGGCTTCACATGAAGAAGTCTGAGATGGTTTTAATTTTTGCCATGCAAGTGGTAGAGAAGTTGCCATGTCCTTATGGAGTCAGTCTTGAGAGTGGGCATGTCCAAGCTCCTCAGTTCCTGCGTCACAGAACCTGTAGGCAGCAGCAGAAACCGAAACATTCCCCAGGGGAGATGCCAGTTTATTTGTGTTGCTGCTGGAAAATGCATTCAAATTTCTGCCCAAACAGGAGATTGTGACATGCAAGAAATTCATCTGAGCCCATCAGGGCTGCCACTGCTCTGATATTTCTTTACTTTTCTCTCCTTATCTCTGGTGATCTACCCTATGAACAACAAAACAAATCCAGATGGGAAAATTTATAAACCAGAAAATCTGGATTCTCTGTTCCTGGAAAAGCATGATCTCTTGTTCTCAGCCGCCTCCGTGTGTCATGGGGTCTGCCATGAAGAGATGCCAGAACTGTTGAAAGAGGCCAGGCCTGTGTCTGTATTAAGGAAATGGAGCAGCAGTGTAATGCCCCACGTGAGTGAGGGTTTCCAAAGGTCCTGCTCTGGGGAAGCAGGATTTGCCCTTCTGAGCGTTGTTCAACAAAGGCATTTGTTCTCTTTCTGTCCATTTCAGGACCTTGCTCCACATCACTGCTGAACTGATTATGCCTATTGAGGGAAATTTTCTGCCTCTTCCCTCTCCCTGACTATTGATAGTCTGGAACTAAATACATATGTCTCATTAAACACAAAAAGAGCCAGGCCAGGCCCCCACTGCACCCCATGCTGCCTCTTATCAGCCTGGAGAAAGGGAGCAAACAGGTGTAGGATAACAGTGCAACTGAGAGAGACCAAAGTGCTTCATAAAATAAACAAACAGCCAGTGCTCCAGCTCCCCCAAGTGCACCGTGTAGTTCCAAGGGTCTACAGTGTGCTTTAGAACATGCTCTGAGCAAGTACCCGCTTGGGGCACTGTTTAATTTCCAGCCAGAAATGGGTTGATGATTTTCTGCATTGTAGGGGTGTCTGGAAGCCCCATGTCCCTTCTGTTGGGGGACTGGGGCTGCAGAAGCAAGGGGAGCTCCCCACCTCCAGAGCTTACAGTGGCGGGGAAAGAGGCCACTTACAGGACTGACCAGCTGTGGGTCTGACTTGGGTCGTGAAATCAAAAAAGCAGGACTGGATGAAGAACTAAAATATGTATCTGAGCCTTCCCTCATCATAAGTAAAGTCTGTAACTTTTTATTGTGACAGTCACAGCCTTTACTATTTTCATGGAAGAGCCCAATCTCTGTGGTTTGACAGTCTTTCTTCCTGAGATTCCTTAGGTGAGGATATTTGTACCAGGATCTTAGTTAATTTCTTTGCACCTCTTCCTGCTTCGTGGATCTTCTGTTGCCCTTTGTGCTTTGGGGCTAGCAGAGCTTGCAGTGGTGCTGCTGGCATTTTTGTTGCATTTAGTGAAGCAGTGGCTTGGCTTACTGTACCCCAGCAGCAGCCAGCACTTTAGTGACTCAGCCCCTGGAATTATGCTTACCCAACAATACCTTTTGTCCTTTGCCCAAAACTTCTGGCCCAGAAAAGGGGAAAATGGAGGAGGGAGAAAAGAAAGAAAAGATAAAATTCTGCATTTAGTTGTCCTTTCATCACAGGTGGTGCCAGTTGGTTTTTGCTTTATTTGTACAGGGTGGGGAAAAGAGAAAAAGAAAACAAGGTGGAACTCGGACAAGGCCCAGGAAATGTTTGAACCTGACAACAAACTTCCTTTGTTCAGGGGAGCAGGGGAAAGAGAACGGAGAAAAGAGACAGAAGACCAGCTGAAACCAACCTCAGCCCTGTGCTCTTGGGCAGATTTCTTCCTACCCTTTATTGTTTGGGGTTTTTTGTATTGCTCAGTGTCTTGTGATAATTTTATTTGCACAAGGGCTTTTGCGTACTCCCTTCTAGAAGGTGGACAGATGAAAGGTTTCCTGGGGACACATTTGTTATTTGGATGGGGAGGATTTGTCAGTTGTTCTATCATTTATCTATCATTATCTATCATTTATACATGCTTTGCATGATCCTTCTCCTCCAGCCATGAAGACAAGATGGCTAGAGGGGAAGCATGAAGGACCATGCTTCTTAGGAGGAGAGACAGATGAGCAATTTAGGGGCTAGGCAGACAAATCATGATTAAAATGCAGAAACCAGAGGGTTTTGTTGAGGAGAAAACAAAGAGAACCAGGAAGGCAGCTGTCAGGGATACTGCCTAGAGGACTCCTGAGTACCACCAAGTGCTACGACACAGACTGCCCTTTTTTTCAGGTTGGCACCTGAAAATCTCTTGGTGAATCATCTGCAATGTTGTTCTTCAAAAAGAAGAATTGGGAGTTGTGAGATAGCTGCCCAAGGGGCACTGGAAATTAGAGTAATCTGCTGTGTGGGACAAAATGGATTCTGGTGGGATTGGGTTTCAGCGGGGCCATTACAGCCAGTTCATTGGTGCATACTGTAGGTATGATCAGGGCCATGCAGCACTCCTGGAACTTGGTTGGAGCACGTAGAAGTGTTTTTCCATCCAAACAGCTCTCTCAGGTCAGGTGGTGACAGCTCTCTCTGTCAGGCACCTGGCAGTCCACACGTTGTGTGTTCAGTACAGCTGGTCTGGGCTGGGGTGACACTCAAGGGATCTTTTTCTCTGAGGAGGTTCTCCTCCCTAGGAGGCTGCCTGGTACCTTCCCAAATTGCCCTGTACTTCTTTGCTGTTGACTCTATGTGGTGTTGTAGTGGTCTGGTAATGTCTGGGCAGTGAGGAGACTGGGATGAAAGGCTGTTCAGTCCTTTCTTGGCCAGCTTAGAAATATGTTATGCAATGCTTAATTAAGCTCTGTTATCTCGTCTGGTATCACAATACGTTGTGTCAAAATGAGTGAGCAAAGTTGTGGATATCACCTGTATTGCAGATGCTGGCCATGCTCTCCAAAGAAAGGTTAAATATTTTGAATTGGCTTCAAGTGGGGACATGTCCAACTTCCAGTACACAAAAAGGAAGAAAGAGGAGCTAAGAATGAAAGTTGCTCTCTGGAGCTCAAAGTCTCTTAGCTGGACCGATGTGGGACTTTTCTGTGGTGTCCTGTGGAAGTCTTTCCAGTCTTTTAATCACGGCCAAATCACTGACATGCCTACTATATTAAAGCATCCAGAGATGCTGCCAGTTAAAAACTTATCCTGATGCTGGGGAAGTGGATTCCCTGGATTGTATTAGCAGGAATATGGACCTTTCTTTCTGGTGCAGGTTCCCTCTGAGTTTCGTCAGACAGCCGTGGAGCTGCTCTTTACCTGACTTTACCGCTACACCTGGGCTGCAAGACACAATCCCAGTTAAATAACTCTAGAGCAGAGTCTGAATTCAGTGAGCCCTAGGCAAAAGCTGGAATACTTCTACTACAAAATATGCTACTCCAGTTGTACACCAAGAGCTGCCACATTCTGACTTTGGTCCTCAGTCTTTGCTTTGGTTTTTGTATCTGTACAATGGAGATAATAAAACTCGTCTGCAACATGGCTTGTGTCTGAGAATTAAGGAACAGTTTCCAGAGCCAGATTGAAGGCAGCTGTAGAACACAGGCTATATTTTTGGTGCTAGTGGTGTATTTGTCTGGAGTTTAGAAATTAGGGCCCGAGTGAGACTAAGAGAGGCAGGTGAACACGCTTGCTGTGGTTTCTCTTCAGAGACGTTCCAGGGAAACTTGCCCAGGGGTCTCAAGGGGAGAGGCTGGTGCTGGGGTGCTGGCACCAGGAGCGGTAGTGGCGAGTGAGCAGCTTTTCTGCCGTCCATTCCAAGCACAGGAGCGACTGTGGGGAATGGTTTCAAAGCCACCACTATGGAGATTAAGGGGATGAGAATGTAAATCTCAAGTAAAAAGGTAATTGAATGTAATAGCAAACACTGCTCGGTCTATGTTAATTTTAGCTCTTCCCCTGGATACAAGGCGCTGTATTAGTGTTTTATTACCATTTTGTTTGCACTAATAAAATAGTAAAATTTATTTCAAGGAAGTTGAAGGATGGTTTTACAATGCAAATTTGAAGAAATTGGACTTTTCATTTACGCCACTGCTATTTTAAACCCTGAAGGGTGTAAATTAGCCTTCTGTGCCTGGGTGAAATCCACTGCTTCCACAAGCAGGGGGAGGATTTGATGTGGGGGAGAAGAGAACAAAACCAAATCATCTGAATATTTCAGAGAGACAGAGATATCTGATGAGGAGAGAAAAAAAACCTGACTGCCTGTGCCCACTGAGTGGAAGGGCTGGAGCAGAGTGGGAAGAGCTGATGAGAAGCAGGTTTATGCTGGTGAGTGGCTTCAGCTGCCATGAGCATCAGGAAGGGGCAGAACAGGGCATGGAGGTTCCAGTGGACATGGTGTGTCCTGCCGTGTGCTGGCCATGCAGTTCCTCCTGGCGAGGGATGTGCAGCAGCTGGGGCTCAGCTGATTACCAGATACTGTCAGTGGCAGACAGTTCCTAGAAGTGTGAAAGCCCAGGGCAGGTTTTGCTTTCTGGCCCAGGGGACCCCCCACTTCCTATGTTGCCTGTACTTCTCTTTTGCTTTGCTGTCTTCATCTTCCTGCTGTAGCCCAGCCCGTCCGGCTGCCAGGCGCTGCCTGGCTCCGATTCCCTGCTGAGTCACGGTGCTGCCAGGGAAGGTGCCTCCAACCCAAAAGGCTGGTTCCGTGACCTCCTCCTTCACCCAGGACTCCTCTGTGGCATGAAATAGAAAGGGATGGGCTGATTATCTGGTCCCTTTCACCTTTGTAAAGTTGTTTATAACAGTGCTGTTCTCATCACACTTTCGCCAATGCTTGGCCTTGACATAAATGATGCTGTAAAGTCCGAGCCACACAGAATCAGGTCCAAAGGGCCTTGTTTGGTTCCAAAGGTCCTGCGCTGAGCTGGCCACGTACCTCGTGAAGGGGGGTGTCTCAGGGTGTAGAAGCACCCAAAGCATAGCAGCTTTCTTGGACTTTCCTGAGTTTCTGCAACAGGTCTGAAAATCTCATGGGGTAGCTTTGAACCTTCATTCTCCTTGTGTAAAGGAAGGTGTGGAACAGGAGTTGTAACATCCCTTTTTTTTCAAATCCCAGAGGTTCCGTTCCCCTGCTGGGGAAGGCTTTGAGTTACTGTTTTCCATTCATCTTCACCCTGCATAGACCGCAGTCTTCACACAATACTAGCACTGAAGTGAGCCATGCTGAGTTTGTCCTGTATAGGAGAATTAAGATATTTTTTCTTAATCTTGAGTGAAATCGTACATTTGTTCATTGTCCTGAGATGCTTGTTTGAAGCAAGTCTATTGTATTATGTAGCTCCCCACCCGACATCAGGCTTTTTACAGCGACAGAGGTACTGATTTGTGTATGAAGTCCTCAGAGAACCCTTTTCCTTCTGCTCTCCAGCAGACTGATGGGCACCTCAAACACTGCTTGTTCCTAGGCAGTTTCTCTGCAGCAGTATTAGCGATTTTGCTGCTAGCCCAGTCACACTGCTGTGGGCTGCTGCTTCTGTGGGATGTAATTGCTCAGGTACTCGTTTGGTGTCTGGCCGCCTGGTCTAGCTGTTGCCCTGCATTCTTGGCCAAGTGGTACTGAGTGAACTGGAGAAGAAAAACCTGCTCCAGTGATCTGATTTTACAGAGAGGTAGATCACCCAGCCCTCCTTTGGACTATGACTATCGTCTATTCATTTTATCCTCAGGAGGCCTTTCAGGAGAGAAGCCACTGTTTACCCCATGCGAAGCAAGGATAGGGCTTTGACTTGTTACTATTTATGGTCTGGATAGCAGCAAATCTGCTGGGAAAGTTGAGGCCAGGCTCCAGGTCCTTTGTCCTTACGGCTGTGCCACCTCTTCTAGTGTCTGGGCATTAAAGAAAGCTTTCAAAACTTTAACCGTCTTTCAGGTTCAACTTACAGCACAGTCACAAGCCATGGGTGGTATCGGGCAGCCCTCTTAAACTCCCTGCCCTGCTTCTTTGGTGGGTGTAGCAGAGGCTGAGCCAAGACTCAGGGCGTTACCAAAGAAAGCAAAGACTTATTTTTGGCATTGAAATGGTTTCCTATTCCAGGCGAGTCTGGGGAGCAGCGTGGTTGTGTACCCAAGGATTTAAGCAGTGCATTAAGCAGAGGGGTTACACTCCGGGTGGATTTCAATCAAAAACTATAATTACATCAAATAGCAAATGGAAATGGAAAAAGGGGATTACTGACTCGACCCTGAATGCTGTTGGCTGCTGAACCTGCTCCATTATTTACACCCCCTCTATTGCCTGAGGTGGGGTGTGTATGTGTGTAGGCAGTAAGGCCCCTCCTCCTTTTTCCATTTCCTTCATGCATCTGATGAAGTCAGAGTCCCTGTACTGGTATCAGTGCTTGGAGGAAGATTGGAATTTGCATGACTTGGATTTGGGACTTCGTAGGGCAGGTTTGATCTCCCTGGGCAACTCTTCCTGGCTCCAGGCAGGAAGAACTGCTCAGCTCAGGCAGTCGTGGGAACCCCCAGGCCTACAAGCTTTCTCTCTTTCTCTGTTTTGCTATCAGACCAATGTTTTGGACTCATAACTGCTCATCCTCAAGGCAACTGGAAAGCTCCAAACTGCAAACAGGAAGTTCTTTCTAACCTGGAGAGCCGGTGGTGTTTGAAACTGTCCTTGAGTTAGTAGAACTGTTCTGTGTCTGTGTTCAGGCTCTGAAAGAGTCTGTCTTACTTGGTACGACCAAGCCAGTGCTACCTAGCTGGGGACTTAACCACTTAACTTGCACTTATTTTATGCTGACTTTAAATTTATTTTATGCTTTCTCTGCACTATTTAGTGTCCACATATAGTGGTCTAGAGGACTAGTTCAAGAAAACCAAACCCTTAAACAAACTGCTTATCTCACAGTTCAAAAGAGTTACAGTGGGAAAAATACATGGTGACAGATAAATTTTTTATGTGAAACATTCTAAAATTTATCTTGATTTTATGTTTGTTTTGTTGCACACTCTAAAAGATAGAAAATTCCTAGCAGGAAAAAGGTTGCAGGAGACACAGGAAAGCTGGACTTGTCCTACTTTGTGCAAGCATGAATTTATTCCTCACTGTGCAAAGTCCTGTTTCGGCAGCCATGAATGAACTGGAGCCAATAGAACTCCCTAGTTCAGGGCCTTAATGGCTTTTATGATCCAACTGTGACCCTTCTGCTGCTTCCTTTTTGCCTTTCCTAACTACATTTTGGAAATAACAGCCCAATTCTGTTCTCTTGTCCTTGTGTAAACCCCAGTTACCTTTCATCAAATGATACGATCTGAGCAGATGCTAAATAAAAGGTTTGATTTGAAGGGGTATCATTTGCAGGTGTGGAAATACATGAGCAGAGGGTGAGGTTGAAAGAGAGGAGCAGCGTGTCGAGGTTCAGGCACCCGTTGTGGAGAGGTGGTTAACACTTCCAGCACTAGCTGAAGGCATCCCAAGCTGCAGGTAATGAGACATTTGGAAGCTTAGGTCTGTACATTTTATAAGGGAAATGTGCATGAACATTTCAAGTTGCCGTAACAGTCTCTGTTTCTCCTGCTTGCACAAGCTCTCACAACACCAGCGTTCCTGCTGGTTTGGAGGGACTGGCTCAGCACAGCAGCTCGGGGCCAGGGAGGGTGTTACAGCCCCCAAAGAGCAGAGTTCCTGGCAGGAGGCATCTCACCTCCGGGAAGCGATGATCTTCATGGGTTACTGTTTTATCAGCAGTCCATCCTTTCATACACAGAGAAGGAAGAGAGGAGAGAAATTCCATTCGGCTCTGCTGATTCAGTGGAGTAAAGAGGTAGAATTCATTAGGAAAAAAATTGTTTACGGCACAGCTTTAGCCAGAGGATCTTCCATTTTAATCTATCTTTTTATGATAGATTGTGTGAAAGACAGAGCAAGTACTAGGGGCTGCTTGGTGGTTTTGTTTTTTATGTTTTCATTAAAGTTTAATTGCGTGACTTGTGTGATGTAACTTCTGGAAATGCCTGTTGCAGTTGGTGGCAAAATGATTTTTGATTTGTTGTGTTTGAATCAGGTATAGGAGTGTTAAACCTCAAAGAGATATTCAGACATGCATGTAGAGGGAAGAAATATATATCTATAGGATAGCTTTTGATTAATGAAAGAAAGGAACTGAAACTGCTGTGAGAGAAGAATCTCCTTTATTTGAAAGCTCTTCTGCTACATCACTAGAACAGAGAGTAAGGGTCTTTAAAATTAGTATAACTATAATTTATATCCACCATAAGGACACTCATTGCCTCCTGATCAGTAATGGAGCCTTAAATATAAATGGATCCTTATCTTGCAAACACTCAAATGTTTTCTTTACTCGCATGAGGTGTCAAAGGAAAGATTTCTATAAGGAAAATGGGGCATTTGCATAAGTACCCACAGCATCAAACAACAGAGAATTTGTATTGCATAAACAACAACAACCACATTAAAATAATACTGCTCTAATAGTTTAGAAAAAAAATATAACAAAAACATTGAAACTGTAATAGATGTTGCTCTGTGTATCGGTATCGATTTCATAATTTGTGTTGCCTTAATCTTGGGTGGGTGAAGATTAAGAATCTCCACGTAGAGTTTTGTGTGTGCAATAAGTGGGAACATCGTAAGCAGCTTTCCTTTGCCTGGAGATGATGATTTAGGGCAGAGTGTTTTCTCCATAAAAGCTGGGGTTTGGAAAAAGAAAACAGTATCTTTATGAATAAAAGTCTTGAAGGGAAAATATGCATTAAACAATGAACTGGAGGAGAAAGCATGCACTTTAAACAAGTTTTCCAAACTTCGTGTTGTAAACGAGAAGAGAGAGCAAAGTGACATCCACATGCATGTGTGAAACATCTTTTTCCCACTGTCCAATACATCAATTGCCAAAGGAAATTTGGAGCATAAGTGCTGAAAAGAAGGAGAAGGTAGAAGTTGTGTTTGTATTCTATAATCTAGAGCCTTTTATGTATAAAACATTTATACCTGTTTAATTCAAGGTATGGTAGTTAAACTGATAGTCTGGACTGAAACACCTTTTTTGGCTTAGTTCAAATTAATTGGTAACAACCTTGTTTTATGTGGATTTCCTAGAAAAGAGAGAGCTCTGTATTAAACCATTACAAGTTTGTATGAGGTATCTTATACACATTTTTAGAAATCCATGTTTTTGAAATACTGTTAATCAAGGATGAAAAACCAAAATAGAAGGAAATTAGCTCTGTAGAGCATTTCTGAATTAAGGTTAACATGCTCATAAAATGATGATAAAAAAATTAGCAATGGTCACCTTCGGCTTTCCTTTCTTTGAAACAGAGCTGAGCTTCATCAAAGTAAAAAGCAGTTCACTCTATCTTGGGGAAAGGAGTCTTACCTAAAACTTTCCCAGCAAATGGTAGGGGTGGACTGCTTTTGTCTAGAAAGAAGCAGGGCTTTCTTGCTTCCCATTTCATTTCTGCTCAACGGTGAGAACAGGTTTTCCCAGAAACTGCACTCAGAACTTACGGCTCCTTCCTGATCCAGGTAAGTACAGGTTACTAAAAAGACATGCACTTTTTTCCTCTAGTTATCCCTGAAAAATTCCCTCCATTATAATTTCTTCTTAGTTGCTCTATTTTTATTTTTATCCTTTTTATCTTTTTTTTTCCCAGATTTTGTAACTGTATACGCTTTGTACATTTGTTTAGTCTGTAAGTAGTTTCTTGTAGTCTGTAAGTGACTATCCAGCCTGTACAGCAGAGCAGGCAGGTCTAGAGCTGGACTCTGCTTCTTCACAGAGCGTCTGACCTCACGGGTCTGTGTGTCGGGGTGGTACCCTCAAACTGCCTTGCTATTTCAAGAGGCAGAAAACTCTTTCTTTTCTTGCTGGGCAGTCTTTCAGTGAGTCTTTCTCTGAACCAAATAGTAATCAAAGCTTGGTCCCGGACTGATCCCCTGCTAAACAGCTTCCCTGTTGCAGGGTGTCATCTTAAAAAAAAATAATAAATTAAACCACCTCACAAAACACTAGTCATTAAGTGGAAATAGTGCTTCCCCCTTAGACTGAGAAGTCTATTTAGCAAAGAAGAGGATAACCTAGTGGTTAGAGCACAGACAGAAATCTTGTAGCTTAGACAAAATCGCTGTTTGAGTTTGGTCTCGTTACTTTAACTCCTTGTTTTCCCACCTTCACTGTGAAGTGAAGAATTCCCCTGTGGCATGCCATGCAATAAAGCTGGAATTTTGACTGGGCAACAAATACCTCTGCATACATGGGGATTTTATGTCAGAAATCTGAGGATGTCTCTGAGTTCCCACGCACTTGCTCATTTTTTTTCAGTGAAATAAGTCCAGCTTTTAGAACCAGCAAAGCCAATTAGTTCACTCCAGGGACCAATAGGTGGAAACATGTCATTTTAAAAAATGGATTTGGTTTTGGGGATCTCTGGGGCTTTGTATTAGGCTGGAATATCACTGCTGCAAGTGATGTCTGCAGGCACTGGGTTTGTTGCATACTCCGAGAACACCAGGGCTGGTTCAGCCCTGGGCTCCTTGTGCCGTCGGTCTGACGGCAGAAAGCTCTGCTGCACATCACTTCAGCACAAGCATATGGGTGAAATGGACCTATAATGCATAATTGTAACAAGTAACTAGAATACTGCCTATGCACTTCCAAAATTGGCTGGTTAATAAAACGTGCTGATTGCTCTCTGAGGATATCAAGGGACTGGATGATATTAGTAAGGGTCACCAGTTCAAATCTGGGGCAAGTTAGCAGTGACTGCAACAGCCATGTTACAGCCCTGCGTGCTTTTCCCTAAGTTCCTGCGGGCAGGTACCTCTGTCACTACTGTGTTGGCAGCTGGATTAAAAAAGGAGTATGGCTCTGTGTGGTGCTGACACAGGGCTTCAGAGAGAGCAGTGCTTTCCCAGGATTTCAGTCCCCTTTGCAGTGTAGATTTAAAGCATGAAGCTGCTCATCCATGTTCTCTGGATTCACAGTCTTTAAGTCCCACATCTTGCAATGTGATGTCACCTCATCTATGTAGTGGAAACAACAATCAAATTGATTATTGTGCTCTATTTTTTTAAACAAAGATGGTTGATTTCCAAGTTTTTGTGAGAAAGGAAAGGTGGGAATATTCGGCTGTTGCTCGTGCTACTGCTGGTTTGGGGATTCAATCTGTCCATCCCGGACAGAGGGCGTTTCTGTCTTGGGAGGTAAATTACCATCACTATACCTGCACAGTGGTGCTACATCATTTTTCTAAATGAAAGGCAACAATCTTGAGCAGTAGCACACTGCAAGATCCCCACCTGCGCCTCTCGGTGAGCAGAGATTTCCTGGATTTGCAGCTTATACCTCCAGTTTGATGCTGCGCAGGGTCTAGTGAGGGTGTCACTATGCTCGTGTGTGTAGGGAATTGGTGGTTTCTGGCTGTGCTCTCTGCAATATCCTTCAAGACACATGGGAAGCTGAACAACATGACATGTTGAGAAGGAGGGCAGCTGCTGGTCAGGCACTTGTATTTTTGCTGCCTTAGCTGCTGTTATAAATTCCTCACTCTGGCCTTTCACTTCTGATATTTTTCCTTTGGCCAAATCAAAGACGGTTTTGTTACCTCCGGCTCCCTGCACATGTGGCAGCTTCAGGCAATGAAATATGCTCCAGCCCTTAAAGGGAGGACAGGGAACCTGCTGCTGGGAATCTGAGATGGAGTAGGGTTCCGGGAACAGGACCAGGGCTTTTGCCTTCGTTCATCCCTGGCTGCATTCATGTGCATGTGCAAAACCAACAAGCCTTCTAGTTGTGTGCTGGGAGGATGGATCAAGGTGCTCTGGAGTGCTGTAGGATTTACAATGTGGATTGAAAAACACACAGCAGCATGTGTAGGTGGCACTGAGACATGATTGCTTCTCCTTGCCACTCCCCACTTGGGCAAGCAAGGTCAGCATAGCTCCTAAATTAATACATTCTGTAGTAAAATGGATGGATTTGGGAGCAGTTGTAGTATTTGTGCCTAGAAGTAAAAAAGAGAAGTAGCTGGGATTGTCTGAGCTTCCCCTGGAACTAGATACGGAGGAGTACAGTCCTAGTGACTGGACATGGATTTTTATAGTAGATGTGAGAATGTGCTTTAGGTTTCTGCAGCCATTTCCCTCCTTGTTTTTCCAGTGGTGCTCAACAAAGTTTTCAAACCATTCAAAAGCTTGAATGTACCTGTAGGGCTGAGACTCAGATGATTGTGCACAGGAGGGAGAAGAGATGAGTGTTGGAGTGATGCTATGTAGTATGCTCCTGTGTATGCTAATGTTCAGTGTCTGGAATTGGATGGTACTGAGCTTACTGTGATCTGTTGTTTGTAACTGTGTGGATGCTCGTGACACAGGGAGCCCAAAGGTGCTTCTTTGGTCTTTACTGTCAGTGGTGGGCAGCACAGCAGGCTCTTGACTCAGGCAGTTCCTGGGGGAATCTCTCTTCTTTCCCCATTAGTGACTGCCCTCATGTTGGGGAGAAGAGGAGCATAAAGTCCAGCTTGACTGAGAGGCAGTGCCAGGGATTACGGAATTACTATGAAGGGTTGAAGTAATTCTTCATATCCTGCTGCATGATCATCGTATCCCGAAGGACCTGGTAGAGGGTCATGGGACTGTTTTGAGAGCTGAGTATCTGAGGGATGGTCTGGAGGCTCCCTAGGACCACTGGGTCAGGGCTCTTTGCACTCTGTAGGAAATTCCCTTACCCCCACATGAGCATCTTCAACTGTGGATCCAGCAGCAGCTGTTTGAAGTTGGAGGAAAGGGTGGAAGTTTATCCTGGAGGGCCTGCCCCTGTCAGCAGCCTTGGGTGGGTGGAGGGGGAAATCTGGCCAGCGAGCTGGTAAATGCACAGAAATGATGCTGGAAGCCAAGGCTAGTCCTGCTGATGTGGCCCTTTCTCCTGCAGCGGATCATAAAATATGGCTCAAATTTTCATTACGGCCTCTATTGATTATCTTTTGGGACAGATGAATTATAGGGAACATTAAATTAAAAAAAAAAGGGAAATATTTGAATGAGTTTGGGAGGTCGATGCCAGAAAGGCTGACGCACCAAGCCTTACCGGCACTTTCCTGTTTTGTGGATCTGCTGGGCCCTTCCCACGGTGCCCCTTGGGGGAGCCTGCCCAGGGAGCTCCCCTTGTTCCTTTCAGCTGCCCTTGGGGAGCAGCAGGCTTTGCAGTGGCCATGGGCTAGGCCAAGGGACAGCCCAGAGGTGCAGACAGTGGCTGGAAGACTTGGGTTCTCTTCCAGAGTCCTGCCCCATGCCACAAGTTCTGCCTTCTCTGGGAGGTCACCCTGAGGGCCTTCCAGTTAAACAGGAATCCACAAGTGTCTGGATTCTTGAACAAAAGGGGAGAATGAGGGGCCGGGAAATAGCCAGGAAAAGCCAGGCTTTTCCCTGGCTGGGAAAAGCCAGGTCATTGCATTTGGTGACACATTTGGATCTGGTGTAAATATATATGTGGAGGCCAACAGTGAATCATAAAAGTAGTGATGGACTTTGCAAGGTCTCCCTCCTTCCCTGCACCAAGGGAAAGGTCACTGCCCTCATCTCTTGTGTGCCGAGGGGTCAGAACTCCTCTCTTCAGAGTTCATGGAGCACAGGAACCAATTCTTGATGGGGTTTGTGGTCAGGGACCTTTGGCTTCATGTAAGAGAAGTGCCAGTTAGTGTGGCACCAGTCAAACCAGACAAAGAAACTTCTGGCTTCTTACCTGGCTCTGGCCAGCTCTAATTTTGAGGATGATCCTTGAACTTTGTTCTAATGGACTGTCTGTGCCCATTCAGTTTTTCCAGGTTGTACCATATGCCACCCAATGCTCTGTCCAGGAGTTGGCCTGGTAAGGCTTTGTGCTCTGCTCACTTCTCTGCCTGTATTCCACAAAAGTGGTTGAGATCCTGTAACCTGAAATGCCATCAGCACGCTATCAGCAGCTGGCAGTGGGGAATAATGGATGTTACCCCTTTGAAAAGAACCGCAGTTCAGAGCACTCTTCCCTTTCCCAGTGGTAGCAGGAGAGTTCTGGAGCAGACACACAGGAGCTGGGTGGCTGTAAAATCCCTTCTCTGCGCTTTGTTCCTGGATTGTTTTCTGTCAGTCAGGCCAGCAGCCAGTGCTCCTGAGGAATTCTCTGTTTTCTTTTCTAAGACTGAGAGGAATGCAGCCAGGGTCCCTCTCCAGCCACCCACAAGACAAACATCCCCCTCCCAAATGCTCATTTGTGTCCGGACACGGGATCCTGTGTGGTACAGTACTCGTATCCCACTGCTGCAGAGAAATCTGGGTGGCACCCCTTGTCCCCTCACCATTCCCTGGCTGCCAGCACCACCAGCCGCTCTCCTGCAGGTCAGATCAAGCACCCAAGATGTGATCTCTGCTTTTGGGGTATTTGCTTGTGCTGCAGGGGTGCACTTTTTTCACCCATGCGTGCAGATTCCCATTTGTCTGGTCACGCAGCCATTTGGGTGAGTTTTGCCAGCGCACTCTGAGTGTGCTGCTGGGCAGCACTGCCTCTGCCTGAGCCCCTGCCAGCCTGGAGGAGCGCAGGTGCTCCGGGTGTGCTCGGAACACCTTGTGCATTCACTGGTGTGTCTGTGTGACCTGTTGGATAAACCAGCTTTATTAAGGTGCGAACATTCCCCCTTGCTTGTGGGAGATTTTGGTGCTGGTGAGCAGGACCACCGTTCTGAGTGCTGAATACACAGTTGCGTGTATGTGTTTCACTTCCTTGCAGATCCCTGCTGATTTCACAAGACATCCACAAAGCTCTGGCTTCACCTGGGCAAATGAAAAAGGTGGTGGTTTCCATGGCTTCACAGCCTAACTCGGCCGACACACCCTTTTTGTGTAAGCTGGCTCCCTGGAGTCGATTGTTTTTTGGCAAACAGCTTCATAAACTCCTCCAACAATTAAACTGGAAAGAAAAAAATAACCAAACCAAACACAACAAAACCCATGCATTATGGAGTGAGACAGAAAACAGGTTGGAGCAACTCCCCCACCAGCTCTATCCCCACCAGCTCTGTCCCCTCAAGCCCCCGGAGCCAGGCAGGGGAGTGGCCCCATCTGCACTTGATGGACTTCGTTTGGGAGGTGCCTGGGCTGCCTCAACCCACCAAGCTGCAGTGAGCTAACAAACATGAAGGAAAAGGTCATGTTATGCACTTTTATTTTTTTCAAAGCTGCAAACTCTCTCTCTCTGGGAGGGGAGGCTGCACAGATGCCAGCTCAGATTAATTTAAATATTTACCAATCCCTTTTTTTTTTTTTAATTGTGTGTTTGTGCTCTGTTTGTGTCCCATAAAATACCTGGTGTTTTGGGCGTACACCGTTTGCAGGGTGCATGAGATCACACTGAAAAAATGCAGTGAAAAACATTTTCATGCCACGACACATCAAATAGGATTTTAAATTAAGATGATGATTTTTTCCCTCTCTTTTTATCTCTGAAGTTTGGGTAAAAGGGTCTTCTTTTTCTGTTTCTTTTTAAAATTCCTTTACTTAACTGGGAAGAAAAAATGTCATGGAAATTCTTTACAAGTTTCTTTTGCTTTATCTCACCATGTCAAACATCAAAGGCAGCTGTTGGTGCTGGTCAGAGCCCCCATGAGTGTGTGTTTCTGTGCTGTTGGCTGGATGGTGGTGTGTTCCAGCAGGTAGGCAGTGAACAAGGGAGAAACCCAGAGTCTGCAAGCCAGGGCCAGCTCTGAACTGACTGTGCGACAGCAGCTCCTCTCCTTTCCCTGCCCGTCATGCCTGTCTGTCAGACTTGCTTTGGGGCGAGTGCTGTCTTTGCTGATTCTCCGTCCCTGGCACAGGGGTCTCGTCTTGTTCAGAGTGCTGGGCTTATGCTGTAACACTCCCAGCTGAGTTTCCCACTGAGCTTCTCAGGGCAGTGACCCTTTGGTGAGTGTCCCGGCACCCCTGGGCACAGATGCTCGTGGGTTTGTGTGCCTCAAGGGCTGAGTGTGGCCCAGGACCCAGTGTGGGCACTGGCATGTTGTCCTCTTTGGTATAGGATTTTCTCTATGCTTTTGGCCATGGAGACGTAATGCTCCCCTAGGAGGGAAGTTTTCTTTGTGGATTCAAGCACGGAGAGCACTACTGATGTTCACCCCACCTCCTTTTAATTGCTTGCCATGCCCATTGGGTCATAATCTGATCTCAGCTACATCTGGGAAAGTACAGAGCTGTTCCTTGGAAAAATGGAGCATCTCCAAACAGAACAGTACTGCTGGAACCAGGGTCTGGCCACCTCCTCTCTAGTGAGCCAGGCTGGGCTTGGCCCAAAGCATGAGTCTTGTGCACGGGCTTTTGGTGTTACTGCACCTGTAAAGGATCCCAGCTCGAGCCTCCCCACTATGAACAGCAGGTCTGGAGCCTATGGGTCAGGAGAGACTTGGGGGTGAGGGGGCAGAGGCGGTGCCACCCCTGTAAGCTCGTGGACCACTGGGAGTTGGCACACAAGCCAGGTGTCAGTGCTGGGGCACTGGGCACAGCTGCTTCGTTAAAAGCCTCAAGGCTGGGGCAGGGTAGGACATTTGTATGTCTGTGCAAGGGGGGATTGGCACTGCTGGAACGTGAACCCTATATTCCTGCTCTGCTGTGGGGAAGGGAAAAGAGAAGGGGAAGAATCAGGGTGGATGTGCAGGGAGTGCAACAGTTGGCTTGCCTGAGCCATTAGCCAGAATATGAAATTGGACCTGTTACTTTTGAGGAATGTAGGGCAGTGGAGGAGAGATGTGTGAATGTGCACACAGCTCTTGCCTCAGTGTCCTAGGAAAATGCCAGAGTGCAGGATGGCAAGAAGTGTTACTTACCCCACAGCTTCAACTCCACCACTGCACTCTTTGATCACTTATTATTTTGCTATTCCTTCTGCTTCTTGCTGTAATTGTTACAAAATCTCTGTGCTTTGGGAGGGGTCCAGGACTCCAGGGCCCAATTGCATCTGCCCTGATTCAGAAAGTGGGTCATGCTGCTTGGTCTGGGAAGAAGATACTCATCTTGCTTAGCATGATATTTATTAGGAGATAGAGAAGGGAATGCAACCACACTGTTGCCTAGAAAATTGCTCTGGGGGGGATAGCAAAGGACTTGTGAGGGCAGAGCATGTAAAGTTCTTGCACATCGAGTGCCTGCTGAAGCCTTTCCACATTCCCTGTGCCTGTATTGCCTGCTTCCCTCACGTCAAGACGTGGTGAGGATGGCGGGACAGCAGTGGAACTGGGGATGAGGAAGGGATTTGTAGCTGCTGACGCAGCAGCTTCGAGGCAGCAATGTGCTTTTCACCTTGCTTGGAGCAGAGACTGATGAGAGCAGAGAGAGGGGAAGACAGCATCTTGTTTCTTCATAAAGATGTGCTGTTCCACAGTCAGCCTAAACTGCTTGGGGTTTGCTGCTGGACAAGTGACCAGCACCCTCTGCAAATACTTGGCAAGGTATGATGCAGTGCCCTGTAAGGCAAGAACTCTCCTGCAAAGAGCAAGTAGAAAGCCTTTATCCAAAGCCCAGGGTAATTTGCTCTGTTCTGTATCTATCTCTCATAAAGCACAGAGAGAAGGAAACTTGGTACACAGAGCAGATGATGACAGGTCCAGCATTGCTGCAGCAGGGTCTCGCAGCAGGGTCTGCCAGAGACTGCCTGCCTTGGGGCAGGGAGAGTGGAGGGGTTGGGGGGTCTGGGGGGAAGTAGGAAAGCACAGCTGATCCTGCCAGGCTGGCTGGGCCTGTGCTGCCGCTTGCTGTGGAATCACCCTCGGGATTATCCAAAGGAAGAACTGGCAACTCGAGTAACTTGGAGGGCCGGATTCTCAACTCATTTAAATTGGCATGACTTCACTAAAGCCACTGAAACGGCACTGATTTTATACCAGTTGAGCATTTGGTCCAGAATCTGCTGAAAGAGTAAGACAAACAGAGGTTTGGTAGAGCCCACTTACAAGCCTTGGGCTGCCCTGAGTGCAGGGTGGGTCAGCACATCATTTCCAAATGTCTTGGACAGCTTGGAAGGGCTCTGAATTCTTGTGGCCATGGCGAATGCCAAAGCACAGCTCCTTCAGGAGGGTGGTGGACCCGCCTCTTTTCTTGCACTTTGGAGCACATGTTGTCCCGGATTAGTGAGAGTGTCGCCCTGCCAGTGTTACCTGCTCCTGGCGTTTTAGTGGGACCACGATGAGCGGGGTCAGAGACACTGACACCTGCTGACCTGGTGTGTCATGGACCCTAGGTGCATCCTCATGGGTGCTCTAAACCTGCCTCGTCTTTTCCTGTACATTCAACATCACTTGTATCCCTTGCAGCGCGTGATGCCACTGGCAAAGGCAGACCAGCGGCTGTGGCTTCAGCCTGACGCCACTGCCACCACAAGTTTTCATTTTGCCAAACCTGCGAGATGATGGGAGGAAAGTTCCCACTTCAGCAAAGGACAGGAGCCAGTGTCCATGTCCCAAATCATGCTCCATTGGGCAGCGTTAAGCACAGACGTGCAGAAATTGTTGGTTCCCGGTGTGGTAGGGCAGTTGTTTTCCCAGCTCTGCACCTTGTTCTTAGGTGGGGGTGTTACAGGATGTACACAAGAAGGTATGCTGTCACATGTTTTTAGAGGTTGTTTGCTGAAACACTGGGCTCTTGGGACCTGTAGGGATGTGCAGAATTCCCTCCAGCCCCTGGCACGTGCTCACGTCCGGGGTGGATCTGGATGGAGTTTTAGCAACTCCCAGTGAAGCAGTTCAGGGCCGGAAGTGAAGAAGGGATAAAATATCCAGCTGAAACTCCTGTAGGATGTAATTACCTGAACTGGAAGCTGGCCAGGACAGCAGGTATTGTGCATCTTCTGCTGGTGGTTACCAGAAGCACCTGGTGTTGCAGGAGAGGTGGTCAGGATCGAGGAGTGATGTTCATGCGAGGACAGGACCGCTCCCCGGAGGCTGCCTCTGTGGGCATTCGGCATAACAGCTTTTGAAGTCACTTGGTGTTTGTTTCCATGGCTGTTCTGTGCACATACTGTGGTGCCTATAAAATGCTCTTGGGAAGCTACAGCCCATGGATGGATAGCCTTATCCTGATGCTCATTTAAATGCTCCTACTTTTCGATTTAAAAGAGGAAAAAAGCTTGGAAAAAAAAACCAACAAACCAGAGAAAACCCAATTCCCTCCCCCCCCGAACAACAACAACAACAAAAAACCCCAAAGGAAATTGACTTCCTAAAAATTACACTAAGCTAACATTGGAGGCCTGGCACAAATCCATCACAGCCAGGAAACTCAGAATTAACCAGTGCACTCCCATGGCTGCCAGGAAGGGCTGTATTCCATCAGCACAGGCCAAAGCTTTCAGACTTGGGGGCTTGGGGATGAAAGTCCTTAACGTGTCTCTGAAGTGTAGCAGAAGGTGTTTTTGTGCACTTCCATGCATGCCAAAAAAACCCCTGACCCAGCATTAGATGCAGGGGCAGCTTTATTCTTTGGGGAGAGGGTTAACAGCAGATGTGACAAGTGACACCAGCACCTGACCAGGGCTCTTTCCTTGGGACTTTTTTTCCCATGGGCCCTGGAGCAGGGATAGGGCAATGCTAGGGACCTGCACATTGCTGCTGAGGACACTGGAGAATTTACACCCTAGCCCAGGTTGCAAGTGAGGACAAAGTTGACTCTTCATTCTCACTTGCACATGACAGAGCATCCCATAAATCAGTGTGACTGACAGGCTCGGTTCAGATCAGGTAGAAGGGAAGGGAGGGGAACCGGGTCAGGGCAGGGGGCAGCGCTGGGGCTGTGCAAGCAGCTGGCCCCGAGCGGGTCACAGGAAGAGCCTCCCAGCAGAAATTGCAGCTGGAGGGGCGAGTCAGAGGCAGCCTGAGCTGGCAGAATGGGATGGAAGGAGACTGGCAAAACACCTGCTGCCTGCTGCTTGCCTTGGGCTGATGTTATCAGAATGTTTGTGATGGCTCTTTTCACTCATCAGTTTTGGAAAAGCATTGGCCTCCTGTACCTACAGCTGTGGAGGCTGGCACCAAGAGTGGGACAAAGGGCCAGCTGAGCCTCTGCTATCCCCAGCTATCATGGGTTGCCAACCTGCCTTTGCCATGAATTTTCACAGCTTTGGGGTACTGCAGACAGCAGACCTTGTGTCAGAGCATTGATAGTATCTCATTTCAGAGGCTGGGGGAGGTCGGGATGTGTTAAGGCTGAAAACATTTACAGGTTTTGAAGTTGAAACACAAACAGGAAAAGGCCTTTAAAAAGTGAGTGTAGTGGATATTCAAAACAGGCATTGCCATGGAAACGCCACAATATTTGCTTAAATTGACACAAAGGTTGCTGGTTGCAGGGTTCTGACTTCTTTGGCTCCATTTTCTTTGGCCCGACACCTATCACAAGTTGATCTCAACAACCCTCTTTTGTTTTGCTTCTTTTATTTTTGTCTGATGGAAATTAAAAAAAAACACCAACAACAAAACCCTCCAGTCTACAAATCCCACCTCATAGAAGAGCCTGAAGCTTCTGAGCTTCTGACAAAGGTTGGAGCTAAGGCATTTCATAATTTTGGAAGTAAGGTAAAAGTTCTCGTTATTTTAATCTGTGCGTTTGTTCATTTCCTTCAATGCAGGAGTAGAAGGGAATTGTCTTAATTGTCTAGGGAGAGCAGGGAGAAGGGCAAAACCTGTTGCAAAGGTAGCAATATGCGCCCAAGGAGCACAGGACTTTTGTAGTCCAGCTCTTGAACCAAAATTTGAGAGATCTAGCTGTAGTTCCCAATTCTGCCTCAGATTTGCCAGGTGAGCTTTGTCAAGTCCCTTAATTACTGTGGGCCTCGCTCAACTGCAAATAATCATTCTCCGTTTTCTCATCTCGTTGTATGTGTACATTTTTTGGGCATGAGATTTGCTGTGGGGGTGGACAAAGGAGGGATAGCAGCACAGGCTCACATGGGCAGTGAGGCTTAACTGGCTACAGGTGGAAGCCGCTTCTGCTGCTGATTGGTCTGGATTTTTTTTCTGGACAACGTTAGAGTGTGTGGCCCACTGAACAGTCACCTGGGTGGTTTGTACCTTGGCTTTTGAGTTGCTAGTACCACACATGGCAGACAAGGAGATGGGGATGCAGTGTGTTCAGCAGGGTGTGAAATGCCTTGCCTTGCTGGCCTCGTGTGTGACCAAGGGCTCAGGTCTGTGGGTGGCTGCGGCATTTGAGGCTGGCGTCACTGCTTGTGCTCGTGATTCACCTGAGCTTTGGTACTGCTCAGCAGGGAAAATTCATTTCCTTTTGAAACTCTCCTCAGGGAAAAGAGACTTCACCAAGTGAAGGGAGGCCATCTAATTCACACTGTCTTCACCTGAGACCACCTCCAAAACAAAGAGCCTGACTTCTCTCCTGGCTTTGTACACTGGAATGGACCTTGAAGCCTGTGACTTCTCAATGCAAGGTACTAGCTTTTGTTCTGTGATCAAACTTCTCTGAAGTAGGACTGGAGTGAGTGATTTTGGCTCTCCAGAGTCTTCATTCCAGTTCCTGGGAAATCTCTATCCTCTGAAGTTTGAAAGAGCACCTGGAAGTCAGTGGTTTAGGTGCTAAATGCATGGTGGGATGTTGGTTTGTCTTGGGCTGGCTTATAAGTAGGACTGGGTTTACCCCTGCCATCGCTGCCCATCTCTGCACAAACACCCCGCTGACACAGCAGAGTGGTGGTTTGAGCAGCTCCTTCTTCCTAATGAGCTGCTGTGCAGTATTAACAATTAGCTAAGTAGTATGCACAGGAGTCCCCTGGGTAAGTATTGTGTGGGACAGTTTCTGATTGACTTGTTTCACAAAAGGAGTTTGAGGATGTCTGTGGTCACGGTGGGTAACTCAGAGAGGTTGTGAGGGGGTGGGACTCTGTGTTTCTAAAAGCTGTTTTACTTTCTTCTCTGCTTGGCTGCCGTCACAGCTTGTCTGCAAAGAAAGGTACGGCAAAACAATGGGATAATATATTTCTTCTCGATGGGTTGGGGATTTGGGAGGTACCTGGTGGCACTGCCATACTGCTGCAGGTGGAAGGGGCTGAGGATCCTCGCTGTGTCTGGCCTTTGCATGGCATCACATGTGCTCTGTAGGGGGCAGAGAGGTGTTGTCAGGGGGTATCTCCAGTCTGTGCCGATGTCATGAAATGCTGATGATGCCTGAGTGAAGATCAGCAACTGAAGTGCCTGAGGGGACTGTGTATCATCATGTTCCTCCATTTTTTGCTGCTATGCCGTAAATGATACCTGGGCAAAGCAGTGTGTCCAAAGCTGTTGTGAGTCACAGGTGCAGCTGAGACCTGAACTGGAAGAGTCTGGGTGGAAGGACTGTATTGGCTTGGCAAGAGGGAAGATGGGAAAAGTCACACAGCTGAGATGTTGGAGCTCCAGCTATCCCTGCCCATTGCTGGCTGTGTGTGGCACAGAGGAATTTACTCATGTTCTGAGTGCCCTAGCCCTACCTGAAAGAGCAACAGCCATGATCCTCTAAGGCTCAGCAGGGCTTAGTTCTTGCCACGTGTTCAGAGCCTACAGACCTGAATGCTTTCAGTAAGGCTGCCAGTAAAGAGAGTGCTTCAGGATGGGATAGGGGTGAGCTGTGCCTTCCCACACCTTCCTAGTGCTGAGACACCTCCAGGGTCTGGCATGCTTTATTTGGAAAGCCTGTTTTTTTATTAATGTTATATTGTAAGGCCAGAATTCCCTACATTTATTGATGTAGGGAACTCTGGCCTTTTTCCCTGTGTGAGCTGTTCTGATGCTTGTGTCCCCTGTTAGAACAATGGCACGTGCCTTTCCAGGCCTCCAGAGGCAAGAGAGCTTCCCAAATAGGAGCTCTGCCTGAGGGAATAAGGTAAAGGAACATGAAGAGCCTTGAGGTTTTACCAAATAAGACACAAATTCTCAGGTTTGACTGCAGCAGGTGAATTTTCCACCAAACACCCTTATGTGCCTCCCCAGAGAGGTCAAACATCTGGGGGAAAAAACTCTGCTGAGGAAGCTGCCTCATAAGTTCTGGGTCCATTTTTCCATCGCAAGGAGCTTTTCCTGTGACCCCTGTCACAGGTTCCTGCTTGTGTAGCTCCTGATATTGAAAACCCTGTGTTGTCCATCTGACCCGGACCTGGGATGAGCAGAACCTCTGAGACAAGAAGGTAAGAGGAGGAGACTGATACATCAGGAATTCTTTAAGTGCTGAAGTGATCCTTGAGGTTCAGGTTCTTGCAAATCAGTTATCCTTTTCCACATTTGTCTCCTCCCAGTACCTACTGGGTGCATTGCTGAGTGTCCCTCAGGGGCTGCTTCCTGAGGGACAGCAGCTCATTAGAGACAATAGAAATATTTCCCTGGACTCCAGCTGTTTTCTGAGGTCCCCCTAGTTCTACCACCATCACTGCAGTGAAGGAGATGCATTTAGCCTTTCAGGCATGTGGCTTTGTGATCTCTCATGCTCTGGACTAGAAATCCCCATGTTCCAGTCTTCAGCCCTGGAGCAAGTTATATGGCTTCTACTTTCAAAACAAGCTCAATTTACTTTGGGCTACAGAGGCTGTTTGCACATTCTCCAGAGCCCATCCGTAGGCTGTGATTGCTTTTTCACTGTTTATAAGCACAAGCTGGCTGTTTAGTCCTAGAGCTATACGGGTTGGAGGGAGTTTTCTTGTTCAGTTAATGAAGGTAGACTTTTATGCAGGGGGGAAAAAGCTAAAAAAAGTGTGGGAAAGGGATTAGAAATATCTGCTCCGTCTGTATTTGAATTTGCAAAATATCCCTCCGTTTAAATCCTAAAGTAAAGCTAAATTTGGGGGTTAGCTTGGACCGATGGTGGGTTATTTGCTAGGATCTTTGGGATTACCGCATGGGCACAGCAGCGAAGAGAACGAGATGGGAACACTGCCTTCCGCAGAAGTGCAGCTGGGCCGGCCCAGCCAGCCCTGACAGCTCAGATCTTGAGCTGGGCTGGGGAATACGAAACAACCTTGCAAAATCCTTGTGGAAATTTACCCACCTGTGTATGAAATCAACTTGCCTGCCTTTGCCAGGAGGAGTTTAACTTGCCCATTAAAATACACATCTATTTATGTATTACATGTTCTGTGAGAGAAATTTTTCCCAGGCAGTTACAAAACTCAGTCTAGACTGTAAAGTGTGGCATCTGGTGGTAACATGCCATATACATATATCTGAATACAGTATCTCCTGTGTCACCCTGCTTGGGAGTTAATAGCAGGGACCTGGACTACAGTGAGGCCTTTCCGTTTGCAGCACACTATCCTTGGATAAACGCTTGGCCTGGTTCCTGCCAGCACTGGTCTGAATGAGGCTCTACCCTGCTCGCTTCCATCCAGGTACAGCCAGGCAGGCATTTCCATGCTGCTTGTCCTGACCTGTGGCCCCGCAGTTCAGGTAGGCTGGAGGCAACAGTTCCCAGGTGGAGCTCTTCCAGCAGGGCTGAGCAGAGGAGAGGGAAGATGTTAAAAGCCTCTCTGGGTAAGAGCAGGGTTGTCACATCCATCTGCTCAGGCCCTGACGAGCAGCTGATCCATATTGTTAACATATTGCCTGCCATATGGGCTAGCTCAGCTCTCCAGGAACGCTTGGGAGACCTGACCTCTAGTGTGACAAGATGTGAGCATGAAGGACGGGTTGACAACAGCCCTTGGGTCTTGGAGTGTGAAACCATGTTTCAGCCACTTCCGCTGCCTTCCCCTGCGCTTATTCCCGCACTCCCTCTGCCTGCCTCGCTCCCTCTCTCCTGTCTCTCTGAGGGTTTTTCCTCCCTCCCCTGTTTTCCGCATCCCTGGTCTGCGCTAGATCAATGACCTTCACTCATAACCAGACTGGACAGTTCTGACTCCCTCCCCCGGGCCTTCGATCAGATGTTTAGTTGGCGGCTGTGGAAAGCTGGATGGGGGGAAGTTAAAGGAGGGGAACAAGGATCATGTGCTTGGCAGGCCTTATAGCTGTCCTTACTATATCTGGTCTGTGAATGGTACTGCAGATTGATCCACTAAGGTCCTTAGCACCTCTTGCTCACTTGGATAAGGACAG
Organism: Erpornis zantholeuca; assembly: GCA_013400515.1. Taxonomy (NCBI): domain Eukaryota; kingdom Metazoa; phylum Chordata; class Aves; order Passeriformes; family Timaliidae; genus Erpornis; species Erpornis zantholeuca. The sequence goes on from VZTN01012926.1 coordinate 128,318, forward strand.
ACGCTCATATAACCTCTTGATGGAGGGTGAAGTCCACCAAAGGAATCTAAGCAGGTTGAAGGATCTCCGATGTTCAGGAAAGGACCTTGATGCCAGAGTTCAAGGAGGGAACACTTAAAAGACTCTTTGAGAAACATGGAGTGAGTCAGTTTCAGTATAAAGGTAAGGGCAGCCCAAGGCCCTTCCAGAAGCCCTGCAGTGCCCAGCAGCTGGTGATTTTGCACCTACTCATGAGAGGGAATAGTTGTTTGAAGGGCAAAAGCTGGAGAGATGTTCTAGCAGTGAGGAAGTTGGCTGAACAGGATCTCTCCCAGTGCTGAATGAGGCCTGACTACAGAGCCTTTGGTGCAGTTAGGCACAAGCACAGGACTCATGTGTGGATATGTGGAGCAGATTAGCCCTAAAGAAGCCCAGGGTTTCAGTGGGGGCTGGCAGTTGCCTGGGTGACTGTCACACAGGAGACCAGCCTGCCCCAAAATCTCAGATGGATAAAGGGATGTTGAATACTGGAGGAGACAGGACTGGGCCAGGCTTTCATGAGTTCAGACCTTGCCTCCCCTGTCACATTCAGTCCTTCTTTTGGATTCATGATGTCCTCAGTCTCCTGGAACTGTTGGTGATGAAGTTGGCTATCTCCTTCCTAAGGCTTCTGTCTTCACAGCTGAAATTTATGGAGATCAAATCCTGGTGCTAGGGAAGCAAGCACCAGTTTTACTGTAAACTTCAGTGGCATTGGGATTTCAGCCTTGGCTCCTCAGAAGGGGATTGGGATGTTTCCCAATCTTTTTTACCCAACAGCTCTGTCAGACCTGCAGGCATGACTCATTTGTCTTTTAGTGTCCCCAAGTAAGGGTTGCCTTTTTCTTTTACATGCCTGTCCTGTGAAAATCAATATCCTCCAAAAAGCTGAGATTTTTTCCTGTTCTTCATAAAGATTAGATGCTTTCTAGTTAGATTCATAAAGTTTAGATGCTTTCCTTTCTTTCCTTCCCCATATCCCTGCAGTTGCGCTGATCTTCAATAGTGTTTATTTGTAGAGAGGAACCCACTGAGATATTGCAAAATAAAACACAGTGATGGGTCGTGGTTTATTTACTCAAGCTTCACTGATGTAACAGACCTGATTTTATGTTAATAATGACTCAGAAGCAGAGTTGGGAGGAGAAGTCAGATCTCCTGATTCCTTTAACCATCCAACAGTGTTTCTTACCATCATTAAATCCAACAGCAGTTCTCTGAACTGGGATAGAAGCAGTAGTTCTTTGGTGCCCGGATGAAACAGGTGGCTGAAAAAATAATAATAGTGCTTTGCAAGTTTGCAGGGTTCCATTAGCATTTAGGAGCACATTCAGCTCTAGTAGGCACTGTATGTACACCGTCCGTCTGTCTGTCAGGCAGCTCTCCTGCCAACAGGAGCGCCGACCTGCAGAGTTCCTCAAGGAAAACCATTTGGAAAGCACTTGGAGCAATCAGTGCTAGGTATGCACATGAGTGTTCGAGGGAAATGCATGTTCAAAATGTAGTTCATAGAAATCTGCTGATAAAACAAAAAATATTTTAAAAATGAACAAATAGTGTAAAGTGAATGGTAGCTGTTCTCCGATGCCTTCTGCTGGGGGCGCATTCCAGAGCTGGTGCTCAGCCCATGGGCAGTGCCGGAGGTGAGGCTTATCGCACCACTTGAGCTGAATATGGAAAGGCTGTTTTAGCATATTGCCTCTGACAAATTATGTGGTAATGCTGAGGCTCTTTTTTGCTATTACTGCAGTTATATATTAACTATTAAGAGCCACAGGTAAGCCATCTGCTGATGCACCAGGGCTGCATTTCTTGTCAGCAGAACTATCCTGATATTTTCCAGGGCAGTTTACAATCTGTCCCAGTGTCTTTCTTGTGATTCTTGCTGAGTTTGTCTAAGCTGTACATTAATAGAACATACAAGAGAAAAGGGGAGAGGACAAAGTAAGGTGAGTTTGAAAGTAAAATGAGCAAACAATATTGCTAGCCTTGTCCTTTCAGAAGTCAAAAGCTACTCCCCTCCTCCCTGCAATTATAAGACTTAATAATACCAAGGTTTCTATGGTTCAGCATGCACACAGATCGCATTTCAGGTTGCCATGCCCTGAAAGTGGGAGAACAGAGGGAGCAGAGATAGCACTATACACACATTGTTGTACAAAACAAAAATCTTACGTAACTTGCAAGATTCAGACTTTAAGAAAAACATGAAGATTTACAAGGTTGACAAGAGTTGGCACATAGGAGCAATTTCTACTTGATTACCATGTCCCTGAAGTATGCTGACCTAGAGAACAACCTACTCAGGAACCTGCTTGCCATCCTCCCTTGCCAGGGCTAGTTACAACAGGAGCTGAAGTCAGTTGTCCTGAAAGCTGGGAATGATTTTTTTGGTAGACTTGTTTTACCTGGGGCTATCTGGCAGTGGAACAGTGCAGATCTTACCTGAGCTGGTCACACAGGGTATAGAGCAGAGGGGGTTTGTCCTCCCTACATCTATATTTGAGGAATTGGGAGTTGGAGATCCTAGATCCCTGATACAGGAATAAAGTGAGGAGAGCTGCTTGGCATCTTCTGCTGTAGCAGCACAGCCCAGGGCTCTGTCTTTCCCCCTGAGAGGTGCCTTACTTTGTCCACGAGACTGGTATATCCCTGGCTTTCCCAGCCCAGAGGGAGCTGCTGGACCATGATGGGTTCTTCCTCCACCTGTCCCTGACTTCCTAGCGCTCCTAACCTGTGGGAGACCAGCCAGGGGGAAAGTACAGTTATCCTTCCCTAGAACTGGATACCCAGGCAGAGCCTGAACAAGGAACAGGGACCATTTCACATGCATTTGGAGAGCACTGAGCTCTCAGGCTTTTGGTCCAAATTTTGAAAATCCACACAATGTTCCCCTAGCAGAGTTGACTCTCCCAGCTGCAGAGAAAGGTGAAGGTGCTTCCCAGGATCCCACCAAATCAGTCACCTACCAACTTCTGTCCTTGCTCTTTGAACCCTGCCATGCTGCCTGTCTTCCCATTATCCTCTTCTGCCTGCTTCTTCCTCATTCCCCCGTGCCACTTTTTATGGGTTCACCAGAAAGAAGGGGAGATTTTTCTTCCCCTTGTTTGCTTCATACCATTACTTCCATCTGTTCATCCAGGCTCTTAGTTCCTTTGTTTTTCAGAGGCGTGTGGATTTGGGTGCAATTTACACTCTCTGAGATGCTCTTCTGGACAGTGCTAGTGTAGGAAGGAGGTCTGGTTCACAGGCCAGCACTAGGGGTGGGGGAAACGTGCATCTTAAAATTAATCAGAATTTTCTCCTCCAGAAATGCTAATGGGGGAAAAGCAATTAAAGCAGCCTGGTTTTTATTAAGTAATCTGTGTTAAGAGCTTGTAATGAAGTTTAGTGCCGTTGTGACTTGATATTTCAGCTTCATCGGTTTGAGTCAAAACAATCCAAAGTGGGAAGGGAGCAAGGAGGTGAGCTGCTCCCCAGCATCCATTGTGCTGATTCTTGTTCCAGCTCGTTCTTGCAGATTTCCAGTGTAATGCATATGAGACCACTCACTCTCTATCCTGCCCAGGATGAGAAAGGGAGCTTTAAAACCTGCCACACAAACTGGATGGCTTCTTGTTTAAAATACCTGTTCTCAACGTGAGGATGGCCGTGGCCCATTGGAACAGACTGTGCCTCATTTTTTGGGGCAGTACAAAGACCAGGTTTTCCATAGGGAGCAATGAGAGGACAAGAGACAACAGAAGCGAGGTGAGACCCCCCCCAGCTGAGTGCTGTGCTTCTGAAGAGGTTCGTAAACCTTTTCTAACATCTGGAAAAGTTTTAGCTGCCACAGGGCGAGGATGGGGATGATACCTGCCATTCCTGTCCTCTGCACCTCCAGGCCTGTGCTCGCTCCACTCTGAACAGCACGACCCTGTGACCAGGGTGACAAACTGCTGGGGACTGTGAGCAGCTGTGGAAGCAGCCCATCTCCTCCTTCTCTCCTTCCCCTCACTCCCAGAGAAGGCAAAAGAAAAAAAAGGGACAAAGTCCCTTTAAAGAACTACATGCCAAGCCTCTGCCATCCTGTTTTATCTGAAGTCCAACCGCATGTTGTTCCAGGGCCGATCCGCTTTAGCTAATTAATAATCTGACAGGAGCCACCCAAGGGATTAGCTGCTGAGACGAGCTAGACCAAACCCCCAGCAAATGAGCCCCATGCTCCCTGGGGACTCAGAGGTGACTTTGGGGGGCAGGGGTTGCACCACATGCAGAAGGGTGTCAAAGCCCTGAAGGGGATTTATGGCATCTGGGAGGGTGAAGGGGGAGGTGAGGGGTTACAATTTATGAGATGTAAACTAATAAATCAGTTAGTTGAAGAGGGGAAAGGGGGAAGCACCAAATTAAAAGATAACGTCTTAAAGGAACAGCGTAAATTGATGGTGCTCCCTGTGGCAGGAGACACTAGGAGAGTTCCCAGTGCAAACCAGTTGTAGCTTCCTCTGCACTGGCTACCTAGGAGAGGGGAAGAGGGAGACTGAAAGCAGAAGAAAAAGGGACGTTAATGGGGATTGGAGAATCCCCATGAAGAGAGATGCATCTTTTTTCAGTTTATGCAAACAGTTGAAGCGTTGGCTTTTGTGACAGAGGCCACCTCTTTTGATGGCAGAACACAGGGGCTGTGGTGCCCCTAGCCTGGGAGAGGTTGGCAAGGGGGTAAGGGGGGCTTGGTCATCCTCTACACTTATTCTTCCCATTCAATTAGGCTTCCTGTGGGAGAACACTTTGTTTCCCTACTTCTGAAATGGGATTAGTGGAGATGGTCAACTTTTGGAGTAAGACAAAATTACTATCAGGAGAGCTGTCTCAAGACAGTGTGATTATTTTTTTTCTCCAAATTTACCTCTTCACTGAGTCTTCAGGTAATTGTGAGGTTTGGAGTTTGCTCCCAAAGAAAGTGCTTGGTTTTGTTCTGGAGCCTTGTAGAGGTCTGGAGCTTCCTGGTGGTGAAGGTCCATTTCAGATTCTCTTCTGATTTCAGGAGCTGTTGTTCCTGCTGGGCAGGGCAGTGGCCTTGAGCACAGGTTTTCCCCTACCTCTTCCACTGTCCAGTCCCAAAGCTGGTTTGCCTTTCCATAGCAGTCTCTTCTGGTGCCTTGAAACTCTCCTGGCCCACAGTTCTTTCTGAGAGCGTGCCCAGGCCTCAGCTCTCTCTAGGGGCTGCTGTAATACAAATGGTAATGCAAGATGGGATTTCCAAAAGCCGCCTTAGGGAGATTTGTAATCCCTGCCCCATGACGGTGCTAGACACAAGATAATGGAGAGGGGCCTGTGTGAGCCCTCTCTGCAGAGCCAGAGCAAACCACTGAGCCCTTGCCAAAGGCCAAGCTTTTGGCACTGTTCCTTGCAAGGGCAGGACACTTCTTTATTTCCTCCATTCCCACCTAGTCTGCAGCAGACCCAGGGCAGCACAGGCCCTGGGAGTGAGGCAGTGGCTGTGGAGTGGCCAGCTGTCCCAGGAGCCAGGTGAGCTCCTCCTGCCCCACCCCACCCCACCCCACCCCATGGCCTGGAGCCAGCCAGCCAGCCTGAGGGGCTGGGGCCGGCCCGGTGTGAGCAACAAGCAGCCCCAAGGTGGTTGCTGTGAGCGCCTCTTTGCTGAAGGGGTGTTGGGATCATGTGGATGCTGCCCTAGGGGAGCATAGTGCAGAGCCTGCAGATTGCTCTTCCAGTGAGGCAACTGCATTAAGCCAACGAAACTTATCAGACTAATTCTACATATTTCCATCTAGAGAGTTACCTTGCAGCTTGTGGGGTCCCCCACACAGACATGTTGGGCTTGGGTGGCTTCTTCTTGTGATCTCAAAAGGCAGAGAGTGGAGCAATCCTGTGCTGTGCTGGAGCTGAGCTGTGACCATGAGCCACCTTCCTAGGTGATGCCTTAGGTTTTAACTTTTATATTTTTCAAATTCTGTACTGCTAGTGTAACTGAAGTTTTCTGTAGCTTGTTAGATGCTGTAATGCTGTTCTCTTATGCTGTTCTCTGTGTGAAGATAGACATAACAAAACCTCTAACTTGCCCTCCAAGGACATCCCGAAACAAGAACTGTAAACCGTCATCTTGGGAAGAGGGGGGCAGGCTGGGGGAAATCACATCATTGGCTGAGTTCTGGTTGGTGAATTAATACTGTTATAAAAGTGTGAAGCACTCGTGACCTGGACGTCCATTTTGGGATCCACCAAGGCAGGACCTGTGGACCCCGAAGTGTGCACCTGAAGGCCTTTCAAATAAATACCACCTTTATTCCTTTGTTCCTGTCTGGTCTCTGTTTCTAGGTAGCCACTTTAAGGCATCAGGGGAGCACTACCTTGGGCCTGGGCTGCCAGAGCAGTCTGAAAATCTCCTGCCAGCACTGCACCATCCCATCCCATCCCATCCCATCCCATCCCATCCCATCCCTCTGCATCCTGCTGTGCTTGGGCAGTCTCATGGTGGGAGCATATGGGGAAGCTCTTCTGAAGGCTGGGCTGGCAGTCACACCATTGCAGCCTCTCATATGCACAGCCGTGGTTTGGCCTTCCTCCTGAAAAGCTGCCACTAGCCCACACTGCTCCTGACCAACATCATTAGTGCGGGTATTTATATTTCATTAACAGCATTAAACCAAAATGGCATTAAAAGCAACACCAGTGATAAATAGCTTATTAATAAACAGGGAATGGGCTGTACCACGCACAAATTCAATCCCTTCCTAAATGTGTCTCTACCACTAAACCCAGCCTTTTAACTCCTGCTAATCTGGAGAAATTTTAAGGATGTTTTGGGGGTGGATGGTAATCAGATGAAGGCAGGGGGTGGGGGCACACTGTGTCATATAGTTTGGTTCTTCCTAAGGCAGCTGACTGTGGTGGGAAGATGTAGATTTCTCAAAGTGCTGTTGTATTTCCATTGCTGTGTGGGACTCGTTCAGTTGTATTTCTAGTGTAATTTTGATTGTGTTAAAACAGAAGTAGTATAGAAAACATGAAACAAAGAAAAGCAGAGAGACTGAAGATTCAAGTGAGTGTCTGCCTTTGATTTTAGCGTCCTCTCCTCTGTTTCCCCTATGCTCTTTCACACACCTCTGCTGGCTTGGGCAGGACCATCCACAACAGCCACCAGCACAAAATCTCTTGCTTGCACCAAACCCAGTCTCTTCTAGTGATGTCTGAGGACAGCCAGCCCTGTCCTTATTCCTCCTTGTGTGTTTATTCTAGGGATTAAGAATGTTAAAAATGTGGCTTTTCTTGTAAGCTTGTCAATCAGCTTATTATTTTTATTTTCTGGGTTTTTTTGACCCCAACTCATTATTCAGTGAAATAACTTTCTATGCTTCTGTCCCACACTAAGTACAAAGGCTCTTTTATTGTTCTTCCTGCTCCTTTCCACAGTAAATTAATTAACTCAGAAACCTGGATGAATTTGGAGTCGAAGGCCCCCCTCAAACCACACCTCCAGGTTTCTCAGAGAGGTTCCCGTCTCCATACACATCTTGGCCACTTTACCAGTGGGGAGGACAAAGTGCACAGCTTTGCCTTGCTTCATCACACTCCTGCCATGCAGCACAAACTGCTGCTTTCTTTGCATCCAGACACACCCCCCTGCTCCCAGGGCATTTGCGTCCCCCCACTCTCCTGCATCCAGTGTGTGCTCAGCAGCATGTGCACCCTCCATTCCTGGCATGTTGTCTCCAGGGGCAGCAGGGCAGCATCAGGTCCTGGGCATGCTCCTGTCCCATACTGCCTGCGTCAGCATGCCTCGGTGCAGCTTCCAAAGACTGGGCAGCTCTTGAGTTAGTCACACTCATCTGTGTTGCTTGGCCTGAATGTACCTGAATGGCTTAGGCTGCAGCATTTGCAGGGTTTAGACAGTTACTTTGTGGTCTCCCTGCTTTGGACTGATGTACTTGCATCATGCAAGGGCTTTTTGTGGAGAACAAGCCCTCTTCCCCAGCCTGATCATGTCTGAGTTGGCATCAAACATCATTTTCTGCACTTCTATTCTAAGGACAGTGGTAGTCCTGAATGTAGGATTTGAGGTGTAGCTGGGATCTTTCTGTTTCCTCCTCTCCTCATCCTTAGGTCCTTCTGACACAGGCCAGGCACAGGTTGGATGGGAAGGGAACACAAAAATACTGCAGAGCTGGCTGGAGTCACCTGTGTCTTGCATCTTGTTCCCACTCAGCTGTTTGTCACAGGGTCTGTCCCTTAACTGACATGAGCACCGAGATACTCAGATATTTCAGAGCAGGGAGGGGAGGGGAAGAGAAGCGAAAGAAACCAGGCATCAAGATAATCATGATTTCCCAGAGCCATGAAGGGAACGCAGAGGGTGATATCCAGCAGCATCTCTTCATCTCACTCTTGCTGCAGCATCGAGGATAAATAAAAAGCCCCTGATGCTGTTTACCTTCTGTGGTCCCAGCTCCAATCCTGGGGCATTCCTTCCTGCAGAGAGTTTGGCAGAGCAGGGTCAGGAGGGAGATTTGGCTGTACTCAAACTCTTTCTTCCAGGGGCTTGAAGGGACTCAGAGAGTGGGAGATGTGGCAGGGGAGTTGGCCGTAGTACTAGATGAACATCTTGACTGTGGGTGGACAGAGAACCTGGGACAGGGAACCTGGGATCTGCTTAACTGTAGGCAATAGAGATTCATACAGCCAGCAGAAAGAGGGAATGGATCAGACAGAAATTCCCTGCACAATTAGTAACCATGAGTTGGCAAGGGGAGGGTTTCTTAGCCTTTGTGCTTTTCACCCTGAAGCCATTCCTGGAAATATCTCTAAAGGAACTTTATTAAACTGTTCTGCCTACTGGAAAGACCACCCCTGCCCAGTGACAGCTGGTGCCAATAAGGATGGTGTCAAGGCTGCTTAGGACTGAAAGTGACAAAAGTGGCCTTTGCCTTAGTCCTTCTCTATTACTGTACTCCCTTCTCATTCTTTTGGAAAGATCTCTATTACACATGAATCACTGTCATCTGCCAGATCTTGGCCTTTCTCTCCCCTGAATAACGGAACAAGGAGGTGATGTCTTGAGCCCTGCTTTTCACTATGGAGAGGAATAGCCCCTGTGTAAGTGTCTCTTGGGTAGAAGGAAGCATAAGCTTCCCCCATCTGCTGAGGCATATGTTTCATAGGAAATTGTTACATGCTCCTGGGAGGACACTCTCTGCCACTTTGGAAGGTTATTGTGGAAGCTGTCTCACATCAGCTCTGTGTCTGAGGGCTGAGGGAGCCGTGTCCTATTTCATACACTGACAGTATGAGAAAAGGCAGACCTGAACTGGTGCTCTGTGTCCAAAGAGTGGCTTCCCACAGGGCATGGAGCTGCTGGGGGAAAGCTGATCCATACCCAGCTCCCAAAGTACTGCTATTAGTGCCCACCCTGGCAATTTTGCAAACTCCACAAGCTGCCTGTTCCATCACAGCTCTCTCTCTATGGAGTGTCTTCCCTTGGAAGGAATTTTAATCAAACTTGACTGAGGAGTGCTGAAAAACATGAGGAAGTAATTACAAACATGAATTTACAGCCTCCTGGAGTACCTCCCTCCTTCTCTCTCTTTGCATAACGCCTATGTTTACCCTCTTTCCTACTATTACCAGTCTCATTCCTCAAGCCCTCCTCCACTACACTACCTCTGTCAAAAACCCTTGTGTCATATTTGTGACCCTCAGTGCTGCTTCAGAGAGAAGAGCAAAGGTAGAGCCAGTTCTGGGAAAGATTGTGGCCCTCACTTTCTTCTGTGAGGCAATAATAAGCCAGCAGGAGGACAGTCCCAGGAGGAAGTTGCAGGTTCCCTGAAGGAAATTGGCTGGAACAACCTCCTTGATTGTCTGCGATTTCCCAGCTAGATAGGCCCCAGGAGAGGGGGTAGGCTGGAGCAGGGTGGAATCAGCCTGGAAATCAGGATGGGCTGGATCCTTCCTCCATAAGGCGTTATTTTCTCATGTATGCTGTTCTTGAGAGTCTTTCTTTTATTATTACTTATTTTCATGCATGAGATCATTATTCTGGGAAGGCTCTTAGCTTGGCTGACTGCAGGATCCCTAACCAGCTCCTAGGGGTGGTCACATATTCAAGTGCCATTCATAGGTTATGTACCGGCGTTGTTGGCTCTTGCTCCCTGATTCCAGGTTGTGTCCTTCTTTTGTTCCATGTGGGCATAGGGTGAGTCTGTGTGTTGCCTGTATGGAATGAGGAGCTTTCACTCGAGAGACTGTGAGCCTTTCACAGAAGGGAGAATGAGGAGAATTGTGTGGGTGAGATGCCAAACCCAGTCCAGTTGCCTTGGGCAGGAATTAAGGGGCAAGGTGTGAACTGTGTGTGGGGGTAGCAGAAAAAAAACACTCAGTCACTTCTTCTCTCATCTTCACTTTGCTTTCTTCTTAAAGCAGTAGAAGAAATGGCTGGGAAGTTACTGGGCACTTGGAATTCCATGTGACTTCACACAATTGCCAGGCTGTGTAGGGATTAGGAAAAAGTGTGAATTTTTTGGTAGAATTTAGAAGAAATGATTAAATTTGAGGTTTGTATGGATGATGCTTTAGCTCAGTAGAGAACAAGCTGCTTTCAACCTGTAGCACTTTTTTTTTCTTTTTTTTTTTTTTTTTTTTTTTTGAGGGTTATGCCCTGGGTGTAATTTATTTTACTTAGCCCTAAAAGGGCCAGAGAACCAGCTGTCCCAATGCAAATAGGGGAGGCCGTTCCCTGCCTTTCTGGCAGGCACTGGTGTGGGGTTGAACAGAAGGCTCTGGAACCCCTGGGCTTACTAGATGCCTGATTCAAATCTGAGTTTGACTGCCTGGGGCTCTCATCTTCTGGACAGTCAAAAGAAACCACCCCCGAAAGCTTTTCCCAAATCTGCTATCAAAGAGGCTTCTACCATGGCCCTACATTGGGCTGTTTGGTGATGAAGGAGAGAAGGGGGAGAATCATAAGTACTCCCTTGGGATCCCCTCTTACACTCTCATTTTCCTGTAACCACTTTCATTTTTTGGCTAATTAAAGACTCTGAGCAGTTTTCAGCCTGTGGGGTTTCTTTTATTTGGTTCCTCAGCAATTAACTTCTTTACTGAACAAAGTTTTGATTGAGCTGGGGCCCGTGTCTTGGTTTAAAATTTCTCTGTAACCCTGTGAATCCATGCCCTTTCCTATCACGTCCATGGCTCAGTGCCACCTTCTCTTCCATCACTGATAATTCTTCCTAATGCTGTCCCCTGCCTCTGTGCTTTCTTCTCCACCTTCACTCTCACCAAGCCCCTTGTTCTGCAGAGAAAAGGAGGACCCAGGACCCTTTTTGCCCCATCTTCAGAGGGCCAGGAGCCTTGCTTGTTCCAAGTTGCAGAGGCTTCCCTCTGTGCAGAGGTTTTCCCATGATATAGTCCAAATGGGCTGGGAAGAACCTGGGAAGAACCAGAACTGCAAGACCAGCCTGTCTGTAAGCAGCTGTGCCTGTTCTGCTCTGGTGTCTCAGGGTTTATGTGAGCTCAGTTCCCTCTTTGCCTGGCACCTAAGCCCTTTACCCAGCACATCTGTCCCTTTCCTCACACTGAGAAGGGCCATGGGCTCCTGTGTTCCCTTTGTGGTCCATGGGGCTATCCAGGTGGGAAGTTGCCCACATGCCAGAATCACCTGGCACAGAACTCATCTGCAGTGCCTCTGTGTTACCTGAGAGCTCATGCTCTGCTCTTAGAGCTGGTGCCTGTCCTCACCTGCCAGGGATTCCACTTTGGATGACCAAGGTCATAAACCTGCACACTCAACTGGAGGCATCAGCCTCCTGTCCTGAAGGGCCTGATCTTTCTTACCTTGAGCTCTTTGCCGACTGTCTTGGCACAGCTGAAAGCACCTCATGCACCTCGCTCTGCACCAGCTCCTCCATTCCCCCCGCCCATGCAGTAAAAAGGTGGCTTTCTCCCACTCGGCTTGGAAATTCCTGCCAGGGTAACAAGTGTTGGATATATTTGTTGTTTTGAGTATTGGTGCTTTTTTGTTGTTGTTGTTTTCTCCAAGAGCCGTTTCCTTTACTGTTGTGTAGTGGTGTAGGCAGCTGTCCCTTTCAATAAGGAGTGTCGGCACCAAAGTGCCGCCCCATCCTCGGGCTGGTTTCACCCTCCCTCACCCCCCTCACCCCCCCAGCCCATTCTCTGTGGTGAGTGTGCCCACGCCAGGCAGGCATGCACGAGCTTTGGCTTGCTGGGGGAGCGCACCTGCAGCGCCTGCACACACACGCCAGTGCTGGCGGCTGTGCCGGCACTGCTGTGCGTGCTCCCCTTGGCACCAGCCAGGCTGTGGGGGTGTGTGCCACTGCTTCCCATGTGTCCTTCCATCCTTCCACCCATCCATCCATCCATCCATCCATCCATCCATCCATCCATCCATCCATCCATCCATCCATCCTCTCCCACCCATCCTGCCTGTGTACACACACACAGTCGTGTGCCTGCAGCATGCTGCACCAGGCACTTTCACCCTGCATGGCCAGCAGCGTGCAGGGATCTGTATAAACTTTGTTTTAAAAGGGAAAATGTTTGGCTCAAAAAAAGAAAAAAAAAAAAGGCAAATGAAACAAATTAAAGCCTCCAACCTACCCTGTGTACATACACCAAACTTTTGTCATCTGTAGAAAATACTCAACCTCATGCCCAAATGCTGGAGATCTGACACAGTTGGAGTGCAGGAGGGAGAGAAACTGTGGTTTCCAAGGACTGATTAGATGGCATGCCAAGTGTATTAAATTTTGCAGACATTTTAACAGCAATATGCTAGATAGTTGGGTGTCCCCTGAGGCTGCTGGATTTTTTATATCCTTCACAGAAGGTCAAAGCCCTCTTCTGCCTGCCCCCCTTCCTCTCTCGGCTGTCTCTCTTTCTCTCATTCCTCGTCCCTTTCTCTCTGTGTCACCATCCCTCCCTCTCTCTCTCTCTCTTATTTTTTTGGTGCACTTTCTCCTTCTTTTTTGCTCTGTGCAAATAAATAAAAGATCAGTCATTTGTGAGTTCCCCCATGAGTGGAAATTTGCACCCCCTGTGGTCTCTTCACACAGAGATGGGTATGCTGGGGCTTTCCCCTCTCTTTTCTGTACTTTGTTTTGGGGAAAATATGTTTTCCTCCCATTACTCCCCAAACATCAGTGCTCTCCCCCTTTTTTTAAATTTTTGTAGCAAAAGAAAAAGAAAGGGCAGGAAAAGAATCCATCTGGCATATGAATAATTGAAATGGCTCAACTCTGTTCCTGTTGCTGTTGTTTGCTCTCAGTTCTTCCTCCCCCGCCCCAACCATAGCATCCCCCCGGGATATGGGAGTTGGAGGTAAGGATGTATTGATTCCCTTGAGGGAGGTGGTAAGGGGGGTCAGCATGCAGCTCATACCATTCCTTCAGAGCTCTGTCCTGAGGACAGTGTGTGGTTTGAGGGGCGCAGGGGATGTGAGGGTTGTTCTTCCCTGTGTCCGTGTGAGGCGTACCCTGACTGCCTTCGGGAGTTATTCCCAAGGCAACTCCCAGCAATAGCCCATGGTGCTGTCTGCGTTTCTGCCAGGCTCGGGCTGCCACAGCCTGCCCCTCCGAAGTGGTGACAGGTTTTGCTCTCCCCACAGCATCTTCCTCTCTGCCTGCTCGCTCCAGTGCCTCAGAGACTTCCTGTCTGATCCCTGCTCCACGGCAGAACTGAGCAGGATGCGGACCTGCTGCGCCGGCTCTCCCTGCAGTGTTCTGCAGCTCTCTCCAGCTGCTCTGCAGAGCCAGTGCCTTCCCGTGGGTCGGAGCAGGGATCCCAGTGCTGATCCCTCTCCCACAGCACTAGGACAGAGCTGCTGGCAGTGGTGTGAGTCTACACCTCCCTCTCATCCTGCTCCCTGTTGAGCACTCTTGAGTGAGGTTACAAGTTGAAGTTTTGAGAACATGTTGTAGCGGTCCTAAAAATAACATCCCTCCTTCTAACTTGGGTTCTCCAGCTTAGCCCCAAAATGCTGTACCTGCTGCCTTTTCTGTTCCCAACTGCTTGAGCCAGCTGGGGTACCCGTGTGCCTGGCAGCCAGGGCGCAGCTTGTGCTGTCTCTTTAAAACCATTTAGAGTAAAACCAGAGAACTTTAGTGCATTAATTCTGGATGAAGATGGGTCTCCAGATGACAGCCTGATCCATATCCTTCCCCACAAGGCAGCTTCCATTTTCCTCCTCCCTATTGCCTCCTGCCCACTCTCTCCTTCCCCTCTTGTCTGTCTGTCTGTCTGTCTCATTTTCCCTGCTCTTTAAAAAGGAAAAGCTGACATAAGGTGTTGAACCTTTAAATATACACATTGAGCTCCTTTTTTCTGTAGTTAGTGGGCTGACTCTGATGAGTTGTATGTTTTGAAGCAGGTATTTGCTGTGTGTATTTGTGTATACTTGGCAGGCGTTGGGTGTGCGTGGTGTGTTTTTGGGGGATGTTTGTGTATTGTTGGGGAGGAGTTTATATTTAGGCTCTGTTTTTTGTGGTTTGGGTAGGTAATGTATGTATGGAGGAGATGTGTGTGTTTATCAAGCTGTTTGTGTATGCTTTTATTCTGGCTTAGTGTTTGTTGTGTGGGCACATACCTCTGTAGTGTGTACATAGTATGTGTGTAGATTTGTGTATGTTTTCCTTGTGTGAGGCCAGTGGAGGAGTTTGGGCTTGAGTCATAAGGATTTTGTGTGTTTTAGGATACACACTCTGTGTATTACATATGAGTGTTGTATGTAGTGTTTGTGATGTTTGCTAATTTCATTAATTCTGGTCTTTGGAGGGATGGCCTTTGGTGAGTCTTGAGTGTACTTGGAATGTGTTTTTCATGACTGTGCATTTACAAAATTACAAGAACAACACCAAAAAGATGTTAGAAAAGTGATCAAGGAAAATAGCCTGCTGGAATATTCAGAGGTGCAAATCTCTCATTAATAACATTACTGGAGTGGGAGGTTTTCAGGGCCAGGAAAACTCCTACTAACTGAGAGAGACTTTCTTCTTCTTCTTCTTTTTTAAAGTCTTTACTTTAAAAAAACCCAGGAAAAATATTTTAGATGGCATTCAAATCAGATTCATCATATATATGTAGACACATAGTTCTTTTTCTATAAAAACTCCTACACCTGATCTAAAAGTTGCATGTGAAATATTTGGTAACTCAGCATTTGGTACAAATAATTAGATATTTAGATCTAATAAAACTGGTTTGATGGGGAAATCACTTTCTCCTGTGCAGATTTCCATTTGAAGGCAAGTTTCGGTGCTTGTGTTTGTTTTTTCTGACAGCAAAACCTAGGGTTTGGCACCGACAAAAGATATTCCCTGTAAATATCTAAATATCTGTTCTCTGCTATAAACATTGAGAGATGTGCCCAATCATGTCAGAGGAGCCTATTTATGCACTTTGTGCTTTCATGTTACCTGCAGTGCACTTTGTGGGGAGGAGAAGTGCAGCAAACTGTAAGCCAAGAGGGTGGTTGCTGTCCCTGGGCAAAGCAGCCACATCCGTTGCCCAGGCTGTGCCACAGGGACTGAGTGGCAGCTCTGGGGCAGACCCCAGTCAAAGAGCCCCTTGGCAGAGGCCCTGAGCAAACACCCAGGGTGGGCAGAGAGACGGAGATGCGCCGAGGATTAGCACCCCCAGCCCCAGGTGCATCCAGCGTTGCTGGGTCTGGCCCCGTGCGAGGCAGACTGTCAGCTGCTTCGCTCTGGCTCCTGGAGCCAATGGGTCCCTGGTCGCCCTGTTGCCATCCAGGTTAGATAAGGAAATGCCTTCTACTTGTGCCACTAGCCGAGCGGCCACCTGGGCATGGGGGCAGAGCCGGCAGCAGGGTCCCTGTCTAGCACAGGCATTCGGCTGGCACAGGGAGTGCTGAAGTGGATGGAATGATCTTCCCCGGTCTCATCCAGGAAGAAGTGTTGTCATGCAGCCAGTTGCCTGTTCTGCCTATTGATCATTGTTAACACAGTTTTCACTTGCAAGTGCTGTGCTCTAGGCATTTTGAAGGGCGTTCAGCAAGGAGATGTAGGGTAAGGCCTGATGCTCTCTGCAGGGATGGGATACTCATCCATGCCCAAGCTGTCTAAGCCCCTAAGTAACAGTACCATTATCCTGAGGGGAGGCTTTGATCTTGATTTACTCTGGTGTTGCTGCAAAAGGAGTCTGGCCCATTGCCTTGTGAAGGAGGTAAAATTACCACAGATAAACCCCAGTCAGCAGAGTGGAGTCTGTCTGCTTTTGTTCTCAGCTTAGGCCTAGTGGCACTGGGTGTGCAGTGCTGGGGCAAGGGGCTGTGTAGCAGGTACAGCTGGGTGAAGAGCAATTTCCTGCTTCCCAATTAAAATGCATGTATAAATATGTGTAAAGTTGCTTTGAGTTACATGGAGGCAACCATTCAGATTTTACACAATTTTGAGTGTTAGATTTTAAAATAAAATGAAATTACACTGGTAGGTGGCAAGGTGCTAAAAGCAGAAAATTTTCATTTAGGAAACAACCAAATTAAGTACTCAAAGGAAAATGGTGTTTCTCTCCATACATGAACAACTATACAGAATTACTTTTCGATTTGTGAAAAGTTTGACTGTTCCTTCATTTATACTTTTCATCTCAAAAAGTTTTGGTAAAAACTGTGATTTTGCTTGAGTGGAAAGATTTGTATTTAAAATACTTTAAAAAAGATGAGTCATAGTTTATTTTCCTGTAGACTTTCACAGCATTGCTAACATAATCTAGCATTGCATCTGTTGGGTTTTGGAGGTTTTTGTTCACTGAACTAAAGCAGATTTTGAATAGGCTGGAAAGGCTGATGTTGGGTTGGAAACTTCTCTGGGAATGGGAGGCTGGGAGATCCTGTGGCAATTGTGTCAGTTTTTAGTGCTATCACAGCCACTCCAAGTACCAGGCTTTAGTTACAGCTCACGTCCCTCCCACAGAGCCAGGATGTGTGAGCATTGCTCTCGGGATGATGTGCGTGTGCTTTTCCACACCTGCCCCTCCAAAAAGTGAGTGTAACCTAACGCACAGTATAACATCTTTATGGATGTGACAGGCTTCCTTCCACACTGGGCTTATATTGAGGTGTGGGGGAGACTCAGAGTGAGAATAGCGTAGCTGAACCATCAGTTTTAATAGCTTCTTTTAAAAAATAGAAGAAATTAATTCACAGTCTTCCCAGAAGAGCAAGATCTTAGTAATTGGCACCTGGAAATGTCAGTCAGATTTCCCCTCCTTGTCTCCAGCACTTTGATGGTGTGTTTGCTGCTGGATGTGACTTAAACAAAAAGTTAAAAAATTAAAAAAATAAATAAAATAAATTTAAAAAAGCCTTTCCTTCATGCATATGGAGTTTTTGGGGAAAAAAAAAAAGGTATTTTAATGCTTTCTATTAAATTGGGACTAAAAGTGGTGTCTTAATTTGCATTCATTAGCATATTTGCATATAGATCACTGAAATGGTGGAAGAGGAGAAGAGCCTATAAATGAAAATTCTTTTAAAGGCACAGGCATCCTTTTATTTATTTTCAGTCTCTCTCCCATTTGCAAACCTCCTCTTGACCAGTAGCTGCATGGTGTTAGGCACGTGCAGTGGGCTGCAGCCGGGAAGGAAGGCTGCTGGGACACTTGCAAGGGGCTCGCGGTGGAGAAGGTGAGGTTTGGGTGCCCGTGGCCATCTCTGAGTGCTGAGGACAGGCTGCGGTGAGGCAGCTGTGGCCCCTGCACAGGGCAGGGTCTGCTGCCAAGCCCTCCACTTGCATCTTAACACAGGACCTCCTGCTTGAGGAGAGCAGTGTGCCAGGCTGGGATTTGGGAGAGTAAAGGTTTGGGCCATGCAGGTCCAGTGGGTTGTTAAAGAGGTTGTGTGGCTCCTTAGTCAGACAGGAAACATGCATAATTCAGACATGTTCCCTGGAAATCTGTCACTTGGGCTTTAATTTCTTTGCTCTGCTCTCACACACCTTCCCATACATTCTTTCCTGTGAAAAGATCTCCTTTCCCAGCCTAAATCGGGCAGAAAGCTTTTATAAACTTCCTCAGGCTTTGCACTGATTTGCTTGTAGTCAGTTATAATAATAATAGGAACAATTACTCTTTTAACATAAATTTCCCAGTTGTGTTTCCTTGTGACACAAGGCACTTCCACACTACAGTTTTTGTCTTACATGATGTGCTGCCTGGCTGTTACAAAAAGTAGTTTGAGTGGTTCCCAAGTGTTTTGTTCCAGACTGCAAATGTTTGTAAGCTGTGCTATAGATGGACCAGCCAATTTGAGATGAAGACTGTAGTGAAGACAGATAAATCAATAATGAGAAACACTCCTTCCTCTGGAGTTGAAAACTGGGATGGAAAGGGGGACTAGAAACATTCCATGAAGAGTGACGGGCCCAAGATGTGTGACAGGTCAGAAATTGAGCATGGAAGAGCGTTTCCTAAGACAAAGATACGATGGGGACAGATTCCCAACCTTTGAGGAGAAATTAAAGACAGTCAGCTGAGATAAAAATGGGAATTCAGGCCGCAGTTTACACTGACCCAGGCTGTTCTTAGCAGCTGCGGTTTGATCCTGGCTACAAAGCCACTTAATAAGCTTCTAGGCCATGTCGCGGGAGGTAATTTGGCTGGGCAGCAGCATGCCAGGGTGCTCTGTTTGGCTCAGAGGGCTCTGGGGGCAGAGCTCTCCTCCTTGGATAGTTTCCCTTCAGGGAATTGCCTGGATGTGCTCTTCCTCTCTCCCACCCACATGCACACATGTATCACATGCCAGTCAGTGAAGACAGTTGGGATGATGGAGTTAAACTGGAGCGGAGAAAACGGACAGCCGAAGGATCGAGGGTGTTTGGTCTGTCCTGATGCCCCATGCTGACATTCAGGCTTTGGCTTTGGCTTAGCTGGGGAAGGGAACAAGAAGTCGGTGTGAGAGTACCCAGGAGTGTCTGTGACCCAGGCGAGGTTCTGTGCTGTCCCCCCTGCTGCTCCCGCTGCCTGCTGAGACAATCCCACTCGACGGCTGGAAAGATGGGGATGGCTGTGAGGGCTCTGAGGTGTCCCTTTGGCTCGAGGCAGCCCCAGCATTATTTGAGGCTCGGAAGTAAGGGGAGGGTGAGCAGGAGAGGCTCCCCACGACGGGGCAGGTGCCCGCTGGCCTGCGCGGATGTGAATGGGATCGGCACGGGGAGGGCTGGGGGCCGGGGGAGCTGGCGCTCCACCGCTAATGAAAATCGGAAACCGATTGAACAGCACAAGGTGCCCAGGCAGCAGGTTGTGGAAATGAGGAAGGGAAAGAGCGGGGAGGGGGGTGGTGTGCGCCTAATGGAAGCTTCTGCGAAGCGGATGTCGTATTGATTGCTGTGTGTCTATATTTATATATTATCAAGTATATAAACTTCAGCAGATGTATGGCGCATAGATAAATAAAATGCATGCTGAAAAATTAATGAAATGTACATGCAAATCCACCACCATCGATCATGCCGGCTGCCAGGACCAGAGGGGCTTTTTACTTTTAGGCTTTTTCCTTCCCTTCTTTCATATGCTCTCCCTCCTTCCCCTCTAGAAAAAAACCCAAACCCCAAATTCCCCTACGTGAGAAATTCCACATACAAGCCTGGATGAAATGTGCCAGGATTTTGTGAGGGTCTCAGTATTTTGTCCGAATGCTGCCTGTGAGCTGTCGTGGGCAGAAGGCAAAGCAGTGTGGCAGTGCAGGTGAGAAGCTGGAAACTGAGAGGGGTCTTGGGAGGTGGCAGAGTGGTGTTTCACCATGAGCAGATGGCCTGTGTAAGGGTAAAGAAGTCAAGGCAGAGGTAGACTAAATGAAAAACATTTTTAAAGTGGAAGAGAACTGTTATTTTAAGGGAAGTCACCAAAGAGCCTTAATTCCTCCAGTCACTCCTCTGGTGGTAGCTGCAGGATGGTTGTTACAGGCAAAGTTAGCAGGACTGGGATGGGCAGGCAAACCTGCAGCATGAGATTTTGGGCTGAGAGTAGCCTGTGGGAGCTTTGTCACTGAATTCTGCAAGAGTAGCACAGTGAGAAAGGTTCCTGGATGCATTTTCTTCAGGGATAGTAGATGTCTGAGGAGTTAAACATGGGAATCTCCCTTTGTGTTGGGGACTGCAGCAAGTCCTGCAGGGCTGTGGGAGGCCTTTTTGACTCATGGAGCTGAGAGAGCAGCTCACCTTGCTCCTCCTGGTGTTAATCCTCATCTGCCTGTGCTGCAGTTATGCCTTTTGCAGACTGCCTTTTGCAGACTTTCTCTTAAGGTTTTCCTCACTCTGCTCACAGAAGCAGAAAGCAAAGGAGTATGCTTGGAGGGTTTGACTCCCTTGTGTCCTTTCCTGACAAATATGTTCCCTCTTTCCTGGAGTGGACACTTACCACATCCCCTCTCCTCCCCAGAGCTGTGCTGCAGCTCTCAGGGGCTGGCTGGGCACAGCACTGGGGCCCTGTGCAAAGGTGCCCAGTGCCCCTCATGACCCAGCCTGAAAGCAGAAGCTAGGGCCCCAGAGTAGCACCAGGCTCTCAAACATCATCCCCTGCTTGGGGCAGGGCTGGTTGGCAGCCAGGCTGCAAGATTGTTCTACGCCCCCTGCAATGGACGGTGGCCATCTCCTGTGAGCCCCTGGAAGCCAAGAGGAGATCATCTGTGGGAGAAGTGGCTGGAGCTCCTGCTCCCAGGGCTGCCGTGCCTCATGGGGCATGGGCGGCGCGGGTATTTTTAGCCGCTCTTTCTGTAGTTGCTGTTTGCTGTTAGCTGTGTCCCATTGTGAGTGGCAATGCTCCACACTCGCTGAGGGTCA
Source organism: Erpornis zantholeuca (assembly GCA_013400515.1). Classification (NCBI taxonomy): domain Eukaryota; kingdom Metazoa; phylum Chordata; class Aves; order Passeriformes; family Timaliidae; genus Erpornis; species Erpornis zantholeuca. Next base: position 149,140 of record VZTN01012926.1, read on the forward strand.
CCAAGAGTTTAATAGAGCAACCACACAGCTCCTCGGTGGTGCAGCTTTGTTGCAGTCTCTGCCATACCCGTCCCGCTGCCCTGGAGCAGAGCTGTCCCCTCCCACCTGCGCCGGAGTCCTGTACTGGCAGGGCACGGGACTGGGGCTCTGCTCTGCTGTTTTGGGATGTCTGAACTGCAGCTGGGTACTAGAGCTCTCCTTTACCTGCTGTGATTTCTTAGCAGTGTCACATGCATTCTCTTACTCCCTTTAGCCTCTGATTTCAGCACTTGGTTTGACCTGCTTTTCGGGATGTGCTCCAAACAGAAACTGCAGGTGAGAACGCATCAGAGATTGCCTTCCTCCGCCTGTCCAGTGTCAGGTCAGGCTGTGCCACTCCTTCAGGCAGAAATTCTGCCAGAAGCGGATTTCCTCAGTTTGGCAGACCACATTTCATGTTGTTGCTGTGAACCAGGCAAGAAATTAGAGGTTAGGGATGTGTTAAGAGCCTGGGCAGCTGCAGTGTGACTCCAGAGGTGTAAGATGGCATGTGGTGACCTGCACCAAGGGGGCTGGGTTGGCCTCAAGGCTTCTTTGCTGGGCACAAGGATCCCAAACAGTGCTGGCGAGAGCCAGCCCCTCATTTGTCCCATGGAGAGGGCAGGGAGGTGTTGAGGGCAGGCAGCAGGCAGCCCACGCACAGCTCGGTTTCCCCCAGCTCCAAGCCATGGTGCCAGGGTGGGCCGAGAGCTGCTGCTCCTCCTCGCTGTGCATGGGCCTGGCTCCTCTCCCCACTTCCTTCAGAAGCCACGAGGGGAAACTAAAGGAGAGTTCAGATGACAATTAAAAAGCCAAAGAAAACCCCACAGAAGATGAGCATCAAGGCAGTGTGTTTTTTTCTTTGACACTTTCTTATTCCCCCCCTACTCTGTCTTCCTCACAGTGTTTCCAGGAGACTCTCTCGTCGGCTCAGAAAGCTGCGTAGGCCCATGGCGGCTCAACCTTTCCCTCTCCCTGAGCCCCGGTCTAATCAACCCCTATAATTTATGCAGAAAATATGATTTATATTTAATTTCACCACACTTGCATTGTTAATTTGAGATGTAATTAACCCGTCGCTATGACAACTAATTTCGTGATGCCGTAAATTACCGCCGTCTTTTCATCAAAATTCAGTTACTTTGGCTCCTGTGTGCAATGTACTGATGCAATTAGGTTGCTAAGGGCAACCCAAAAGTGTTCAATTTCTTTTGTGTATCTGCAGTGGGGTAGAAGCTCTCGTGTGTTATCCCAAAGTCCTGTTTTCTTTGGTAAAGAGCAGGGCAGACAAGACCATGGAGGAATGTGCGTGAGGGAGACGGAGCGGAAGAGTGTCCTGTGCTGGGGTTTCCCTGCCTGAGCCTCTCCACTTCTCCATGTGTTTATTTTTCTAATTGTTTTAAAAGAGTCGGGCTCCTGGTCACGCATGACCCTGTTTGTTTTAAGCCAGCGCTTTCTGTCTTCTCCCTTCCTCTCTCCCAGGCTTTCCTCCTTGATGTTTTGGGGATAAACTAGGCAATGAGGGAAGGCTTTCACTACTGCTTTCATCCTAAACACCAGCAACACGCCTCAGTCCTTCCCTAAGTTTGTGTCCGTCTGAATTTGTGTGTGTGTGTGTGCAGAGAGAACTTGTTTATATAGATCTCCCCCCCTTCTTTATTTAAAACAAAAACCCTCTGTGTTGCTTTTGTCACGTTAATTCCCATTTTGCCAACACCAGGGGCCCAGGCAGACGAGTTACCAAGGAACACAAAATTTTAATTAGTGTATTTTAATCATTCAGGCTTTCCGAGCTAATCCACATACCCTAGAGAATTCCCGAGATGCAGCACTGCTCTGCTTTACCATTTATTGTTGAGTCTATTATAATTACTGTTAGCAGGTGGGGACTGGGAGATGTTTATTATGAGTTTTTCATCTTTAGTATAATTACCGAAAAAAACAAAATAAAAAGATGTTGGTGCATTTTGTTTTCCTAGAGGAGTTTTTTTCAGGGGGATATTTTTCCGATTCCTTGCAGGCAGGTGCTCACCAGTTAGTGCCTTTTTCTCTGTTTTAATTTATTTTGTTGATCACTGACTCACCTTTACTTTTTCAGGATGGAAGTAGTAGCCAGTGGCTACTGGATGGAGTGCGTTTACCTAATTTAGGGCAAGATATTAAGCTGGGACAGAACTAGACACGCTCAGGATTCCAGCCACTGTGGGAGGGGTAGAGTGTGCTAAGGAGGGACGTCTCCATTTGAGAGTTTGTTTGTGTTTTGCTGCTTTGCTGCAGTTTCTTAAGTTGTAGTTTCATCAGCATGATTGATAGGAGTCATGAGCAGGTAGGAAAACGTGCCTGTGTGCAGGTGTAAATGCCCAAGTGCCACTGCTGTATGTGCAGAAGTGTAGGTGGGCACCTTTGAATGTGTTTCTGAAGGGTTCAGTGACAGTTACAGGGATATGCACAACCCTTCCATGAGCAGAGCATGGAGAGGTGCTAAATCTTTGGTGCACAGGGAGTTTCCAGCGTGAGGAAGGAAGGAGGGTGATTCCCTGAGTTCTGAAGTAAAATTCTTTCATCAGGTGACCTTTTTATTCATCCTGGCCACTGCAGAAAAAACTAACGCCGCCTTTAGAAGCCAAACTTTTCTTTGTGATCCTTCTAACAAGATTCTGGCCTCTCGTTTTGAAGCTGTAGCTTATACCAGGGTGAGGAGTGTCTGTGCCTGTCCTCAAAGACCAGTTTCTAGGCAGGTACCTTCTCCAAGTACAAATGCCTGGGAAAGGAGTGAGAGGGTATGCACAGGCTGCAGGCAGTACTGTTCCCTCCTGTCTGTTGTGGCCTGATGAGAGTTGGGAAAGGTGAGTCAGGCTGATGGCATTAGTTCCCTATTATATGCCATGACATTAGGTAACATTTTTTATTTTATAATCTGTGGAGTTCTCCAGGGATTCGAACAGAGTCTCGTATCCCTATGCAAAATCCCTTTAAGAGAGGCTGTGTTTCAGCTGCTTCCGTCTCTGTCGGGCAACTTCTACCTTATTTGATGTCTGCTCCCATGTCATTTGAGGAATCAGCTTGTTTCAGACTATCCAAAAGCTAAGGGGCTCCCCTTGCCTTTGTTCCGCTGGCTCCAAGGGTTGAAGTCTGGACTGAGAAAGCTTAATTGAGAGCTCAGAGGGATTTTACAGGTAGGTGTGTTTTTAAGCCTCTCTTTATCCATACTGAAGTCTGCACTTAGGAATTCCCAAACCAAATTTCCATGTTCAGGGTATTCTCCGGGAATATGCCGTTCTAATTCTGGACAGCTCTGGTCAGGGACACCCCAGATCTGTACTGTGTGTTCACTGCCTCTTCCCACCTCACAGCTGAATCAGAGAAATGAGCCCTTTCTCCATCTTACACTTAAAAGGCTGAGTGTAAATATTTTCTTCTCCTCGATGACGATTTTCGAGTTTTCCTGGAAAATTCCACATCTCTGCACGAGGCCAAGACTCTGGCTGGGGCGAGACCAAGCAGGATTAATTAATAAAGCTCAGTAGCTTACACAGGAACTCTGTAATATAATTATAGCTTCTGTAACAAAAGGCCCTGGAGTCGAAGAGGTCTGTGAGAATTGCATGGGGTTGGGAAGAGTATTCTTTGAGCCCCTGTGCCCCTGTGCTTGTCCTTCCCTTTTCTTTTAAGTTCAGGACTTTCTCTGCCCCCAAGTGCCCTTTGCTTCTGAACATGTCTTTGGTCTTTGCTGGTGGTTCTTCATGCTCCCAGCTTGCCCCCCAAAACTGCTCCTAGGCTCTTCCAATTGAGAGGGGCATCTGCTCCCAAGCTCAAACCTGATGGCTTTGGAGGTTTGCATATCTTCTGGATTCAGCACAGCCCCAGTCAGAGTCTGGCTGTCAGCAGGGACAGCTCCTGGGAGGTGTGGGGATATCCACCTCTTCCTTCTTCTCCATTTTTTCCCTTCCAGCTCTTTGAGTTGTCTTCTTCTGCTCCAAAGAGTAAAACTCTTTGTGTCTCCTCCCGCACCTTCCTGCATCCTCCCCAGATGCTGCCATCCTGCTCCACTGGGTAGAGTGAGCTCCATTGAAACATCCAGGCCAGCTGGGGATGGATCCATCCCCAGGGAGACAGTGCTGTGAGCCCAGAGCTGCAGGGGGAAGCTTTTCTTCTGATTTCTCCAAACTTTCCCACCCTGGCCGCGGCTCTACAAAGAGGCCCTGCCCCCGTGCGCGGGGCCTTCCGCATGAAGGGGTCTCGCCAGCTCCTCTTTATTGAGTCTTCAAGTGCTGGCAGGACACTCCATTAAAAAGCCATTTGCTTTTGTGTCCCCAGGCCCCCAGCCGGCTCCCGCTCATGTGACACTGGCCACAGTTGTAAAACAACAACACAAATAGTTGGCAACTACTGAGGGTTTTTTCAAACCAGGGTAGTCATAGCAACTTTCCCCAGTCAATCACTGGTGAGGCAGCCTGCCAAGGGGTGCTCTGAGTGGCAGGGCAGCCCTACTCCAGAGAAGCCCCGAGCAGGGAGCTCTCAGGGATCCCTGTCACCAAGACTCATCAGCCTGCTCAGATGCTTCCTATGTTAGTGAAATGCAGACGCCTTCACTGTGCAGAGCTGGCACAGGAACAGAAGACATCCAGTCCTCCATCCCAGAACTTCCCTGAGCTTGGACCCAGGCTCCAGGGTCCCTGTTCCTGCTGGCAGAGTGCCATAGGGAGAATCCCTCAGCACCCGGCATCATGCCAAAGGGGGCATCCAAAGCTCCTCTCAGTTTGGCACAGCGCCAGAGGGGCATCTGAATCCCCCCCACGCATGGCATGTTGCCGAGGGGCATCTGAGTCCCTCTGCCCATGGCACTGTGCCAGGTGGATCAGAACATGGCACACTGTCCTTGCAAGTGGCTCCATGCCAGGTCTGATCAGCAGTATCAACTACTGTTGTGTCTTGCAGGATGTAGGACCAGGAAGTGACTTGGCACTTCTTTAAACTCCTGGGTTTGCGGGAAGGTGCATGAATCCCACAGGTTCTTGCATGAACGAAGGAGGTGGCACAGCTGGAAAGAGACAGATGTGCTTAGCAAGGGAGCTGTAAGTCACACCTTTGTGGCATATGGTTAGGTAAGCAGGATGGACCCCCCGCCATGGTGCAGGCTCCAGCTGCCACTGGGAGCAAGCAAAGGGAACATCTCCTCTGCTCCTCCCATCCCATCTCTGCTGGCCTTTGGAGAACCTCAGTGCTCTTAGGCTGTTACAACTCTGCTTTTATGACTTTGTTGGCTTTTCTCGTACCTCCTGAACACTTCATGAGTCTTGTGAGCCACTGACTTAGCCCAGAGCCCATAACTGGGCAGTGCAGGCAGGCAGTCTTGGCTGGACTGCTCCCACCTGTGCAGATAGCCATGGCCTGTGCTCCAGAAGGTGGTACTTGCTGTCACTGCTGTCCCTGGCAGGGTTTCTAAGAGAGCAGACCTCAGGCTGCTGTTGTTGTCGTCACATCTCTCTACTTGAGGTTCCCTGGCTGCCTTGAGTGACTCCTGGAGGGGAGGAATGTTAAAAATCTGCTCTTGTAGTAAGTTGGCACCATATCCAGCCACCGTCTGCTCTGTGCCAGAGCTTAGTAAAATGTTGGCGAGGACTACAGCTCTGTACTCGGGCCCCCCCTTCCCCTTTTGTCTCGGTTGGTTTGGCAATTGCATGGTGGTAACACAGCTCAGGGTGGCACAGGAGCTTTGCAGCCCATATGCAGCTGGAAAGTGAAAAGGGATTTCCAGGCAGAGCAAATGATAAAGGGAAATGGAATGTGAGGGTCTGTGGCAGCAGGCCAGGGGCATGCCAGGCGTTTTGCTAACCCTGGCACGTTTGCTGTGGCTGGGGAGATGCTGAGGATGGATGTGCCCCATCCAGCGGCTGGAGAAGGTGCCAGGGGTGTGTTGCCTCCATAGGTGGCCAGGTCCCTTGGCTGCTGCTGAAGCTGGGATCTGAGGGGGCTCAGGAAGGCAAGCAAGTGCCAATTTGTTGGCACTCCAGTTACAGGCATGGTAACTGTAGGCTGGGGCAGGGAGGAGGGATGCCAGCTCCTTCACTTTGTTGCTTTGCATCTTTGTCACTCTGTCTCAGTTCCCCCATTCATTTGTTCTTAATTATTTGTTAATTTCCTTCCCTTCTTCCTCAATTTGTTCTCTCAGTCATCTGCTCTCTCATTTGCTTTTTCTTTCTTTTGTTGCTGTTGTTTGCCACTTAATATCCTTCTTTCATTCCTGTCACTCTTAGTTGTCCTCTCTCATTCCTTCTGCTTTTTTCTTTTCTTCCCTCTCTCCTCCCCTGGGCATTTTCAGTATCTGTGGCTTTTTTCTTGTGTTGTTTCCAATCCCCAATGAGTTGCTTTCCTTCAGAGACACCTCACTGTTCCTTGCAGAGTTCCTCAAGATGCTGCCCCTTTCGTGCTGCACTTGGCAGGTGTCCCTTACCTTTGAGCTTTAAACTTTAAGGGAGGCCCCAGTGAGCGAACACCTCATGGGGCTGACACTGAGAAGGGAAGGAGAGAACCACACTCACATCCTGCCCTGAGCAGAGGTTCAAGGCCAGGGAACGGTGGTAGCTGGCCCTGCTCCTCGCCCTTGTGGGGTGCTGTGCTGCACGTGGCCCTGGCAGAGGAGGGATGAGGAGGTGGCAGAGCCGGGTCCGTGACCTACACCTGGGCGATGGGTACATACGCAGAGGTGTGGGAGGCCCTGGCTGCCGGGGTGGGCCTTGGCTGCAGGCACACCTGCACGTGCCACCGCGCTCATCTGTGCTGGTGCTGAGGTGCCAGCACCTGCCTCCAACCCGCCTCCGCTCCCGCTTCCCTTTGCCCGCCTTCCTCCGAGCAGCTTCTCGCGGCTGCGGAGCGCCGAGCCGCAGGCCGGGCTCCCCACGCACCTGCCTGCGCGTGCTGACGCCCGTGCGGAGGTGTGTGCCCGCGGCCTGCCCGTGGGCCCGGCTGCTCCCTGTCCTCCAGCAGCTCCCACACGCGCTCACCGTCCTTGGCACACACTTTGGGAAGGCACATGCCTGTGCACATCTGCACTCACATGTCGCCGGCACACACGCCGCTGCTGACATACGCCCGGGCTGCCTCCCCTGTGCGCAGGCTGCCATGTGCTTTCCCATGCACTCGGGTCCCATGCTGCCATGCAGTAAATTATCTCCCTCCCTGCAACCCACTTCCCCCTCCCCAAAACCCAGGCCGGCTAAAGTGATGTAACATAGTAGCTGCCTGAACTTCGATTCAAAGGTTAATATCAAAATCTGGAGCGGATTACCTAAAAATTACTTACAACACCATTAAAATTCTGAACTCTTTTTGTTGTGGCTGTAAATTAATTTAAAATGTCAGTTTTTTTGAGAAATCCAATAAGAAATTGAGCCAACGGAGCAATCTGTAAACTGTCTGGCACAGAGGAAAGTGTGTCTTTTCAATCGACAAGAAAAAATATGGGGCTTAACTGGAACCATATGGCAGCGCACTTGAGAGAAATCTGCTGAAGAGGAGGGAGGGGAGGGGGAACCCAAGCAGGCAGGAGCAGCAGGAGAGCTGGCGGCTTGTGTGGGAGAGGAGCTGAGGCTGCCCGGCGCAGGGACGGGTGAGGCAGGTGCATGGAGAGGACAGGCCCTGAGGAAGGGGGACAGCTCTCGGCTCTGCAGAGACCCGCATGCCAAGGCATCCCGTGCGGAAGGTAGTGGAGCTGTTCCCAAGGTCCCCACAAGCATGTGTTGGTGTGAAGGGGCATTTTATTTGGCAGTGGGGCTCTGTGAGCTGGATAGGGGACACAGAAGGGCTGAACAGGGAGGGCAAGTGAGGAATGAGGTGTTTAAGTGGGTTTTCTGTGGTGTCTGTGCCTCTTGCTGGCCCACAAGCATCCTGCTACCCTGTTCCTTCAGTGGCCTTCCAGAGCAGCCCCTCTGGCTGTTGTCCCCCTTGCCAGGAGGTGTGGATGGCATGGATCAGGGGTGGCTGCTCGGCTCCGACCCAAAGGTAAGGTAAGCAGTGGGAGGCTGGTGGGGAAGGGCTGTGACTCCACTCCCCTGCCCCAGCCCCCCCTCCTTTGGCTCAGATCCTCACAGCATTCCTTGAGCTGGTGAGAAACCCAGCTTCCCCTCTGTGTCTCCTGCCTGCCGACATGTGTTACCCATTAGGCCTTAATTTCAGAAGATTTACAACACATTAAGTAATTTGTAGGTTATTTCAACTTTAATCTGCTGAAGTCGAGAAAATCAAAATTAAATTCAAAACACACGGATCTTCAAAGTACTGGGATTGGGGATGGGAGGGGGTTGTTTACCAGCCCTTGCTTGTTTCTTCTCCAGTGTCACTGCCACAGTGTCTCTTGCCCCCTCTGCAATGCTGCCCACCACCTTTGCTGGTAGCAGGGGTGGTGAGGGCCATACAGATGGGCTTCAGGAATCTTCTAGTTCTGGATGAGGGGTTCCGATGATCACGGAATGATGCTTTTTGGAAATCCTCAGACCTATTGACCACCTCCATGGCACAAGAAGGAAAGCAGTGGTCCTGACAGTTTCTGTTCTGTCTGTGATCATGTCTGTCATGAGCTTGAGTGGCAGATGCACAAACACTCCCTGGGCTCTGAAGCCAAGGACATTACCTCTCTGGCCCTCATTTTCCTGTGATGGGAAGAGCACCACGCCTTGTGAGAGTGGGTTTGCTGAAGTTGTCAGGCATTTAGATGCTATGGAAAGGGAGGCTGTCAGGCAAAAGGAGCTAAAACAGAGGTGGGGACCTGGGGACAACTGCTGTGACAGGCTTTTCTGCTCCTCTTCTACATTTACTGTCCAAGGGCATTTGTGCCGCTCCGTCCCTCTTCCTGCATTCCTCTTGCATTCCACAAGTATTCCTCTTGCTAAAAAGGGACTTGGTCCCCTTCACCTATTCTTCTTCTTATTCTTTTTCTTCACAGGAGCTCTGTCCACATTGTGGATCTGTGGTTAGAGAATCCCTGTGGGATTTATCCAACATTTCCACGAGCCTCCTGCCCATAAGAGGATCGTATCATTGACAGCTTTCAGAACTGGTCTGAAACAAGTCTAATCATTCCTTTTAGTGATTAGAGAAGCCAGAGCTGAGAACTTCCTTAAACTTGGGGTGGAATAATGAACTAGTTGAATCACAGAACTGGGAGTCTTTTCTGATCAACAGAGGCTGTTAAGGCATTATCTTGGGGCTCAGGAGATCTAAGATTTATCTCAGCTCTCTACTATGCCAAGTTTTGTGTTGATCTAAAACAAATCTCTTACCCCATTTCTGCCTCAGTTCCTTGTCTGTGTAGTTGAGATAACACTCTTGGAGGAATATTGATAGGAAGGATGTGTTGGGTGTCATACTCTGCTGTACTGAGGGGTTGGGCTGGTGTGGCTCCTGGAGTGGAGTTCCCAGGTGGTCTCAGTGCCTCAGTTCCCCCATGTGTGCAGGGAAAAAAATAACTTTTTTTCTCTCCCTGAACTTTGATGAATGGAAAGTGTATGTGTCACAGCTCTGCTATTTCGCACTGATCTCTCCACCCACATCCCAGACAGTTTCCGGGTTCCCAGCCCACCGAATCCCTCAGGCATCTCTTCAGGGGCCCTTTCCTCTTCCAGTTGAGTGCTGCCTTATCCCAGAGCTGGGTGGCGGGGTGCAGCAGACATCCCATTTGGGAACAATCCAGAACTGCTGAAAGGCTGAGCGTGCTGACGAGTTGGTTTTTGTGCGTCCCTGCATTGCAAGGGTGTTCAGCCCAGAGCTGACTTTGTTGTCTTGACTGTCTGTGAGCCAGATCCCCTGGAAGTTGGCTTTATCAGGAAATGTGTCATTGAATTATACTTAGGGAGACAAGCACTTTTGAGGGTGATATCCCCAGTTCTGCTCCAACAAGGAATCTGGACGTGCAGGAAGCATGTTACACTTCATCTGCATCTGTAGGTTTTCCTGCTTCGGGCCTGAATACCTGGCTCTGTCCATTTCATATTCTTGCCTGTGCTGGGAAATTTTTATCAGTACCATCACAAATTTGTATTTTCTCTGAGATTATACTTCACACACCTTACACAGCTGCTCTGACCTGTTTAAAGGGGGTGGATGTGGATACAGATGTGGTGTGTGACTCTGTTTTGTACAGACCGCTGGGCAGCCATCAGAGTAGTAACTTACAGTCCCTTTTGATCTGGACTGGTTTTAAACCAGATGTCAAAGCATGTATGCTGTAAAACAGAAATTGTTTCTCTAGTCTCTGCAGAGTTCATCTCCTGGGTGTTCTACCTTGCAAGTAAGAAAGAAAAGGATTTGTGTAGAGCAGTTTTCTGCTAACCCTTAAGAAAAGTCTTGTGTAAAAAAGGTTAAAATTTATTTTTATATGTATTAGCTGGTCAAGCTAAACTCTGGAGAGCCTCCCAGATTCACATTAAAGGTACAACCTGAATTATCCACACAAAGCATGTCTCTGTTGAACTAGATGCCAGAACTGGTGACTTCATTAAGACCAAGATTTCACTTCAGTTTTAATGGTGTCAGGAATCTGCTGTCTTTCTTAGTGCTGACCTATCCTAACACCCTGAAAGTTAAATAAAATGTTTCTACCCACTGCTCACTCAGCTACAGGTGGTGGTGAGAATTTTTGATTCTTTTTTCTAGGGAGTGCTGGGCCTGGAAGCATGCAGGGAGATCATCCCCCAGCACAGGAATGCCATTTGGCAGTTAGTCTGGACTATGGGGCTGAGATGTGCTTCTGTTACTACCCAGCCCTTTCAGCTTTCTCCCACCTCTTGTTCATGACTGTGTAGGCAGATGTGCTGAGTTGATGAAGGTTTAGAGAAAATGTAAGAATCCCGTGTTGGAAAGTGTTACAATGAAACATGAGCACACACATCCTGGCAGCCATGATGCCATTTAATTCAGGTCTAGTGCCCTTAATCCTCTTGTAATGATCAGCAAAAGTTCAGACTTTATGCAAGGTGAAGGAGCATTAATTGCCCTTTTCAAGCAAAGGGGAAATCAAGTCACAGGAAAAGTTACATGAATAATTTTCAGGTGTTCTTGAGCCTTTGGCAGAGCAGGGAGTGGTGCTTGAGCACCCACCTCTCAATCCTGTGCTCTGACTTCTAGATCAAACGTTCCCAGACTTCTTTCAGTGGATGGGAGGCAGCTGAATAGAGTGTTGGCCTGATTGATGCCCTTTCTGCACATAATCACAGAATCTCCCTGTGGCAATTCCAGCAATTGCTTACGTGGGAGGTAATGGCAGGAAAATACTCTTGGTAGGATTTGTATGTGCTTTGTGTTTGCCTAAACCTGATCTCCTTGAAGTCCCAGAAGTTTGACTCGACACTTCAGTGCCAGCAGAATTGACCCTAGTGCTGGGCAGTTTTGGAAATTTGTGTCTTCTCAGTTGCTTTGAAAGCAGGCAGGGAGCTGAGGGAATAAGGAGCAACCATCCACAGAAGTCACCTTTCCATCAAGTCTCAAACACCAACAGCTGGGAACCTCTGCTTTTAACCCTGCCACCTTTGGGACATGTCACCTCTTGTGTCCTTAAGCATCTTAGACTCTAAAATAGGGTAGTTTTTGGGTCTTCTGCTCACCAAAGGGTGCAGGGCCGAGGGAGGCACGTTTTCCCCCAGGGACAGCACAGCCTCTGGAGTGTCAGATGAGCAGTACAGCTTGGTGGCCTCCTGCCTCTGCTGTAGGCTTTGACTGAGTCTAAGGTCTCACAGCTCACATGGGTATGCTCAGCAGTGCCTTTAAACCAGCTGGCCACAGCGTGAACAGCACAGACTCTGGTACAGGCTGATTGCCCAGGGCTCCATTCAGCTTCTCTGGAAGGTTTTGCTGCCAGAGCTGCTCAGCCTGAGGTACTCAAGAGAGCTGCAGTGTAGATACAGCCTTGGTGACTTGCTGTGCCCTTTTCCACCCTCTCCCTCTCACTGTCCTCCGTGCCTTGTGCTCGGGTGGACAGAGAGATGGTGCATGCTATAAACAGTCATGCGCTTCATTTGGCTGAGCCTGAGGTAGGTCATTTGTCCAGTTCAATATCCAAGGGCACATGGGAAAATTTGGGTGTGTTCTTTCCCAGTCGGATGGTGTTTGGTTCAGTGTCTTTGAACCAAAACCGCTTCCTGGCTGAACTGCTAAGTTCGAATGAGTTACAGGAGTGGAGAACGTAGTGTAACGTTCAAGCTGGGTGATGATGATGAGATCCCAGTTCAGTACATCTTATGTGGGCACTTCTTGAAATTTCAAGCTAGTGTGATGCTTCCTAAGCACCGTTTGTAATAGTGCAAAGAGAACAAGAGAAGACCAACACTGGTAACTCCTGAGGCTTTTGGGGGATAACAGAGTATCTTACCCAGAAAGCACAAAAGGGGTCATGAAAAGCTGCTTCTGAGTATCTCTACTGGTTGGGCTGGGGAGAGATGCAAGCTGCAGGGGCTTGACGTACAGTGGGAAGGAGGCCTCGGCTCATCCGAGCGTGCCAGGCAGGTAGCTGGTTGCCCTGTTTCTCCTTGGTGTCTGCTAGTCTCCGAGTCCTGGTTCACAGCTCCCTGCAAGCCAGGGATGGAGGAGATCCTATGAAAATGATGATATGTGACAATCAGTCACAGCAATTAGTGTTTTGGTTAACAGGCCTTTTTTGTTTTCTCTCACCCAGACAGAATGTCACAAATAAATCCTCGCCTGCATTTGCATATTAATTGGATCGGAGACGTCAAGCATCTTTCATTAAAGAAAATGATCTGCATATTTGGAGACATAAAATAGTTATTTTGATGGGTTTTTTTCATAAGATCAGGGGGTGGGGGAGGAAGGTGATGGGAGCAGTGGAAATTGAGGTAGAGTGAAGGCAGAGAAAGCAGCTTTTGTGGTTAACCCCTTGTGGCCCAGAACTAGCTGGTGCCCAAAGCAAAAATAATAATATAAATAAATAAATGCTGGGTCTCAGAGCAGCTTGTAGAGCACCACACCATTCTCTCCATACTTTGTTCTCGAGGCCACGGGGGTGCTAGGTAGCCACAAAGGCACTTTCAAAACATCGTCCCCTGTCTAATCTGTCCAGCCATAGAGCTGGGTTGTTACAGGGCCCACCTTGTCATCTCCCTTTCCTGACAGCACCTTGGCCATCTTGACGGCTGCTCCCTCCCAGGCTGTGCCAGCATCAGGCCTTTCAGATGGCAGGGCTGCAGGATCTGTGTGCAGGGGGCAGCTTGCGTGCCTGAAGCAAGCAGTGGCGATGGGAGAGTGACCATGTGCCTGGGAAAACACCCTGGTCACAAGGGAGGGAGATTCTCGTGTTCAGGTCCTGCTCCCGTTACCTCCAGATCAGGCGAGGGAGGTGCCAGAGGGCTGGGATGGGTGTCGGTTCCACAGCGATGACCTTCTCCTTCTCTCTTTCTATGGTGTCTTCTGATTCGAGGCAGGGATAAAATTTTCCACAGTTCAAGTCAGTGATGGTGTACATGGTCCATAGGGGAGTCCCCTCTTTAACTCCTGGATTTCTACTCCTACCCTAGCCTTTGGTACTTTTGGCAGCAGCCCAGGGCAGGATGTAAGGAACCTGATCCTGTACTTTGGAAACTGACTGGGGAATTTCTGTAGGCAGCATGCAGTGGCTTGAGATGGATTTTGGCTAGGCCACTGAGGTTAACACTGCAATGGGATCCAAGGGTACATTCACATGAATGTAAATGATCATGTTATGGCAGATCAGCAAGTTGCCGCTTGTTAGCTGTGCCGCGCTGTGGGACTTTGAGAACACTACTTGCCTGTTGCAAATTCCAGGTAAAATGTATTCACCTGAAAGTGATGGAGATGTGGACTGAGGGACTGGGTTCTCCTTTGCAGGTTACCACAGCATTCGTGAGTGCCCTTGTCCACCTGCTCACAGAGAAGACTCCCTCCCCTGAGCCCAGTCCTATCCTTTCCAGCCAGTCTGATGATGTGGACCAAGATCTCACCAAGCTCATTTCACTGAGGTGTCCCCAAAGACAAGCTGCTCTGAACCAGCAAGTGTGGCAGCAGCTTTGGTTTTGCAGGTTCCCAATCCCTTTGTCTTGAGAGCTGCCCTCAGGAGTCTCAGCTGAGCATTGCAGAGGAACAGTCTTGGGATTCCCTGCCCAGTGTTGAGGATGACAGGAGCTGGCAGCCTCATCAAGCACAGCAGAAAGTGTCCTCTGGCCCCAGGACACTTGGAGAGGAGCCCATGGAGGGCTCCCTGCCCTTCCTGAACAGTGGTTTGTGTGGCACAGCTCTAGCTCCCCACAGGAATGCTCCCTGGGTCAGGGAGAAGGTGGAGAGGGCCAGGCACATTTGCAATCACAGCGCGTCACCTATGTCATGCTTTGCTTGATTCTACTTTTAAGATCTCATCCAAGTCAGAAGGACCCCTGAAGACATCTCCTGGGGTCAGTTTTCAGGATTTTCCAATTTTGTGCATTAGAAGACAGGGAAAATGGTTCAGAAAGCCCTTCTTCCTTTTGGGCAGAACACGGTACTCACCTTGGTACATGAGCATGAGCAGATCCCTCCGAAGCCATGTTTTCCTGGGGGAGTTTCCCCATGTGCCAAACACAAGTTGGTCTTGGAAGCTGAGAGAGTAAGAGCAAAGCAGAGGCTCTGGTTAGACAAGTACTCCAGAGCTGTCAGTAATGGAGTGTGGGGGCTGCTGGGGTAGGTTTAAGGAAATCAGCTGGGAATAGATGAGAGATAATTTGCCTTATCAGAGTGCAAGGAGCAGGTCTCTCTGGGCCTCTGAAATTACTGCCAGAAGGTGGGGAAGGCAGTGCAACCCAGAGCATGTGAGTGCTGGTTTGGAGACCCAGCTTCTTTTCTTGGCTTTGCCATGACCCATTTAACCTTAAACAAGTCATCAGGCGATGAAATCATCTCTCTCAGCCTTGATTTCCCTTTGCTTGCCTCTGATATTTTAGCCCAACTGCCTCAGGCTGTCTCATCCTCAGAAATCACCTGATGCACAAGGGGTCAGGCATAATGGAGCAGCCATAAAGGAGGGTGCAAGGTTGCCTTTCCTCTGTGCTTGGAATCTCTGCAGGAAAGGCTTTGGCACATGATAAAATCTTCAGGGAACTCTTTAGTAGGAAGATTGAGCTCCTGGCTCCAGAGAGCTCTGTCCTAGATGAAGGGGCTGTGTTTCACACCCCTGAACTGCCTTATTTTGCAGAAAGGCCTGTAATTAGCCATGATTCCTCTCTTTACCCCACACATCAAGGCTGGGTTTTTTTCAGAATCCAGATCCTAGGAAGCCATCAGTATCCAGGAAACTTTATCACACACACTCAAAATAACCCAGAAAGCTGCCAGCCCCATATTAGGGAATGAATCCCTGTCAGAAAGTAAAGTGGATGCAAAATTTATTGACAGGCTACTGTGACTGCAGGCAATTTGTGACCCAGCCCCTTCCTTTACCTCCACCCCTCCCCATGAACAACAACCCAAAAACCCTTTTCAGTCCTGCAGCCTTTATATTTAGCATGTCTGGGTCCCTTGTCTCAGCTCCCAACATTCACAGCGCGCTCGGGAGCCTTCCCAGGGGAAAAAATACAACTGAGGGCAAGGAGATCAGCACAGTGTCCTCCCTGTCTGCCCCACATCCAGTCCTCTCCATTGTCTCCTGTAGCTCAATACAAACAGGGAGAAAAACAACAAAAGTCCCAACACCTGTCAGCCTAAAAGTTCTTTTCCTGAGCCCAAACTGGCAGAGGGTTGCTGTCCTCATTGCTCTAGTGCAAGGCAGGATGAGTCGGTGGTTGGAGCAGGAGGTGTATGAGAATGAGCTCCTCATTGGCTCTGCTAAGGACAGGACATGTTAATCTTTAATGACTAAGTTTCCCCATTTGTAAATCTCTACCATCACTGCAGCCTCCAAAAGCCTTTCATGTCTGCTGGTGAATTTCCTGGAGAGGTTCTTGGAGCTTCTCTAGTTTCTGCTGGGACTGTAAAGTTCTGCTTGAATCAGGGATTTGGGATACTTGCTTGTGACTTTTAACAAAAGGATTTGTTTATGAATTTTGTTCTACTCTTCCTTATGAGGAAGGATAGGCACTCAGGAATATCATCTGTGAGGTAGCATGGGCTTAGGCATGAGTTGCTGTAGAGATGTGAAATGTCACTGTACTATATATGTATTAGGATCTAGAGAAAAGAAGGAAAGTGTAGGATGTGCGTTAGTTGAATTGCACAGGGAAATGTTCCCCTTGCGGTTCTTTGGAGGCAGGTATCTCTCAGGCTCGTGCTGTACCAAAGCACAGAAAGGTTCAATGTCAGATCGTGACCACCAAGGGATCAGAGGCTTGGCTCTGCAGACAGCATTGGTTTGGGCAGAACTGCGTCTCTCTGAGCAGGAGTTTGTAGTAGAAGAGGGTTTGGTGGTTTGTGGCACATTCATCTCAGTGGACGGGAACTACAGATTGTCTCTTCAGCACCTGCTGTCCTTTAGCAGTCGGATGGCAACCATCAGTCATATCCAGACACCATCAGGAAATGATTCCCAATCAATTGTAATTGCTCTTCACCTACTTCCTGTATAAATCACTCATGTTTCATTGCCGATGCCAATGAAACAGAAGAGCAGGAGTCTCTTCCCTCAACTTTCTGCGTGTGTCTCAGGCCCACCCACTGAGTTTCTTGGGATGGCCCTGCCATTCTGAAAAGCAGCCAGTGATTGGGATTTAAAAGCATTGGCGTGTTTTATTGACCCTGGAAGCAAGGGACGGATGGGAGGAGGATACTGCGTGCTCTTCATGTCTCTGTGATCCATGGACAGGTGGGGAGAGGGGCTGCGAGACAGAATCCGCACCTCCAGCATTCAGCTGATGGCGGAGGTTTTATTCAGAGGCAATGGAAGCAGAGATCTCATGAATGCTGGATTAGGTCCTAAAACAGCCTTTCCCAATGGGATCCTGGGTGGAGTTTACCAGACAGGTGTTCTCACTTTCTTATTCATTTTTTTCTGCTTCCTCTCCTTGCTTGTTCCTCTTCATCTCTTCCAGGCTTGCTTGTGTGCTTAGCAAGGAGAGGGGCTGGTGTTCAGAGCTGGATTTGAAGGAGACCTGCTAATGCAGGAGGCACCTAATGCTGTTTGATTTTCATGGTATCAAAACATTAAGAGTTCTTTTGAAATCCCAGCAGTGTGTAAGATGGAATAAAACACCTTTGGGGAAGGGAAGGTCAGAGACTGAAATATCCTTCTGGAGAAGGGCAGAAAGTCAAGCTGGAAAGGCGAGATGCATGGAGACCGTGGAGGGGGAAGAGGAGTGGGGTGAGGGCGGTGAGGAGGGATGCCAGGAGGCCGAGGCTGGGCACAGAGTGGGATTGCGTGCGGCGGTGGAACCGTGCCAGCGCGGATCCTGTTTGGCCAGCACAGCCAGAGCTGGCTGGGCCAGAGTGGCGAGGAGATGCGTGGCCGTGGGTGTGGGGTGCTGGGGAGCCCGGTCAGGCGGGAGCGCGCTGGGGCAGGCGCAGGCGGGCGGCTGCAGCAACTTCCAGGCAGATGATTATTTTATGGAGTCCTCAGAAGTCCAAAGTTATGTGTGTTTGTTAAGCACCGTAACGCTGAGTTTATTTAATGTGGTTTTAACTGCTGCATGCTTTTATAAATCAAAATAATTAAAAATAATAAATTTGAAGGTTAAACAACAGCCTGTGCTGTGGCAGAGGAGAGAGAATGTCTCTGGGCTGTGTTTGCGGGGAGGGAAACAGGGGTTCCTGACGGCTGCCTGCACCACCGTCACATCGCTCGGGGGACCGGGGCAGGTTTCAGGCTGGTGTAGCAGGAAAAAGGCAGTGCCAAAGTCCAGGCTGTGGCACAGCCATATCCCTTCACAACCTGTCAAGGCCATCATGACGAACAGCACATCCAAACGGCAGTGGCAGCCCCAGTTGTGTCCTCATGATAGCCAAAGATCTCTGGTTCTCTTCCTCTTCTCCTAGTTTTAAAGCACCTACAGACACTTGGGTTTGCTGTACTCCTCATAGGATTTTCCGGCTATCGATATTCTTGTTGTTGCAGGGCATTTCTATTGATGCCACATCTCAGCCTGCATTATTTACACAGAACTATCGAATCTGTCCCAGTATTCAGGACAGCCTGACAACCCAGCCTCCCTCTTTAAAGATTAAACGGGCCAGATCCCCTCACAACATAGGCTCAGGGCTTTGGAAATGCAGGGCTCCAAAGAGCTACCTCCCTCCACACACACTCCCTTTCATTTTAGCTCAGAAAGGTTACCCTGAGGCGCCAGGGACTGGGAAGTGGAGGGCACTGGAGAGTGTGTGTGTCTCTTTAAATGCTCTTTGTGTCAGCGTGATAAGGAATTTGATGGCTTTATCAGAAATACCAAAGCTTTATTTAGCAGGGTGAGGCGAGCGCCACTCGGCTCCTCACAATCTGCTGATAAATTGGGAAAAAAAAAAAAAGAAAGAAAAAAAAGAGGCAGTGGGGAGAGGAAAGTCTAAACTTTCCTGTATTGCATTTGGGCATGGCCCAGCTTCCAGGGAACATGGAGCTGGACACATTCCATACCCGACCACAGCCACTCTGGATGGTGAGGCCAGGTGTGCATTAGTGTCCTTGCTCGAGACCAGAGCTCTTTGTGAAGCATGGAAGCAGCTTGGGCTTATCCCATTTTCTCTTCTGGTGTCCCCACTGTTCACCTGGTTGTATCTCTTGCATTATCCCTTTTCTTCTTTTGTCCCCAGTTTTCTGGGTGGGTTATCTTCCCTTTCACCTCCACCCATGGTACTTAAGCATTTTTGGGCAACATCTGGGCCGTAGTACAAGCCTTTGGATACAAGGGCCTTACTATTCTTTCTCGATCCCTCAGACTATGGATTTCAACAAGAGGTTTGAATTTGGCTGTTTCCTGGGTCTCATCTCCCTTACTTGGAGTTCCCCTGCCAGGTTATGTGAGCGGGAGGCACAGCAGTAAGGTGGGAAAGGTGTCTCATGGGGTCATTAGGCACAGTATGAAGGTGCATTCTGCAAAGTATTCCTTCTGCAGCATGAAACTGACAGGGAGCTCACAGCTGGAATGGGGAACACTCCCCCAGATCAGGTCTTGTCCCAGCCTGCATTACTAATCCAGGCTAATATTTGAGGGTCATATCCACCCTTGGATCTTTGCAATCCTCCGATTGTCCCACTGGGCTGTGAGAGGATGTTTGTCCGTGCTCACCCCGGTTCTCCTACTGATGGGCACACCTCAGAGGGGGAGTAGATGTGGTTGAGGAGCTGGTTTGGGTGAGATGCTGCTCTCTCACAGCAGAGATACATGATCTGATTTATCTATTGCAGACCCCTGTATCATGGGGACCTCCTGCAGTGAGGGCAAAGCTGAGTCACAGAAATCTTCCCTCAATGCACTGTTGATGGGTTTGGGGAAGGCAATGCTGAGCAAGGAGCCTGGGATCACAACCCCATCCTGCCTGCACTGTGTAATGCTATCACTGCTTTCCTTCTAAATAGGATAAATGTTGGTTTGGTAGTTAAATCATAGAACTGGGAGTCAAGTCTCCTGGTCCCCAGCCACAGCTCTTCTACCAACTCGCACATGGAAATCTGCTGCCTTCTCTTTGCCTCCATGGAGTGGAAGCACTCCATGCACATGAGCAGAGCGGCACCTGGGTTTGCAGCAGAGCAAGGAGTGTGCAGGGTTTTCCGAAGGATGCCCATTGCCATGGCTCCGTCAAGGTCGAAGGAGTTGTGCTGCCGTAGTGAAACCTGGCCCCATGGTTCTGCAGCAGTCTGAGATCTGGGTTGGGAGGTGCTCAAGACAGACCCAGTATTTCTCCGGATTTGCATTTATCATTAACACATGACATCTATTATATATCATTGCCATGTTTTGTTGTTCATTGCGTGCCTGCATGCAGGCCACACACATTGTGATAGCTTTGGTCCCTTCTTGATCTCGTGCCTCCACACCTTTTCTTTCCATCTTTGTGTTCATTCTTACTCCTCCTCTTTCCTTTCTCTCTTTCGTTTGATTTTTCCTCTCTCCTCGGCTTGCACGCATGCACACAGACAAACGTATACACATACAAAGCTCTTTCACAGTTGGATCATCTGTTCTTGGCTCTCACCCACATCTCTTTTTGATGTGGTTTCTGGAGAGTTTGGGCCAAGTCCCCCATTTCTCTCCCTGACATCGGGAAGCCGGCTGCAGCCTCTGATTCCAGCTGGATCTGGTTAACTCTCTTAGGAAACCTTGTCACCTACCAGAGTACAACTAGTGCTCTAAGCCTGGCCAGAAAGGAGAAAGAGGGCTTGATCTGTGCTGAGTTGCAGCCTGGATATTCTGGGCAGTTACTCATGATTTACACTGATTTGCACGAGTACAGAACAAGGTTCTGAGTTGATGCAGCATGGAGTGTCTGGAGGCACTGACTATGGAACTGCTCCTTTAGAAGATGTTTCCCTTGTTGGGGTCATGTGGTTGCTTTCCCTCTACAAAGCTGGCTGCATAGGAGCAGTCCCCTGAGCTCCAGGCAGGGCTCTGCCTTCCAGCTCCCATTTTGGGGCTTCTTTCTCTCAGTCTCAGCCTGGGACATCTTTTGGATTTTTTGAAGCCCCATCTGGTGCAATGCTGTCCCTCTAGCAGGTAAGGCAACCTGATCACTTGAGCACCATGTCAGAGAGAACCATCCATGGTCCCCAGGAAATGCAGCTGTCAGTCCCACAGGCAATTCCTCCTCCAGAAGGCAGTGCAAAGATAGTGCGATTGTGAGAGGGGGAGTAGACAAGTTTAAAAAAGGCTTAACAGCAGTCTGGTCTAAATGACCCCTCTTCTCTGGAAGGTTTCAGAGATCCACAGTCACTTTTGGGAAGAGAGGCTTTCCTGCGTGCTCCCTGTGTGATGTCTCTCTGCGGCCGCGGAGTGGCTGCATCGCAGCTGGCTGAGCTCAGAAGTGCGGTGGAGTCCCCTGGGGGCTGCGGGGAATAGTTGTGCTTTCAGCACAGAGCTCGTGGATGGGACAAAGGGACAGAGGCAGGGACACAGGCTGGTCTTCTCAACACCCTTCTCGTGAACTCCTGCCCAAGCTGCCCTCATGGCTTGTCTCAAATCCTGTTAAGCAAAACTTTCACCAGCCTCGGTAAAGAGCAAACATTTTCAGTCAGGTCAGTTCCAGGGCCAGGGATGGGGTTGGGATAAAAATACCTGAGCAACAGTTTGCTTTAATAGAATGGGGAAGGAGGTGAGAGTAGATTGCTTTGGGCATGGGTAATGGGGCATGGAGACCTCCCTGACTCAGCCAGCACTGCGAACTCTGTCCTGGTCACTCAAGCTGTGGCTGTTTGTTCTCTTGTCTGAAATGAGCCCATCATCTCAGCCTGCAACCTAGCAGGCTCATGTCCCCTGCCACAATGCATCTTCCCATGTGGCACTAACTGGCCACACCAACCAGGAGCTGGGGCCGGAGGGGCTGTGGAGCCTGGACGCCGTTGGCTTCTCTTGCAGCTCAGTGGGGACAGTTTGCCCCATGGCTGCCCACACAGCCCACACACACACATTGCATTTGCTGATGATCCTGAGCTAAATTTGTTCCTTTCTAAAAGGAAAATTTGTATAGAACGGGCTAAAAGGCCTCAGGCTCCCCCAGTGTGGGCCTGGGGTGCTGGAACAGCACAGCTCCTCCCTGAAGCTGGCTAATAGAAATCAGTCCTGATTAGGATTAGTCCAGCCAGCACTGAGCTGGCAGGCTGATAATCTAATAAAAATTCCCAGGATTGGTTTACTCTGGGGAGGATTTGTGCTGGACGCGGGAGGAGCAGGATTAGCCCAGCTGTGTTAGGGAAGGGAGGGCAGCCCAGGGTGGGCAGGGAGGCTGCCGAGAGGGTGGGGGGAGCAAGATGGACAGCAAGAGTAAGTGGAAGTGACAGGGTCAGACCAGGCCTTTGTCCTACAGCCTGATTAGAGAGTCTGCCCCCAGTTTCTTACACTTTGGGATGTTGTCGGACAAACTGGAGCTTAAATCTGTCAGAGCGCAGTAGAGATTGGAGTTGACATCCCAGGAACATATTCCTTGCTGTGCAGAAATCCAACCCTGCTGGGAAAATGTGAAATGCCCACCCCAGCCCCCTCTGAGCTGGAGGAGATGAGCTCAACTTCTTCCTTTAGCTGTGTTGGGTAGTTGAGGCTGAGCAGCAGGGAGGCTTGTCCAGAAGCTGGGATCTGCCATGATTGATCTGTGTTGAGTTCCATACTGGTCTCTCCAGCTTCAGTCCCTGATGGATAGGAAGTCCTGAAAACCAGGTTGCTCTCCAGATGAAATCACCAGGCTTTGTTGCATGTGGTGGCAAAGGCACCCACCGTATGTGAGCGAGAACTCGGCAGAAGATCTTTGTTCCTTCACGGAATCTCAGGGTGGGCGGAAAAGCTCCTTAGTACGCAAGGAGGAGGTCTGAAGCTGCAGGCAGTGACTCTTGTGACTGGGGCTGCCAAGGACTTCTTGGGCTGCTGTTCTTGAGGAAGATCCTTAATAGGGGAGACAGAGCAGGAAGATAATTTTCAGGCAGTATCAGCCAGGCCCCAGCTGTGTAGACAGTGAGGAACAAGCTTTGTGGTGTTGCTGGTTTTTTGGCAGCCTTGTGAGGGCTCCATGCCCTGCACTGGGCTGGCTGGGGAGCTGCTGGTGTGTCTGGTGCAGCGCACGGACACGGGACACTCCCTCAGCCCCTCATCTGGCTGCTCTGATGCTGAGCAGAGGGCACCCAGGCAGCCTTTTTGCTGCAGGAATTCTCAGCCTGTAGTGCCTGGAATGACTGTGAAGAACAGAAGTAACCCTGAAATGTGTGTGCCCATTTCCCTAATTTTAAGCCAGAAGGAAGAAAAAGACTCAAAGTTTTCACCTTGATGTTTCACAAGATGATCTGTGGATTATTTCAGATATATTCTACTGCAGAATCTAAAAGTGCCCTGACAGCCTGCTCTGGCTTCCTCAGCTGTGCTGTTTAATGTTCCCTAGGCAAGTCAGGAGAGGAAGTAGCCCCACAATCTTCTGAATTCATCCTTTAACTCTCCCTGTTACTCCGTTCTCCTCACCTTCAACTCATCTAGACTGACTCTTCTGCTCCTTGACTGGGAAGTTCATCACAAAATCCCAGACTCTCTAAATGTGTCTTATCCCTGTGGGGACACTGCAGAGAGAGACCCTTTGGAGCACGAAGCGGGGAGTCCTGCCTGGAGCAGAACCAGAACAGCCACTTCAAATGTTCCTGGACACAAGGCAGGAGCTGTATGGGATGCAAACCCCCTCCTTGAGTGAGAACTTCACAGAGAAATGCCCTTGGACCTACAGAGGGCGCAGATTTTGTGAGGCGTTTTTTGTGCTTTCAACAATCTGCTGCTCCTGTGGATGGGCTGGAGCATTTCCCAGCTGACTGGATCTGTCTATGGAGCAGCATCCTAAAATCTCTGGGGTCTGGTGGTTGTTTGGAACACTCTCCCCTTCAACTACCAACCCCTGTCCCCCCAAAAGATTAAAAAAAAAAAAAAAAAAGAAAGAAAAAAACCTCTAAGATGAAACCAGGATAACTAAATAACAGGAGCCGTGTCCTCTCCAGGCTCGGGTAGCTGCATATATGATTGTCATCTTGATGAAATCCCCCCGGATGTAATGAGCTGATTTTCTGCTGTTAATATTGCATCTGCTGATGAAGGATTCGTTAGGATAATGGAACGAAGCTAAAATATAAATGACTCACTGTCAAGAAGCAGCTTTTGCTTGTGTTCTCCTGACAGTTCCTCGGCCATGGCTAGGGAGTTTTGTGTGCTCGGCACATGTTTGCAAGGTGTGTGCGATTCTTGGGTCCTGCGTGCACAGGGACACACGGGTGTCAGGGTACGTTCCCTGCGAGCCCATTCCCTGGATACCCGGAACCCTCTGGCACTGGCAGGGTTCTCTGTGCCAGAGGGGACCAAACAGTGCTGCCCTACAGAGCAGCAGCCAGGGAAAGTTGCTCCTTTGCTGAGCTGAGACTGCCAGGAGAGGGGAGGGAACGTGTGCTGCTGGAAAAGCATCTGTGCCTTCACTCCAGGTCATTTTTGGATCTGGCATGTTCGTTTTCTCTTCCACTTTAATTGCCAAAGTTGCTGGGTTTTCTTTCTGAACAAGAGAAATCAGTTTAAGCATGTTAGAAAGTGAAACATATTTGCTCACAAAGCTCTTGCCAATGCAGAGTATTATTTTCATTGAAAAATGAAAATAATATTTTGATAAAAGTGGTTGTCAAACTGCTGAACAGTAATCCAACATCTGGGCAGAAAATCTCAAAGTTCCACTGTTGGTTTGGAGAGATGGGGTTGGTTTTCCTTGCAAAAAGTAGAAAGGAACCAGCTCTGTCATTGAGGGGATTTTAACTTTAATACAATTTTGCACACGTGACCCCAGCACTAGTTTTTCACCCCATCTCAGGGCTGTGCACACATCTGAGTAGGTGTTAAATCATTGTTGCTAGATGTGGAGAGGGGAAAACCTTTACAGAATACCTTTAAAGTATACCTTTTCAAGTATCTTTGGTATCTTTCACTTTCCATACATTTCATAAAAGCATTAATCAAAAAATAAAATTGTCAACCCTTCTTTTTACCCTGTGCTTGAGGGCATTTGGTGTTTTCCCTTCAAGTGCATAGACACATTCCTGGACCCATGAGAATCTCAGCTTTCACTATTTGTTTGCGTTTTGTTTTTGTTGTTTTCTTTTGTTTGGTTGGTTGGGGTTTTTTGTTTTGTTTTTTGGGGCTTTTTTGTTTGTTTTAATCACATTTCTCTCTCTTCTAATTACCAAAGGAAGAAAAAAAAAGGATGCAAACATGAACCATAATGGCTCAAAAATGAAATTAAAAGACGTTGTTTTCCATTATTATTTTTCAAATCCCATTTTTCAGCCAGTAATGTCAGGGATCAGAGCAGTGATTTTAGTTTTTCTTCCATAGCAGTTTTTCTGGGAGTGTGAGGTGGTGGTGTCCAGCCCCTCCAACCTGCACATCTTTGGTGGATATTTGAACAAAGCCTGGCTTGGCACTACTTTTGGGGAGTTCCTCTCACTGTTCAGACTCTTCTAGTGAGAAACACTGGTGGTTTAATTGACTCATTCTTTACAAAAGACCATGAATATCAATGATGGGGGAGGGTGGAGACATGAATATGATGCTGGAAATTTTGCATTGAGATGTATTTGATGGAAAACAGCCTTCTGATGAAGTGAAATTCAGAGTGTGTGGGGATAAACATACATGTAGCACTTTGTCAGCCTTTTTGTGAAAACATTTCTTTGCTTTTCTTCATGATAAATTCTACATGGAAGAAAATTTTCAACCACAAACTTATTTTCCCCACTATACTTGGCAGGAAGAAGAACAACCTTTTCTGTCCAGCATCCTATCAGAACCTGAGCTGTGCAAACCTAAGGAAATGAGTGAGATGTAGTGGTCTCCCTGGAGGCCAAATGCAAGGGACAAGGAAACACAGGCATCTCCCTGTCCCACTGAATCCCTAGAGACAACTCTGCCAGGACTCAAATATGCCAGAAAAGGCAGAACAGGGACATCTTCTAGGGGATGAGAGATACTCCCAATGGGAAAGTAGTACAGAAAAACTGGAAAACCTTTTGTACTTCTGCACTTTATATTGCGCAAGCTCTAAAGTCCTGAACTCACAAAGGAAGAAGCTGGTGAAGAATTTGCAGTTTCTTTGCTACCTCTTGGCGAGAGTAACACAGCCAGCCCCAGGAAACTGCAAGTTGTAAGCTGGACTCCAAAAATGTGAGATCATCCTGGAGGTTTGGAGATGGAGTAGGGAAATGCCGAAGGATATGACATGCATTCTGAGTCCTTCAGCCTTTCTGGGCTTTTCTCTGCAGAGTTAGCCTTGGCAAGGGGAAGGAGGTGGGCAGGGAGGTCTGACCAGAATCCACCCCTCTTGGCATCTCTGAGGCTTTTTATACCAGTTACTTAAGGGCAAAGAGCCAGATCCTGAGCCAGCATTGGTGTCAGCAGGGCCTCCGAGATTCACACACACTCGGGCTCTCCTCCCAGTGTCAGGGAAACTCTTTTGAGGAATTTGGTTGCAAATTCAAGCATGGCTTGGCTGGGACAGAGTGTCTGTGTTATGGGAGGGATCTCTTGGCTCTGGGGCTTGTTGTCATTTGGCAGGCTCGACCTATAGCAATGAGCCTGGGGGGATATCACAGAATTCTCAAATCCTCCACTTCGGTTTTTCCTCCATTTCCACCCTTCTCCAGGTACCCCCAGGGCCTAGCAAGCCCTGTCACCTCTTCTCACATACCAGGTCTCTAGGGCCATCACTTGGAGCATTTCTGTGTCCATGTTTCTGTGTGTCACACTTAGTTTTTTTTCTAGGGTCCCCTGCTTCATCATTATCTTAATCACTGTTGTGTTAAGTTTCATGCTTCCTTTGACCTTTATTTTCGGCCTGGTTATGCTGTTTATATGCCTCTGACACTTGTCCCCTGGTGCTATTGCCAGGGAAACTCAGCACTGAGGCCTTTCCCTTATCCCCCACCCTCTTGTCCCTTTCTGTTTAATTTTTTTCTTTCCTCCTTTTTTTTTTTTTTTTTTTTTTTTTTTTTTTTTTTTTTANNNNTTTTTCTTTTTTTTTTTTTTTTGTCTTTTAACATGGTTTTCCTAAAAAGTTTTTTAATCAATCAAATTTGAGGCAGAAAATAGGCTTGGTCACGCCTGGTCCTTGGGTCGTGTGACACTCACTCAGGGTCCTGACAGCTCCTCAAAGGGGGCACCCGGGACGAGGAGGGGGGGCCAGCAACGCGTTTCCCCAGGAAAGAGCCCGTTTCCATGGCACTGCCCCCACCTCTCCGCCATCCGCCAGCCCGACGTGGGCCCGAGGCTCTTGAAAAGCGGCGTTGGGAAGCGTGCGTGTGTGCGGGGCCGGGAACAAAACGGAGGCGCGGGGGAGGCGGCGGCGGGGGCCGCGCCGACAGCTGCCGGGGTTCTCTGCCACCGCAGCTCGCGGGGAGCCAGCGGGAGCGACGGCGGCGGAGCCGGGGCCCCAGCCAAATCTGCATAATCAGGGGCTTTTCATAAACAGCCCATTTTTCATCCCCATCTCAGACATTTGCTCAGGGAGAGCCGGTAGCCCTGGCGTGGAGGGACAGTGCTCCCCAGTCCCGGTGCACACTTCCTCGCTTGCTCTGCTCTCCTACATCCTCCTCCTCCTCCTCTGCCGTGTCTGTGCAGGCTGGCGGGTGCCCACTCCTCCGTCAGTGCGGCTCACGCTGCTCTGGCTGCGGCCGGGATGGAGCGGGTGTGGAGCCAGCCTCGGGGCTGTGTCAGTGCCGGCTCCCGCCTTGGCTCAGCGTGTGCCACAGCGTCCCGGGCGCTCTCGCCTTTTCCTTGGGTCTTCCCTGATTCCCTCATCTTTGCCTCTCCCCACCCTCCCCTAGGAAACCACTTGCCCTTCTGGCAGACTGCCTCCCAGGCTCTGTGGCTGGGATCTTAAAACCCCTTTTTTTCCCCCAGCCCCTTTCTCAAGTTCTCTTCTCTCACTCTGCTCCTTCCTGTCCTTTTCCCCACACCATTTCCAGTTCTTCATTTGTGCAGGGTCTTTTTCTTTCTCTCTTTTTTATAATTAATGATTAGCTTTAATTGGTTTGCTTAGGCAGTCTGACAGCAAATTAGCAGGAGCCAGCCCAGGGCTGCCGAATGCCAAGTTTGGGGACTGCTATGCTTTACAGATGCCGTGGCAGGAGGTGAACTCCTTGGGATCCCTCCTTGGCACTCCCCTCCTGCTCTGGTGGGCTGTGCTGTACTTGTGCTGCAAGCTGGGGGTCTGGGGCCTTCCCGGGTCCCTGGTGCCATCTGTGCTGGGAAGCTGGGACTGGTGGTGGATGCTGTCCCTGGTCCTCTGTCTCTTGCCTGGCTCCAGCACTCCCAAGGTAGCCAGTGGGCACTGAGGGTTACCTCAGGGTTACCTCTGGAATGATCTGTGTCCCTTTCCTACTGCCCAGTGCTGGTTTTCCTCCTCCTTTTTGCATGATCACCTTTACTGAGCTGGGCTCTGCTCAACAGGTTTGAGCAGAGGGGACAGGATGAGAGGCAGGGCAGGATGTCCCAGGGAATGCTGTGCCAGGGGGAGTCTCCAGCACAGCGAAGCAGGCAGCTCTACCCAGTGCTAAAGGCAGGTAATGGGGTTGGGGTGGGGAGAGAAGGGGGGCTTTGCTCTTTTCCTCCTTTGCAGTGACTTCCCTTTGCTTTTCTTTTCTTTTCTTTGCCTTTTTTATAGCTCCCATTTTTCTTTTTTATGAGAGAGAAACTGCAGGGCTCTCCCAGGGCTGGGAAGATCACTTGGTCCCAGGCTGCTCCCAGCCAGATGGAGGGGAAAAGAAGGGGGGCAATGGGCCCATAATCCCGAGAGGAGAGTTTTCCTGGTTAAAGAGGATTGGGGGTAGAGTCTAGGACATTTCAGAGTGATTTTTTAGGAAGAAGGGGCAGACCATGACCTATTTGGGATACTTGTGAATTTTCAGCACAGAACTTTGGGAGCACTGGCAGCTGTGCAGCCCTACAACTGGGGATGGAGTTGGTTTGTGCCACGCTGCTGGTGTTGCCTTGTAATGGCAGCCAAAAAAGGGAGAAATGAAGAATAACACCAGTTTCCCTCTCCTTCAGCCCAGGCCTTTTCAGCTGAGCAGTCCAAGATTGGCAGGAGATGATAGCTGGGTGAGACTGCTCAACTGGATCTATAGAGCAGCTAGAATATTCCAGCCCCTCTGCAAAACCAGGAAGATTTGTTGGGCTGGTGACAGCAGGGTGCGTTTCATGTCCCCAGGAATCCTGGACTCTCTCAGTCATCCTTGCTTCAGGTGTTAAATGGGTGATTTGCTGTTACTGGACACCAGTCCAACCCTCCAACTGAGTGTTAATATCTACATATGCCTTTTTATGGGATCCAGAGCACATATAGAAGTGAAATCAGAGGGTTGTGGTGTCTTCCTGGGATTTCTGTCATGGAGGAACAGCCTTTTTGTCAGTCACAGAGGTCCCTGCTGCATTCCAGATTCATGAAAGATGGAAGCCAGCGCAAACACGTCTGCTCTCAGATCTGTGTGTTGTTCAGCTGTGAGTGTACTGGCAAACACCATGCTGTGCTACCTTGCTGCAGCCTGGCCTCTTTCCCAAAGACTGGTACGATTATAGCTCACTCAGGTGAAAACACTGATAATGCATGTAGAGACTGGAGCTGGCAGGTCTCCCGTGGGGCTCAGAGGTTTCAGTCGCAGGGCTGCCTCCTCTGCCCCTGCCCCTGCCCAGGACATGTGGCTGTGCAGTCCCTCACAGCTCTCATGTCCCGCCCCGGTCCTGATTACACTCTCAGAGACCCTCACATTCCTTCACCAGTGTTTTGGACCTTAGTTGAGGTTTGGACCTCTGCAAAGCAAGGCTAGAGATGAGTCTTCCTATCCTAAGGGAAGAGGGAGAGGGATGAGGAGAAATGTGGGAAAAATATCTGCTAGAAAAGTCATTGAGACCTCACAGCCCATTTCACTTTTAGGTGATCTCGGTTTATTCCCACAGCAGATGTCTCTGCAGTAGCAGAAGATATATTTGATTTGTGACAAAACTTCCATGTTCTGTGTGCTTGGATAGTCTCCTTTTCTTTTTCACACCCTGCCCTCTCTCAGGTGGTGTTTTAAGACCCTTTCCACTTTCCTGTTTGCATCTCACTGCTCTTCAGTGAACCAGAAGGGGCTCAAGGAGGTGGCCGCACACTGAACACCCTTGCGTGATAAAAAGACTGGGGCAGATCTAGCTGGTCATGACCTAGGCTGTGTCAACTGTTTGTCAGCCCTGTGTGGACCTGTGTCTAGGACTAAAGCATGTTCAGGTGTTTTTTAGTAGGGGATGGTTGGTCCAGGACGGACAGGTGACCACACACCCAAACCCTGTGGCCGTAGCTGTAGTTACTAGTGAAGCACTTGTGGTGCTCGTCAGAGCTCGAGGATGGGCAGTGCTGGGGTGGCTGGGTTCCCATCTGTAGGGTTGAGTGCAGGGGGCTCAGCATCTGCTTGTTTTGCAGCCTATCAAGTTTATTGCTGTTACTATACTGATCAGGACGCTTTCAAAACTTGGTAGTGCCACTGGAGTGTCAGGCGCTGTACAAAGTTGAACGAAGGCACAGCTTCCTCTCCAGGAGAGCGGCCATTCCTCTCCCTGCTGTCAGAGCTGTCTCTTCCCTTCTGATTTTAGCGATGTGGGTGCCAGGATTCACCCTCTCTCTTTGCAGTTTAGGGACTCCATGATAATCTTGTAGTGTAGTTCCTGACAATTGAAGAGCAACTGAGGGTCACCAGCTGTTTCACTGTAGAGCTACAGGGGGGGAAACTGAGGCATGGAGTTGAAGATGCCTGAAGATGTCCTCAAAGCTCATGAAGTGACCCACTGAGGGATTATCCCATGTGAGCTCCATGGTTCTCAACACAGCCCATCCCACAGGCCGCCAACATAACCCATCATTGCAAAGGAAACAAGGAGAGCACATGATGCCTCCTGTCCTGCCCTGCTGTGCTTTTGGCTTGTCTTGCTGCCCTTCCTTTCCTCTTCCTCCTCTGGCAGTCACTGCTGCCAGCACATGCCCTGACTCCTGCCTGGACAGCCTGAGCTGGCTCCTTTAAGGCAAGCACGCCAGGGGATTGCACACAGTGCCAGCCTTCACTGTGAGTGCCTCTCCCGCTTCCCCCTTGGAAAGTTTCCTGCCCAATTGTTATGTGCGATCCGATCTGAAAGTTGCTCTCTAAGCTTCTTGTCACATTTTGACTTAATGAAGTGCAACTGGAGTGGGAATTGGGGTTCATCACGCCAGTCTCACTGCGCTCCCTTGTTGTCAGAAAACAGGGGCGGTTGGGGACCGTAATGCAATGCTGCAAGTCGTTATCATTCCGGTCAGTCTGTTTAACACAAAATTAAACAAAGAACTAATTAGTGCCTCATGAATTAATAAATGCGCAGTTGCCGGGTAGGA
Source organism: Erpornis zantholeuca (assembly GCA_013400515.1). Lineage (NCBI taxonomy): Eukaryota > Metazoa > Chordata > Aves > Passeriformes > Timaliidae > Erpornis > Erpornis zantholeuca. Next base: position 180,181 of record VZTN01012926.1, read on the forward strand.
AGGGGAGGAAGGAAAAAAGGTTGTTGAAGGAAAGATACTGAAAAAGTCGAATTAGGATGTTGTGTCAAGGGGAAAAAAAAAACTGAGTCCACTTTGGCAAAGAGTTTGGATCCATTGGTTTCCTTGGAATAAGCTCCCCTCCTCCTCCTGCATCCTGCATGTCTGCTCTGGAGCAGCCATGAATGGCAGGCACAGGGAAGAGGCAGCCTTTCAGTGCTTCTTCAGGGGGGCTTACAAGAAAGACAGGGACAAACTTTTTAGTAGGGTCTGTAGTGACTGGACAAGGGGTGATCGTTTTAAACTAAAAGAGGGACAATTTAGCCTAGATAAAAGGAAGAAAATTGTTATAGCCAAGGGTGGTGAAGCCCTGGCACAGGTTGCCCAGAGAAGATGTGGCTGCCCCATCCCTGGAAATGTTTCAAGGCCAGGTTGGACGGAGCTTGGAGCAACCCAGTCTAGTGTAAGGTGTCCCTACCTATGGCAGGGGAGTTGGACTATATGACCTTTAAAGGTCCCTTCCAACCCACACCATTCTAGGACTTTATGATTTTCCAGTGATGTTCCCTAAAAGCTGGATCTGGGGTCCAGTAGGCAAATACAAATATTTACCCAAAGCAGATGTGGGAGCTAAGAGGTGTGGGGTAGAAGCCTGTCATTGGAAAGGAGGGAGACTTCAAAGATGTTCACGACCAGCAAGTCTCCTCTCTTTGTCTGAAGGCTTTTTTCCTGGGGAAGCCACAATCGACACACTAACAGTGTGTAATCTCAGATTAACTATGTCCCAGCAGCTCTCCCCTGCTCCTTGTCCCCTCTGGCCCCTTTCCCTGGGTGCTGCTGGCTGGCCCGCAGTGGGGCTGGGCTCGAGGGCCGTGCCGGCGCCCACTCGGCCTTTCCCACAGGTGCTGTGCCGTGCCACACTGCGAGTGAGCGGGCTCGGCTCTGGCACATTGTCAGGCAGGGAAGCAGAGCTGGGGGAGGGAAGAGTCCATCCTTAAGAGGACATGTCAAGTACAATTAGCGTTATCTGTCTAAATATGTACTGGGAACACAGAATACAAGAGGAGGCCTGGCTGGCTTTAATGGAGACATATGCAAGGTCATATTGCCTCATACAATCCCCCAATCTGATTTGGGGATTACACATTCTAAGTAAATTGGCGTTATTCCTCTTGCATCATTGATAAGCTGTGGCCAAAAGAAGAGGAGTAAAAAAAAAAACAATTAAAAACCCAAACCCAAGAATTGATCATACACAGGGGTGAGGGAATGAAGGCAGAAAGGCAGAGAGTTACAGGCAGAGAGCTTGGGAAAGAGGGGGAGAACAAAAGAGAGGGAGAGAAAAAACAGTGTGACAGGGTGGCAGAGAAAGCAGTGGAAAGAGCAAGGAAGAAGAGGAGAACAAAGGGAAGAAAAAGGTGGAAGAAGGGATGCCAGAAGGACAGAGGGTGCCACAGTGAGAGAAACACCTCAAGTCGGGGAGCTGTTACTACAGCCGTGCCCTCAGCCTTTTGAGCATCAGGATTTGAGTGGGAAAGGAAAGAGCCGGGCTGGTTATGCACCTTCCTCACACGAGGGGCTCCATCCTCCTGTCCATCCATCCATCTGGGATTTCTCACCAGCTCCTTCCTGCTCTGGGTCCCAGCCAACACGTGGCATCTATCTTTGGCAGTGGCAGAGTATGAGTGATGGGAGGAGGCTGTCCACATGCACAGAGCACCAGGGCCCCAGAACACAGGGGTGAGCCATGGCAGCAGCACACAGTCCCCTGAGTCCCTCTCATTTTTGCCCTACAGGGGATTCAGGAGGGTCCCAGAAGGGCTGAGTCACAGCACAAACTGCTGCAACCAGAGAAGGGAGCATGTGGAGAGCTGGTGTGTGGCATGGATAGCTGGAGCTCCTGGATTCAACCGTGGGCACGCTGTGCGTGACCTCAGGGCAGTTTGTCAATCTGCTGCCACCCTGGGCAGTTGTGAGAGCTGTTTTGGCAGGGCTGAAAATCAGAGGCTACAGGAATGGGCCAGGCACCTTTGCCACTGTGCACTAAGCCAACCTGTGCTCATGGCGACCTCCCAGCTTGGGGAGAGGGAAGTCCCTGTGTGGCTGCAGAGCAGTCCTCCCCCAGCCGTGAGCTCTCCTCCCACCCTGTCTGTGCAGAATAACCCTCTCCAGAAGTCTCATGGCACAGCTTTTATGCTCTGTCACATTTTTGGAACATATGGTTTTAAATAATTCAATTTACTTTTCATGTGTTCTGCTGTGACTTTTTTTCCCCTGTCCCTTTTCTCCTTCCTCCTCACTCTCTGCATTCTCCTGGGTGGAAAATGCACAGATGAATGGATAAGGCAGTTCAGTGACATGTGACCCAGTCCTGCACCCTGTCTTCTTGTGCCCCACAAGGTGTGTAAGGGAGGCCTCAGCATTAGCACACAGGTGAACCTCTGGGAAAGAGAGGTCAACAGAGGAAATGTGAAGATTGGGAAGGGAAAATTTGATGTGGAGCAGAACTCAACCTTAGATGGGTGGACAAAGTATGGAGCAGACCAGCACAAGGTCTGTCTCTGGTACCGAGGGAGCAGGATTCAGGCCAGTAATAGCTGCTGTCTCTGTGAAATTTTTCCCAACCCTCATTAGGAACCTCTTGCACAGAGAAGTGTCATGGGGTGCATGGCACTGTGGGGTACAGCCAGGAGCAGGAAAGACTCCCTTATGGAGTCTGAATGTCCCATGCTGGACCATGTTCTTATCCAGCTTTTGTGAGTCTTGGCTCTTAGTCAGGTGTGTTCTTGTGTGTTAACTGGATCCTTTCTTTCTCACTCCAGAATGAAGTGAATTTAGAGCTAAAAACGAGGCAAGAAACCAGGCCTTGAAATCTCCGAAAGGTAGGAGAGACTTCAGACTGCAATGGGTATGTCACTATGCCCTCCTGGGTTCTCTTTTCCTCTGTGTGTCTCTCACACTTACAGCCTGCTCACTGTGGCCATGTCTGCACTAGAATTCCTGGGGTTGGACTGTTATTGCTCATAAAGAGGGATGGAAACAGAAGAAGGTCCAGTGCAGACATGGCATATGTGTGTCCTAATCCTGTCTTTGTACACCAGTTGTTCTGGGCACCTGGTTTTGTCACTGAGGGTTTTCCTCGATATCTTCTCTACTGCCCCTCTTGTTACAGCTAAAAATGTGTGTAAGGGCTTTGGTGAAAGGGAGCTCCTTTATCTTCATCCATTTGTGCTGGAGGAGATGGATATAAGGTCCTTTCACTGAATAGGATGCAGTCTCCATCTACTGTGAAGTTTTGCTGAGCTCAGTTCACATAATTCAGATGGTGATGTGCATGTTCTCCTCCTCTTCTGGCACATTTTTATCTATTCAGACTGCAGAACCATGGTGGTAGTGTGGAAGCAGCTCTGTGTCTCCAGCAGAATCCAGACTTTCCTGGGTTTTCCCATTACCTAGACCCTCATGGTCTGTCTCAGAAGAAAAAGCTTCACAGTTTCCTAGAGCTTGATAGTCACTTAATCTGTGACTGGTAAGAGTTGGAGGTCTAGAGCCCAGGGAAATGGAAGATGATTTTGTCTCTTAAATGCCTTATCTCCGTGTGCTGGGTAAGACACTCCCTCTGCCACCTCAGATAATGGTTACTGAGAAGTCCCTGCCATGCTGAGGCAGTTCCTGCTGTCCCTGGCTTTTCTTCCTGGCCCCAGGAGGACCATGAAGTTCCTTGCGTGCCACCTGAAGAGCTCTCACTCTCCCTATATCTGTGCTCTGTACCCCCTGCATCACCAATCACATTGGCCTCTCGCATTGCACTCCTCCATCCCCAGGCACCAAGACAGGTCTGAGGGCAGGAGAGGCCTGGGGAGGGTGGGAAGTGCTCTGCCCTGTGAGACATTACTCAGAGGTGCCAGGAGCACTCACTGCAGTTGTGTGCGCTTACAGCATCCCTGCAGCAGTAGGGACCCCCAATGCCCGGTTTTGGGGAGCTTATGGACTGAGCCCGAGCAGCATCAGAGGGGCCCAGGCTGACTGGTGTGGGAGGGGGCCCCAAGCCAGGCTGGGCAGTGTCAGAGGTGACCGGTGGAAGGCCAGTGTTATGTAAATACTGCTGCTGTAACATGGCAGGCCTGAATGGCCCTATGTGTCCATCCATCATTGCTGGGGAACAGAAGCCTCCCTGGGAGCGCGGGGGGCCAGCAGTGTGGGGCATGCAGACACAGGCAGCATGTGCCCTACTCATAAACTGTTTGTTTTCTTTTTGTCTCTCTCGTTTCGGGGCACCCCACCGAGAGCAACTCTCTGTTCTGTCCTTGCAACCTCTCCCCCAACCTTCCCCCCACCACTTCAGGCCTTCCTTTTCCTCCCTTCTTTCCCCAACCCTTAAAAAAATGGAGGGGAAAAAAAAGGGGGGAAAAAAGTCCCCAGTTCACATTGCGGCTTCTTTCTCTGACTTCAAAGGCTCCTCATCATTGTTTGGGATCGGCAGGCAGTGGCCCTGAAAACGTGATCACAGCCGGGCACAGTGTAGGTCACCACTGAGCGCCATGCTCCAAGTGCTGAAAGGAACAGGCAGATTCTTCCCTTTTCATGCTTCACAACCCTGGTTACAGCACTCTGCCTCGCCCGCGTGCTCCTCGCTGCATGGCTATTCTTGCTCTTTTCTCCTCCTTTTCCTCCCGCCCTCCCTCTCTCTGTTTCTCTCAGGTCCCTCATTTCTCCATTAGTTTACTTTCGTCCTGCCCTTCTCTCTGCCCAGTATCACACACTTCTCACACTTCCTTCTCTTCTTTCCATTACTTTTCTTCCTCGCTGTCTCCTGCCTGGCATTGCTGCCACTTCTCTCTGTTATATGAATCACCGTTTTATTTCTCCCTTTTCCGTCTTCTAAAGGTCAGGTTGGAGGTTGATTTCCTCATGCTCCCTGTTCCTGTTTAGTAGCAGCCTTCCTCTGACATTTGCCCGCATTTCTGTCTTGGCCTGTGATATCTCACTCGCTGTGCCCAAAACTATGGCAGTTCTTTAATTTCTGGCTTAGTCCTAGACAGCTGCAAAAGTGTGAGCCTTTGCTTTCATGTGCAGTGAGTTTATCTCCCAAAATTTAGCATGGCCTCACAAGGTGAGGCAGCACACAGTGGCTTCCAGCAGTATCAGCTTCCGAACTTGCTCTTTGGCTTTGCTGGTTAACCTGAAGGAGTGAGCAGGTAGGGTTGATGTTGTAGATGGATTTGGAAAGCCAGACACTGATTTCATACATATCACAGGGAAGAATTTATATCTTGTAGGTCTAACATGGAACATGATACTGATGGTAGTGCTGAGGGAAGAGTTAGGCAGGGATAAGGCAGAGGAAAATAGGCCCAACAGTTTAAACAGGCATCCCAGAATACTTCCTCAGTGGATTTCAATGAGGGAACACCACTTTGCTGTGCTGAAGCTTGGGCACGTTTGGCAGCACAGTGAGCCGCAGCTGGACGGTAACTCCCTGCCTGCAGAACATCCCCCAGCAATATCTGGAGCTTCATTTTGCTGCAGGGGAAGAGCCCAGGACTCTGCTCCCCTCCAGCACCCATCCAAGGAACAGCCGCCCTCTCTCCAACCCCAGAAGCGGAGATCATGGTGCTTGTGCCTCTGGTGATTTGTGAGGTTGTTTTAATGCCGAGGAGCCCACCAGGACTTGTCTCTTGCTAAATAGGCATATTAAGGGACATTGCAGCAGGGGTTATAGAGTAATAATTTGTTCTAATGAGCTGGTGTCACGTTCTCCCTGGCTGAGCTGTGCCCGATCAGGAGCCGTGGTAGGAAGGGGCTGCGCTCACTGACCTGTCAGCCCAGGTTAATGAAGTACTGCTCCACTTGGGGGTCAGAGAGCAAGAGTTCAGCCTGCTGGCTCGGGGGCCCAGAGGGGAAGGATGGGGCTCTTCCCCGAGCTGAATGCCCCGGGCAAGGCCTGTGCCATGCTAGACAGAGCAGCAGGATATACGTTGTGGCACTGGGATCTCTGTGCTGTGCTGGTGGCTTGAGTGCCACAGTCTCCTCCTTAAACTGTCTGCAGGCAGGGGTGAAACTGCCACCGCTGGGCGCTGGCTGGGGCTTGTCCTCTGGCCTTGCAGGAGAGCCCAGGTTGACACACGTGGAAGGAGGCTGGAAAAGTAAGAGAGCACCTATGTTACAGATGCTTACAGACACGAGGGGATAGGTGCAGGGAAGTGGCCAGTGTTGATGACCACTGTCAGCTAGGAAGTCTGCAGAGAGATAGTGCTCATCCTTACCTTGTAAGTGTATGAACAGCCTGAAGTTTTCTTTGTCCTTCCTGTTCCCTCTTTCTTCCTCCTTTTATGCTCCCCCACAGCTTGCTGAAATCCTTTGCCTTGCAAACCTAATCAGTTTCTTCCATGCCTTCTGAGTACCTGGGCAGTAAAGACACAGGAACTTTTGCCAGTCCCCCAGTGACCACCCTTAGGGAGCAGGTCGGTGGCAGGACAGCCTGGGCAGCTGTAGTTTGAGCAGGGCTCCATATTCTGCAGGAGATATCAGGAGAAGCCACGAACAGGGAGTCCTGGCACAGCTGCTGCCTTGGGGATCCATGGCCTGCACTGCTTCTGTGAATGACACGACCCCATCCATGCTGGAGCAGGATGGTGCCCTTGGCCACACCAGCAGCCTGAGGTCTACAGCACAAGTCCTGTATACCATCATCCTCCTTCTCCTCCTCCCACTCTTTGCTCCCCCCCTGCTTCTCTTTGCTTTTCCCTGTCTCCATCTCTCTCTCCCTTTCATCTACTCAGAAGGCTTTACTCTACTTCCTTGTCACCCTAATTGATTGCATTAACCTTTCAGCGTATTGGATTTCCCCAGCACCGTGCAGAGAGCACTGTGCAATATGCTTATAATCCGGGCTGTAATGGACAGGGAGCAGTCAACGAGCCCCTGCTCCAACAGGTTCTGCTGACAACTTCTTCTCAGGGAGGGGGAGAGGAGTGAACCAGTGGGACCTGGGGCATGGCTGTCCTGCAGCCCGTGCAGACCTGGCCTCAGTGCTCCCCCCTGAGCAGGCTTGTGTTAGCTCGTGAGAGTAGAGTCCTTGGAAAAGGATCCAGCTTGGGAAGCAGGGAGGAGGTGTTATATTTGACCTATTACTGTAGTTTTTCCAAGTGTTTGAGCACCATTCTTCCTTATCTGCTTGGTCTACAGTTTTCTTCCATCTGTTCAATACTAAATTAATGCACGCTTTACGTTTAGGCACTTGTTGCTAGCGACAGGATGAGAAGACAGTATCACGGAATCTTCCTGTTTTCACATCATGCATGCCTCTGCCTTTTCCTTTAGGATGAGGATACAGGGGAGATGGACACTTTTCCTCAGATTGCAAAAAAAGCACAGAAATACTGTGTTGATGAGAAAGACAGCACCAAGGTGCAGAGACCTCAGGAGACAGAAGCCCTGAGTTATATCTCACTCTTGGTCTTGGATAAGTCCTCTCACACCTCATTTTCACCCAGGATGTCGGAGGTGTTGTTTCAGTGCTGCTGTCTGCAGGAGGGTTGGGGCAGATGCAGGGCAGTTATTGCTGATCACTAGGAAAGTGGTGAGAAAGTGGCTGCAGACAGACAGTGAAGCTACACAGCCAAGTGTAACTGCTCACACTGCCTGCAAGGCAGGAAATAAGCCCAAAAGGTCAATGGCAGGAGCATATGAGCCTGTGAAAGGCCTGGCAGACTGCTGGCGGCCAGGGCAGAGCCAAGAGATGGCATGCTTTGGCATCCCTTATTTTAAAGGACTGGAATGATGGATCTGCCATAGTCTCCTGGCCATGGTGCCCCCTTTAAAGCCTCTTTGCCATAGGCTCAGTTCAGCACAATGCTTTGAGCGCTGGGTTGAGTTTTGCTTAAGCCAAAATCATTTAAGGAAATATTTAGGAGTTTCTCATCATAGGATGAGACCTAGACTCTTGTGAGGCCCTTCCGTAGTTCTCCTTTTCAAGCAGCTTTGAGCATAAGATGGTTCTTCATTTATGGTTACAGCTCATGCTGTAAAACACAGCAATAGTGGAAGGGTTGCTGGTAACTTCATAGGTCTTTAGTTCAAGATACTTCATCTTGTTAAAAGCAGTTACTGTCTCTTCAGAAGGTGCCCACTGTCCCCAGCGGATGTTTAGAGTTGGCCTTTAGAAACTTTGCAAGTACCTGAGCACACCAGGAGGAGGGGACAGGGCTATACCATGCAAGGTAAAGGTAAATCCCCAGTTTTTCCAGGAAGGAACATGAAATGACAGGAGTCAGAGGGAGGAAAAACTTTATTCCAGGTGATCATTCCAAAAAGTGGGAGGCTCCTTACAAGCCAGAAGGTAGTTAGGGGAGGGACTTTATTTTTAGGTTAGAGAAGAACTAGGAGCAGGAAGCAAAGGATGAGAATTTTAAAACAAGCTAGAGAGAAAGCATGAGGGAGAGCAGCACCTCCTAAATGGAAGGGTAAACAGGCACTCTGAGGCATTAACTTAATTGATTGTTCTGCAACAGGCTGAACGCTGTGTTACTCTGTCACCGTGGCAACAACCCAAAAAAATTGTCAGCCTGTTTGGATGAAGTGAAGCGAAACATTCTCTAATTTGCGGTGATCCGGGTGTTTGTTTTCCTTCCGAAGAGGCGGGGGCTCTATTGATCTATTGTTTGCACAGAGCTTTTTTTTCATGGTGATACGGGGAAAGCAGAAGTCCTGGGGTGTGCTCCCGGGGCAGGTGAGGCAGCAGGGGTGTCTCTGCTGCCTTTCCACAGATCTGCCTTGGCAGGGTGGCCATGTGAAGCCAGCAGAGGCTCCAGTGGTAGGAACCATCCCAAAGAAGCTGGAGGACAGGGGAGAGAGTTTGGGAGTGAAGAACTTGTGCCAAAAGCCTTTGGCTGTGATAAACTTGTGCCAGGGCTGCTGCTTTGGTCCATCCTGTTCTCATCCCTTTGGGCCCTTGCAGTTTACAGAACCACAGAACCAGAGAATTGATGGAATATCCTGAGTTGGAAGGGTCCACATGGGATCATCAAATCCAGCTCCTGGCCCTGCCCAGGACAACCCCAAAAGTCACACCAGTTCCATCTGTATTGCAGTCTCTGGTGTTAGGTGGGGTCAGCAACAACTGCCTCAGGGACGAGAGCAGCTCTGTCCCCCTACCAGCTCCCTTTCCAGATCCACGCTATTCCATGTTATGTGTGCAGGCCTGTGTCTGTGCACAGTCTGTGCTTGTGAGAACGTATCATTACACACTTGGGGGAGTGACAGGAATCGTGTTTATCCTTATCCCACATCTGTGGGAACATAACGAAGTCCCTGTTTTGAGCTCTTTGTTACAGCAGAGATGAAATCCCTGGGCCAAAGGAGGAGGGATTTTGTCTCCTGGGATATGGGGTCAATCTGCTCCAAGGAGCAGTGCCGGACAGGAGACGAGGATGGCCACAGTGGGGTGGGTGACTTGCTGAAGGCACAGCTTGGGGCAGAGCCAGGGGAGCCACATAGATGGTAAGAGGTGTCACAAGTTGTACAGTGACTTGTGCATCTCGTCAGCAGCGTCTGGCCCTGCACAGCCCTGGGAGCCAGGCAGGAGCTCCTGGGGATGCCACTCGCTGTCAGCGCGTGCTTGGTTTCAGAGTGAAATGTTGCTGCAGCACTTGCTTCAGATGGGAATTGTTTGGTCAGAATGGGAGAGCGCAGGAGACAAGGGAGCAAGCCCACATGGCCAGGGGTGAGCAGCAAGGCCTTGTGCCAAAGACATGATGCCAAGAGACAGGGGCAAGGGAGGGGAAGGGAGGGGAAAGCTGGCAAAAAGGTGCCTTACAGGTCTGCAAGTAGGGAACAGGCAAGGATGGCTTAGAGCCAGTGGGAGGGTGAGTGGCAGAGGTGGCTCTGGGCCAGCAAAGGAGAGCAGAGTTTCCTCGTGACAGGGGATCAGTAGGAGGGACAGGCTTGACCTTCCTTGCGCTTGGCCCTGCAGAGAGCTTTCATCCTCACATTTGAGGTTTTCTGCACTCTCATGGCATTTGGGCACCCTGGGGGCAATCCCATGTTACCCATACAGGCTGATCAGCCTCATTACTCCTCGGCAGTGCCCCAGCCCATGCACAGCGAGTCCAGCTGCTGCACAAGGGCTGTCTAGGTGATCCCTAAGATTTCAGGGAGAGCTGTGGAATATGTTGGTGTCAACTGCTGGAGAGTGTTTCTTTGTGGGGTTTACAGGGGCAAAACCCCACAGTATATTCCTGTGTTCTTCCTGCCTCCCTCCCTGCTCCTTTCTCTGTTGTCTTAAGGGGTTTTCCTCCTCTGTTTGTACTGGTTTTGCTTTATCACCTTTTTCCTCTTCTCTCTCACTTCCCCTCTCCTCTATTTCATTCTTTCCATCCAGTTTTTAACTCTTCTGCTCCGTTCCTCTTTTTCACAGTGTAGTTGTGGGCTGGGGATAAGTGACTGTGGCTGGCAGGTGAGCAGTGTTCTGGGGCACTGTGTCCTACTAGGGCATCTGCCCCTGTGCTCCCAGTGGGTGTGCGTGGGTGGGGTCACCATGGGCATGGGAGAGAGGAGCGCTGCTTGTCTCCTGGGAGAGAGCTGAGCTGCCAGTGAAAGTTTGGTCGTTATCAGTGTCGGGAGAAGCTAAATAACCCTGTAACTGGTATGAAGGTGAATTCACGGTCTAGTGAGCACTGAAAATATGAAAGGGCTCTGAGACAGGCAGAGTGTGTGTGGAGAGCGGAATACAGCTCACCCATGGCTCGGGTGCATTGCTGGAGCAGTGCGAGCACATGTGCTGATGCCATCCAGATCATCAGCCATGGCAAAATGCCTTTTGTGGGGCTGGGACAGGGAGGGAGCTCAGAACTGCAAGTTTGGAGACAAATGGGACATGCACATATTGACATGGCAAGAACACCCTCAGAGAATGTCTGTGAGCGGCCACATCTGACTGCACAGCCCTGTACACATACGTGGCATGTCCACATGCATGTCCATGTGCACAGATGTGCAGACAGCCGTACCTACGCAGGCAGGTACACATCTCTGCGTGTTGTCCTGTGTGGAGATGCTTCCACAGCTCTGTAAACTTGGGGTCACAGGCGCACCCAAGCTGCCAGTGCAGTGCTCTGCCGCCTATGTCAGCTTGCAGTCACGCCAAATTCCTTATTGGTGTAACTACACTCCAGTCGAGCAGTACAGACGGATTTATCCCAGCATATCTTGGATGTCTGTGCAGTTACCTGCTGTGAGCAGGAGAAGACTTGCGGGAAATACATTCTCCTTCCAGCTGGGAGAGGCTGATGCCTTGGAGAACCAGAAGATGTGCAGAGAGGAAACCCCCTTCAGCTCTTCACCTGGAGCTGGTAATCTCCTTGCACCAAATCCTTGGAACTGGGAATTGCATTTGAAGCTCAGACAGTGGTGATTTAGTGTTAGACATTTGCGAAGGAGACTTTGATTAATTCGTAGTAAAATCAAGTAGCACTTGGGTGCCAGCACTACATTCCAGGGTGAGACAGCGACCGAGGTGCACGCTGGGCAGGCTGCCAGGTGCCTGAGCAATCCCTGCGGAGGTGGCAGCACCATCCAGCCCACAGCCTCTCCCTGCTTGGGCTTCTTAATTATTAATTTATTTTTCTCCCTTCCTTGGCAAAAAAATACTATTTGGTAACGACCTCAAATTGCAAAATGCTGATGATTTGGAGAATGTGTCACAGAAGCTCCAGGGTGATAAAGGGGAGACGAATCCCAGCCAACAATCCGGCTCAGCCAGTTTGCCTATTTATTAAAGAAAAAGCCCAGATCATTAACTTTTTTGTTGTTGTTCTGTTTGCGGGCAACTCCCTGCTGGCAACTTTCGGGTGCCCAGTAAATTAAACCAAGTATCGGCCTGGTTCAGGGCAACCTGAGCTTCTACTTAGAGCTGTGAGAAAACTGGCTTCATTTATTTTAGCACGTGAATAAACCCTTTCGGGTGCCACGCAGAAGTGCTCTCTGGCATAAAAGCAGTGTTGGAAAATCCTTACTCTTGCTGCCTCGTGGAGGGTCAGGTATTGTAACTGGAGAGCTGAGCTTCCCTTCTTCTCCCGCTGCTTGTTCACACAGCTAATTGCCCCTCGACACCTCACTGTGCCATGCTGGTCCCCAGAGAAGCAGGGCTGGAAGAGAGCATCTGTAGGTATAGGCTTTGTTGGTTTCCCCGTTTGCCTGCTTGGTTTAGTTGTTGAATAAAGAACAGCTTAGGAATGGGCTTGGCTGCCTGGTGTCTCTGTGAACTCCGAGAGTTCCCTGTGCTATCAGGGAAGGGTGATTACGTCCCCCTCCTCTGGAACATCCCACGTGTTCGCTGAAGTAGTGCTTCAAGCTAAATCAGTTTGCTGAGGGCTCCAGCTTCCCTTAATTCAGTGTCAGGACCGGGCTTGCATGGCCATTATTCAAGAAGTTTTATCAGAAGCACAAAGCTAGCATCTGCCCTTCTGCTTCCCTCTGGGCATCACCAGCTCTCCTGCCCTGGCTTTGGCACACAGAGACTCGAGGGACTGCCTCACCGAGCCCATTTGCAGGCAAAACTCGTTCCAGCTCCTAGAGAGTCTCGGCTGTTTCACTAGCTGCGGGAGCACGGTGGCTTGTCACTAGTGCCTGGCACAGCAGCTCAGAAAACCTGCCAGAACCGAGGAGCTCATGTGGGAAAAGGGAGCAAAGACACTATTTAGATTGCTAGCCTCTCCCTTCCCTCTTCCAGCCCAGCTCAGTTGAACTAGGGCTGGATTTTAGGTTTTAATCTCAGCTGATATCCACACACTTTCAGAGGTAGCCACCTTCTTCCCTAGGCCTGGCTCATGTCCCTCCACACTCATTTCTGTGGTGAAGCTTGCCCAGACCCGTGTTCACGTGGGTGCTGATGGGAGAAGAAGGGTATTTTTCAAGGTTTCTGCTGGGTTTTTTTCTTCTGAAATATAAGGATGTGCAATTTTTTTAGTTTCAATTTAGCATTGGAGAATTTTATAATTTAGTAATTAAAATCTCTGATAGGCTTTAGAAATTGCAGCTAATTGAATTTAATGGGAAGATGATTTTCAATTTTATTTGATTACCCGGACCCCTGGCATTGGTATTTATGGGAAAAAAATGGGAAATGTGCTGTGTGGGCTAAGATGGCATAATTGAATTAGGGCTAATCGGATTTCTTCGTCATGAATTTCACTATAATTTTCCTATAATTTTCCATTAGATATCTAGTTTACAAATATTCACAAAGAAATGAAGCTCTTTCGGAATGGAGATTGCTGGCTAACAGGATTACAGGGACGATAGCTCGGCACTGCCAGCCCGGGCTCCTTCAGTAATGCAATCGCTGCGTCTGCCTCACACTTACCGCCCGCCGCTGCTCCCCGCACCCTCCGGCCCTGTGCCAGGGCTCCCCCCGGGGCTGCGCGGCCTCTGCACGGCGGTGTCCGTGTGCCACCGCCGGCACAGGGACCCGGCACAGGGATCCTGGGGCCCGAGCACGGGGGGCCCCCGGGGCTGCGCAGCCTCTGCACTGCCGCCTCGCTCAGAGCCCCTCGCCTGCACATCCCCGTGTCAGCAGCGTGGACAGGCTGGCACATCCCCGTGTCAGCAGCGTG
>VZTN01012926.1:201767-334796 GCA_013400515.1 Erpornis zantholeuca
CTGGTGGCAACTCTTTTTTTTTTTTTTTTTTTCTTTTTTGACCAGATTTTTGGGGAGACATTGGCTCAGTCAAGGCTGGTGTCATTCCTGAGGTCATGTTATGCACAAGGTTCCCAGGCAGTTGGTTTGGGAACTACCTTTCCAGTAGTTCTATGAGGTACTTGTTGGGTAGAAAGCATTCAAGGGCTTAAGCCTACCAAGTAAAGATTGTTCCTTGGGAGAAGGGTTTAGTAGGGCAGGGATTAACCTTCCCATCATGGAATAAGGAGCACCGAGCTATTCCTTGGAGAACATGGTTCAAAGCTGCTTGAAGTCCATGGGAGTGTTTCTACTGCTTTGGCACTACAGAGAGAGAACTCACAGAAAGACCGGAAAGTTGATTTCTGAGATAAACTCCTGTTTCTTCACCTGCACTCTGTCTGCTGGGTCTTATGAGTCCTTCTAAACCAGGTCTGCCACTGACACAGTGGGGTCTGCTAATGTGTGCAGGTACTACACTGTTCTGCTCTGAGACACAGAGTCCCAGAGGGGAAGAGGCAACTTGTACTGAAACTGGCTGGGAATGGAACAGATACCTCAACTAGAGGGGATCAGATATTTAATGTACAGTTTCCATATAATCAGTTTCTCTTTCTGTTTTTCTGAACTATTTATGCTTCTACCCTGAGCCCTCTTTCCTGCAATTGGAAAGTACTATCTGAGCTTGGAATTTATCTCAGGTCTTTGCCTACACAGCCTTTTCTGTTCCACTTTTTGCACTTGGCTGTCCTCACAGTGAGAGCCTTTGTGGCCACTTTGACTCTCCCTGTGACATCAAATTGTACCCCTGGGCTGCTGTGCAGCCTACAATTTAGGCACCCTCTGAAAAGTTGGTTGAAAGTGTCTAGAAAGTAAAGTCCTGTAGTAGGTGAAGATAACCATTGCCTGTGCTGCATCTCCCTCCTCCACCTGGGCTCCTTCCTCCCCTCCCAGGGTTTGAAGATGCAGCCGTTCCCAAGGTTTGGAGAGCTCAGGTGCCACCCAGGGCTCAGCTTCTAGAAGTGCTGACATTGCAGAGGCCGTGCTAGCCGATCCAGCTGAGGTTTGGGAGAACCAATGTCCTCGTCCTCAGCTGCACTTTGCAAAGCAAAGAGGGGGCAGAGGAGGCTTGGCTGGAAGCAGGGGAGGGGCAGAACCTCCAGCCAAAAGTCCCACGCGGCACCGTCTCCTCCCCTCTGGTTCAATGCGGACTGGATCAATTTGGACGTCTTCAGCAATAAAAAATGCCGATGTCGTCCTAATTCACTAGGCCCCGAGATGACAGCAAATTTACATTTTTTAATTAAACTAGCAGCCAGTTTTTATGAGAGGGGGCTGGGTTATGCAAATCAAATGGTTGTGTACGAAAGATTAGGAGAGTTTGGGAATAAATTCCACAAATGCTAATAAAAAAAAAGAGAGAAAATGAGAGGGGGGAGAGAGAGGGACATTGTTCCATTAGCCCCTTTTAGGCTGATTTCCCTAGGGAGAAAGCAATGGGGGGTGAGAGATGGAGGCAGCTTTCAGAGACAGGTAAAATCCATTTTGAGGATTGAGAGCCCCTTGGACCAGGACCTTGTTGCTCCCTGTTTTCCTCTCCGAGGGCTTGCAGGGGAGATGGAGGCAGAAATTGGTGACAAAAAAAAACTTGCTGGTTTCTAATCCCCGTTCCTGCTTGACCAGTGATCTACAGGCTGGAACAGCATCCGGGAGGGACTGGGTTGAGTATGTAGAAGGTGCACGGTGCTCAGGTGCTGGAGGGGCATGGGTGGGTGAAGGGCTGGGCCAGGTCACTGTGGTGCTGCAGGAGGGTGGATGTGGCAGCGTGACAGGGCAGTCCCTGGATGGGCAAAGCCCAGGGGCTACACAAAGCTTCTCCGGACAGGGCCCATGTTTGGGCTGACAGATGGTCACAGAGAGCAGGGCTGCAGCTGGGATTGGTGCCCTGGGGCTTCATCTCCTTTGTGGAGCTCTTGTGGGTGGGCTCCTGGTCCCTGGCAGGAGCTGCTGGTTGGAACAGGCAGTAGCGCTGATCAGAGATGAGGGGCTAGACTGCTGCTCCATGTAAGCACAGGCTTTATCTGCAGAGCAGAGTGTGTTTTGGAGAAGGGATGGTGATGTTTTTCCCTCACCCAAACTGCACAGCCCCTTGTTGCCCGTCCATAGAGCTCTCCAAGGCTGAGTCCAGCTGTCAACTTCTCTTTCCAGTGTGTTAACCTGGCACCAGTCTTCATCCCCTTCTCAAGGGACTTTCCAACTTTCTTCATGTGGTGATTCCAGAAAATAAAACAGTTTGTCAAGTCCTTTCAGGAAGAAAAGTTACAGTGAACAAAAAACATGCATTTCACTCATGTAAAATACGTTCTTGTATAAGTTTCCCAAAGAATTCCAAGTTCTCATTGCATTTGTGAGTTAGGTGTGGTGGCTAGGTACCAAAGCAATTGTTTGCTCTGCTATGGAGAAACAAAACCAGAAAACTTTGGGAGGCTGGGAAACTGCTTAAAGCTTCCAGTCCTAAGGCAGTTTCATGCTTGGAATAAAAGCTGAACAACCCATGTAGGTTGGCAGGAGAAAGCACAGGGTGGAGAACAGTAGATACAAGGGAAAAGGATGGGAAGACTAAGGTCACTGGGTGCATTTTATGACAATCCCCTGAGGATTTGGTGCCTCACTAGAGAGCTTTGCCACTCATTCCTGGTTTTGGGGTGTGAAATGATGATTCACCAACATGCTCATGTTTTGCTTTGGAGAGGTGACATTTCAGCAGAGCCTCTCTTGTGAAATCAGTAAAAACACCGAGCTCTGCTGGAGCATTTCTGGAGGTGTTCCCCACACCCAACACCTACATCCCCGTCACCCTGTCCTGAACATGCACATCTGCCCCAGACGCTCACCCACCTCCATGCTCCCGGACACTCACGTGCCCTGTGTTGGTGGTGTGCTGAACTTCATGTTCCCCAGATTGCTCTCTCAAGACGTTGCCACGATGAGCACTCTGGTTCTGTGCGCTTGCATCATCGTTGCCATGAATTAATCTTTTCTTGGCAGCAAGAGACCAGTATGGTCTCTGCCCTGTGTGTTGGGTGTCTCTGTGCTCCCACCACTCTGCAGTGAAACCCCCACTGTTCCTGCTGCTGGGGGGAACGACGGCCTTGGTGTCAGCTTGGTCCACAGCCTTAGACAGGCGGCTGTACAGGGGATTTTTGTAACATGAGTTTCTGGGCTGAACTAGGGCCAAGTTCAGCCTAAATCTAACAAAGAGCTCCAGAACAGGTCTGTGAGACATGGCAGAGTCTGAGGATTTGGTGTAGGATGAATAACTCCTAATCTATAAAGTGGGCATAATCATACTCCCTCGTGCAGCCCAGAGCCAGGGCTGGGCGCTCAGGGATGGAGATAAGTGAATGAGGCCTGGCTGCTGTCCATGGATGGGTGTGGGGGGTCGGGCAGGAGCGCTCCTCCCTCCAGCTGGGGTGGAGTGCCTGAGGTGTGGGAGAGCTGAGCCCGCTCCCACTTTCTGGGAGCTTCCTGGGAGCTCCTGCTCCCATCTGCCCCATGGCACCTTTGGCATCCATGGGCTGGGAGCAGCCGTGGGTCCCGAGCAGGGTGGTTGTCGTGGGCCTGCAGCGGGGCCACTCCAGTACCTGGGAAGTGAAGAGCTCCAGCTGGGCTATTCTGTTGGAATAGCGCAGTGGTGTCAGCCCTGATCCCAAAACTGGATGGGCCGGGGCAGAGCAGAGGAAGAATCAGGAACTTTTAGCTTCCATACATGGGAAACTGTCAAAAGCCAGGTAGCAACACCAGCTTTTGTCTGGTATTTCCAGAAAAACCTGGCATCCCAGGGCATAATTTATTATGGAAAAATAAAATAATAAAGTACCAATCCCTTTGAGGCCTGAGTCATAGAAGCATCTTCTCATTAAAGCAGCTCCACCTCTCCGCCCGGTGTTTGCCAGCTCCATGCCTGTATGAATCCACTCCCTGAGCTGCCTCGCCCAGGGCAGCCCTCCTCCTTCCCCTCCTCCTCTTCCTGCTGCCTGTGCTTCCCCAGCACACCTCTCCTCCAGCACCCCTTCCCCTATCCGGAGGAGCACGAACAGTTCCACATCTCGAGCCAACTTGTCCCCAGGCCCCCCCATCTTTGGGCCAGGTGGATGTTTTGTTGGTGTGTGTTGTAGACAAATGTCTACATCTTTTCACCAACCCACCTCCCACCCTGTGTTACCAAGGTTTCTGGGCATGGCCCTGGCTCCCACATGCCCTTCTGGCCATGTGGTGTGAAGGTGTGTGTGGTATCTTTTCATGGCTCAAAGCTCTCTTTCAAGTGGCCCTCTACAAGCAGGGAAAGGAGAGGAAGCTGCTTCTGGAGTAATTACCATCTGCATGTCCCGAAGGCAGGCAGCAGATGTTAGCAGAGGAGGATCGGATTGGAAGAGGGTGAGGGAACAGAGGCTGGGGAAAGGGGGTCTGATTTTTCTTCTCGACTGCATATGAATATTTTTAACTGAAACTCAGTAGGACAAGAATCCCAGTTCTGCAAAGTTGATCCATGCACTTAGAAACTCTAAGGAAAAGCTCCTTTACTCACTCTTGCTGTGTTTTCTGTCACTCACTCTTGCTTTTCTCAGTCTTTTTTTATGCTGTACTATCTTACTAAATAGCTTTCCTTTATGTCCTCCTTCCTTTCCATATTCCCACAGACCTGTCACTCTTTGTCACTCTCCTGGACTTCCATTCTGTCTTTGATTCTGTCTTGCTTTCCCTTTCCTTCCCCCCCCTGCTTCCATTGTCTTACTCTATTTTTCATTTTCCCATTTGTCTGTGGGCTGATATTCAGATCAGCAAACTTCTTCCAGTTAAAGGAGGTCATGAATATTAGGATTTTTCTATCAAACAATGAAATATGGCTCAAATTACCCTAAAGAATAGGGCCCTTTTCATAAACCACCTGCTGGTTTTTTTGAAAGAAAGCACAACCACTCGCCTGTGTGCTTCAAGCAGTTGTCTCACATCTCTACCTCATCAAGCTTTGCCGTTCCAATTTCTTCTGCTGAATTTGTTGCTCTTGGTGGAGTAAGTCTGCTCTTCCCAGACTGCCAGCACCCAATGAGTCTGGATCTGGACAGGTTGGGACAGGATGGGGATTCTGGCAGGATCCTCGCTGCTTTGAATGTTGGTTTGTGATTGTGCTTTTTTGATTGCGGTGTGCATATTTTGGGGTTTTATTTTTGTTTTCAACAACATTTTGGTCTGAAAGTAATTTGGTTGGAACCTCTCAGCTTGGCTGAGGGATCTCATTCAGATGTTAGCACCCAGCGGGGCATGGAAACACATAGACACCCCCCCCCACCCACACCTTCTCCGTGCCTGCCTGGTGTGGACCAACCATCACTCCCTGGAACGAGGAGGCTGTGGTGGAGGGGACACCAACCCAGGCTGTGGTCATTTCCTCCTGGCTGTCATGGTCCTGTCCCATTCCTCCCATCCCCATGGCTTCAGAAAAGGAGCTGTGAGCGCAGTGGCCTCAGCTAGCTCTGGGAAAGCCAAGTTTGTGCTGCATGAGATCCTCCGTTCCTTGTGGTCCTGGCCCTGCTTAGCTGGACAGTGCCGTGCCTTTGCCAGGGCAGCACCAGTGCAGCTTGGCTGTTCAGCAGGGACACGGAGAGTGGTGGAGCTGTGTTCCAGGGACCTGGAGAACTGCGAGCAGAAGAGCCTCTCTGCTCCCTTGGGAGTTGCCACGAGGCAGGCATGGGTAATACCAGACTGGGACAACGGAGGATACCAGCTTGTCTCAGACTTGTGTTTTGTTTTTGGTCCAGCCTATTTATACTCTTCAGAGTTGCTATTTTTTCCCCAGTTACATGAATGTGTCTTGTCCTCGCTATTTTCCATCTTTCCTCAACAAACGATGTCGCTTTCTGTGTGTCTTTGCTGGGAGGCTCGCAGCACCATCCCTCCTGGGCAGACTGGACACGTTTTTGAGGAGGCACCTCTTACTGGTGTGCTCCTTCCAGGAGCCTGGTCCAGCCCTTCCACTCTTTCCCACCCACATTTCCCTGGACAGAAACTGCACACACAGCCTGGGCTGTGTGAATGCAGAGTTTGTTTTGCCAGGGTGACCTGTTTAATCATCTCATTTTCTGGTGGCCGTTTATTCCTCGTTTCCACGGTTACAGCCCCATTAAGAGGAGAAGCAATAAGGCAGCGAGTCAAACAGGTAATAAAAACATTAAAGCCATGTGCGCACTGGGAGGGAGGGAGGGCGAGCAGCACTCAGTGAGACGAAACGGGCCGTGCCAGGGAGACAGAAGGGTCACAGGAGCCTGTGCACAGTGTGGTGACACCCGGCTCAGTGCCCAACCTCTGCAAGGGCCTGGCTGCCAACAAAGTGTCCTACAGCATCCCACAGCATTCTACCCTTCTCTGTTGGAGTCTGCTGACACTCAGGACAGTGTTACTGCCACCAAAGTGCTTCTCTCCCCATTGCTGTGCCACTAAGGCAGAGCTGCAAGCGGACAAAAGCACTCGAAATTATAGTGTATTTTTTACTGTGTTTTCTTTCAGGGCTGTGACTGTCCGGCAAAATTTGTAACTTGATTTTTCTGTTTAGTTCTGGTGATGCTGGTGGACCCAAATGTTTGTCACTGTAGCAGCTCTGCCGTGGTGCTTGCCAAGGTACCTGCTCTTGCTGGGCTGTGCTGCTCCCCTGCAGAGCCATGGCTCTGCACAGTTCCTAAAGCAGAACTGACTGTTCCACATGCTGCACCGAGGTATGCACAGCGAGCTACCTGAGCCAGCACAACCCAGAGTGCTGTGACACTGGTTTGAGGCTTTCCTAGGTAGAAATACCTGTTTATGGAAGGCCATATATTTCTGCAGCCTCCAGGAGAAGGTCAGATTCCATGGAAACAGGATAGCCAGGTCTCTGCTCTGCAGCAGCCACTGCCAGCAGGGACTGTGGGCTGAGGAGTGGGGGATGCCTTTTAAGCTATAGGTAGAAATCAAGGGAGAGCTGTGGAGGGTAAGCAGCATCTCTGGGAATTCCTCTCTCCTGCTAGGAGGAATCCCCAGATCTCTGGATTTCATTCTGGGCTCCTAAAAGGAAAGTAGCAACATGAAGCAACCTAAAGCTCTGGAGTGAGGAGAAGGCAGAGGCCTGGTGTCTCAAGAGAAAGAAGAGAACTGTTTTCAACTGACTTCTCTCCAGGCAGTGCTCCTCAGGGCTCTTGGAAGGTGGGAGCCTTTTGATACCATATGCTTGTTATGCCAAAACTGGCTTGGCCAGGAAGGAGATGATAGCCTCTCTTCCTTTGGGAAATTTTGGGCTAGATGTATTCCTGGGCGGAAAACCATGACCTGACCGCAAAAGGCAGCAAAGTTACTTTTCCCTGTAATTTCTCAGTGGCCATGGAGGCCAAGCAGCATTGGATCTTAAATCATGAGATGTTAATGAGGGAATTGAGCCTTCTAATACCTGTCTTTCATGTGAGGGCTAGTAGCTGTTTCTGATGTTAGAATAGAGATTGAAATGGTATCACTAAGAAATAATTTTAAGACTTCCTTGGACACTTCAAGGCTGAGGCTTGGATTTTCAAAAGTTATGCTGTGTTAAACAACTTCTGCTTCTTTGGAGTTGGAGTTTTATCAAAATTGCAGCATCTCAGTGCAGTGCGGATGGCTGGACTCTTTGGAGACCTGCCTTGGACTGGAGAAGGTGAACTTTGTGAAGCTGCTTTTCATTTCAGACAGTCTGTAGGGTTGGTCAGGGAGCTGACGTGGTAATTAAGTATGAAAATTATTCTCCAGGACCCATTCCCTCTTACCACGCTGATCTGAAGGGCCTCTTCCGTTCCTGAGAGTGCAGAGAGGGATTTGACCGTCCCTTGTGTAGTGTCTGCCCGCACCGTGTTGTGCTGTGTATTACCCAGGGTGGGTGCAAACCCTCATGCTTTGTGCAAGCTGCTTACAAGTAATGGCCTTAGGAGAACAAAGCAAACTGTGTAGCTGGAAACTCCCCTGCTCCAAATGCATTTGAGGTGGCAGGTCGCTGCCACGAAAGAGCAGGTGCCCACGGGCAGAGAGGGTTCTGACCTGTGAATAAGGGTCAGTTTCACTGTGGATGAAAAGAGGTTAAATATAACAGTCCCACTCATATAGGTGGCACAGCACTGACAGCAAAACAGAAATATTCAGACAAGTGAACTATAAAGGAGAGCAAGAAAATAGACACAGAACTGCAGGGAAATGGGGTGTTCTACCTGCTAGCTCTCTCTGTTGAAAGAGGCTGCCCTGTTACAGCCCTGTTTTGCCCTGGTAGGATTTTTTTATTTATTTCTGACATTGTTTTGGGTTTTACAGTTTCTTTTCTCCAGACTTTATCAGGAAGCATATTTGTGGTGAGAGCCTGTGAAAGGACCTGGCTTGCTGAGTAAATGTTCAACGTGGAAATGAGCTGCATGACCTTGAGTGGGGGGAGAGGGAGGAAAGCTGACAGAAATTCATAAAAAGCTGAAAAAGAAAAGAACAAGGAGAAGGGAGGGGAGAGGAAAAAAGATAAAAGCCCTGGCCAGACTGGAAGAAGTCACACAGGAGAGGAATAATGGTCTTTCTTGTTACAGCAGTGACTGGAGCTGTCGAATTAGGCATCTTAAAGAGCCCGATTCTAAGTTGCGCTGAGCACTGACACTTTGAAAAATAGGCCCATTTAAGGTGACTCAAGTTGGGCAACAAAAGTCAGTAGTCACTTTAGATCATCTTGGCCTGCGTTCAGAAGGGTGAATTTTATCCTTGGCGAAAGGCCAGTGGGAGGCCTTTCTGTGTACTGTTCCCGTTCCCAGAATAGGACTTGGGGTGGCTCCTGGAGCTTGTGCTGGCCCTTCAGGGCAGGGGCAGAGCCCACTCTCCTCAGGTTCTGGGCTGAGCCCTCCCCGTGCAGGAAGCAGCGATCACTGGGCTCATGTGTCAGCCCAGTTGTCTTTGAGCACAGAAGCTGGGTTTGAATTTATTTGTGGAATTTTTGGGGGGCTGTGGGTATCTGGGGAAGGTACTGGATGGAGCAAAACCTCTTGTCCTCAGTGCAGGAGTGGACAAGAGCAGCAATGCAGGAGGTTTCCCAACCATCCTTAGAGTTCCTCAAGTGTGTGAGATTGAGATGGAGACACTTTTGAAAGCTAATGAGGATGTCAGTCAGAAAAGACCAACAAAACACTGTTGTGAGGAAGAAGAGTTGAGTAGAAACACACTGCTGTCTCTACCAGACACCAAGGTGTGAGGTCTAAGCATGCTCTGGAGCTTGGCTTTCCAGAACTGCCTGGTTTGGGCTTGAGAGTTTTCACTTCAGTCCCACATCTAGTCCTGGAGGATCTAAACTGGATTTCTAAATCATTTTGTAGGGATTGGAGAGAGATGAGCACCAAGTTTCTGCGGGTTCATATTCCTCTAGCCTGTCCTCAGTATCTGGATGACACCAGCTCTGGGAAGCCACTCGGTCCTGCAGTCCTTGGCTCTGGTGCCGTTCCAATGGAGGGATCTGGGCACCCAGCAGTCAGGGGGGATGGAGCAGAAATCCTTGTGCTCTTCAGGAAGCCAGTGGCTTCTGCTACTTTTTTTCTTGTTTGAATGCATGAAAAATGTTTAAATGCACATAGGCTCCCTTTACAGCTCGTTGTATTCTCATTTCTTTGACTCACCAAATTCTGTTCATTTTCAAGAGGGGAAGTCTGACTTCAGTGGCATCAGCACTTCCAAAATACTGCACACTGACATAAGCAGTTCAGAGTGTAGGGCAAAGATTGTGCTGAAGCTGACCCCTCATTTGTGTTGAAACGAGGCTGATCACCATTCTTTGCTTAAATCTGAATATCTGCACTAATGGTCCTCATATACACATCTTTAAATTTTAGTTCATTTAGTTGGGGGTCGATTTCTTTCCATAAGCCTGAAAATTGTAGAGTAAGATTATCATCTTTGCTGCTTGTATGGGACAGCTCTACTGTATGGAGGGGAGCATTTTTTTATTTCTTTCCAGCTGGAGTGTATGAAATAGTAGGGAAAAGTCTTGTCTAGTGATGACCTCAAAATAATTTCTCTAGCAGTGCAGTGTGATGTCAGACAGACAGTGTGTGGCTGGGTGGGAAGTGCAAACAGTGGGGGCACAAGTGCCTGACACAGGGGAAAACCATCGGTCCAAGGCTTTGGGAGGAATTGGAGCAAAGTCACCAGCGCAGATGCCAGAGCAAGGAACTGTAACTGTACATTTAATAGCTTTGGATGTTTGCTTTTATGTGACAGTTGCTGCTCAAGCAAACAGATTGGAGAATTCCAGACTTGCATGGGTTTCAGGGATTTTATTTATATGCGTTCAGCATGGGGCATGAATGGGATGGGAGCATAGGAGTTGTTTCAGCAGGAGAAGGGTCCAGTACCCTGCTCCTCCCTGCCCTGTGCACCTTGATTTTATGAGCTGAGCCTTCCCCTCTCACTCCTGTCTCTTACTCTTCCCTAAAATCACTGTCCCTCCAAACCCACCTCACTCACCTGCTCCCTCTGCTCCCAGCATCATCCCACACTCCCTGGAGCATCCTCTGTGCTGTTCCTCTGCTCCCTGACGTGTTACCCTGCTCCTGCACAAGCCCTGCCCTGTGCCCCATCTGGAAGTCGAACAACCATGCCCGGAGTGCTGGCCCTGCCCGGCCTCCCCTGCCCAGCTTGGGGTGCGGCTGAAACTGGCCTGTGAGAGCTGCAAGGCAGAGGCATGTTTTCCCGGTTTATTCTCCAAAAGGAGAGCCTGCAAGGGGTGAGGGGCAGACTCCTTGCAGCGAAGGTGTTAACAAATAGCAGGTGATTAAACATGACAAGCAGTGACATTTCTGTGTGGGGTTCTCAGTACCAGCAATGCCAAGAATGAAGCTATAAACCCTGACATTTTGTGTTATGCACTGAGGTTTTTAATAGACATCTTTCTCTCCCTCACCCCTGTTTGTTTCTTTTATTCCTCTATTCTCTTCTGTCCTCTTCTGCCTTTCCTCTCTCTTCCTGATCCTCACTCTGCCTCTGCCCCATCCCAAGTGCCCCCACCTCCATTTCCCATCCCTTCCTCCCCGCTCTTATCTTTGCTCTCTTGCTTCACCAGACTCATTTGTTCGATGTCCTTCACTTTAGCTTTTGTTTCTCTCTTCCTCCCTATTTTCTTGTTACACTTTTCCAAGATTTTTTTGCTTTTCATGGCATCATTCACCCTTCCTTACTCTTCTCTTCCTCCTCTTAGCTCCGGTCTCTGCCATATGCACACGCTCGCAGTCTCTCACACATAAGCACTCCCACACTTTATTGCACACACACTGCCACTTCCCGCACACTTCCCTGCTCCCCCCCACGCTCCTGCTCTCTCCTGCTCCGTCTCTCACATACGCTCGCACTTGCTCTTTTCTTTCTGTGCTTCCCCTCTCCTGCTCTTCTTTGTCTTTGTTACTCCCTTCTGCTGTCATCCTCCCTCTGTCTGTTCTTTTCCACTCTCCTCTTCTCCCTCCCTTTCCTTTCTCTTTTTGGGGTCTGATGTAATGCTCTAACCATGGGCAGCCAGGCCAGTTGCTTGTCAGGGAGCAGGTGTCCCACCCCTGAGTGATGTTTTTGTTAATAACATTTTTGCCCTGACTCAGAAGCCGTCATTTTGGAGATCGGTTGGTGGGGTTTTTTTAAGGACAGGAGCTGAGGAGGCTGAGCTTTTGGGAACAGTTGCTGGGTTTGTACTAAAAGGACTGCAACAGTTGTTCTGCTGAGCAAGAAACGTTGGAACAACTGCAGATTCTCTCCCCCCCCCCCGCTTCCATCTATCCAAAGGGCATTTGGAGGTGACGCCCAATGCACCGTCCCCCTTGCAGCCAGCTCTAATTGGAGCTGACGAGCTGCCACTGGTTCTTGGCTTTGGAAACGGGGCACTTCTGCCACTGGAGTTGGCCCTTCCCAGCCCTCTCTATTAGAAAAAACCTTTCCTCCTCTGCAGCCTTCTCCTGGTGGGGTTATGGGCGCAAAATTAGCAAAATGCCAGAGTGACCAGAGCAGTCAAACACAGGGCTCTCCTCCAGCAGGTCACCTGGTCTCCAGGGCTCAGTAGTTATGGGCCAGCTACATGACCTGAACATAAGAAAGAGGTCTCCAGGCACAGAAGGATAAAAAGGGTCAGTGGTGGTCACCGGCTCCC
Source organism: Erpornis zantholeuca (assembly GCA_013400515.1). NCBI lineage: Eukaryota > Metazoa > Chordata > Aves > Passeriformes > Timaliidae > Erpornis > Erpornis zantholeuca. The sequence goes on from VZTN01012926.1 coordinate 213,985, forward strand.
TGGTCCATGACCTGCCTGGCTCACTGTATCTTGCCAGGCTGTGATCCCTTTCATGCAGAGGCTGGGTGGCAGGGCATGATGCTTCCTGCTAGGCAGGATGGAAATGGTGTGAGCAGGCCCCTCAGAGCCTATCCTCTCTGCTGAATCAGCCATGCTATTGCCACCAAGGCCAAGACCTTCCCATCTGGCTGGCCCCAGTGAGAGCCATAATGCAGAAGTCATCATAAAGTGCCTCCTGGGGACTCGAGGCATCTCCAGAGGCGCTTTGAGCGGCACAGCGATTCCTTCTCACACGGCTGCAGAGTCTCTGTCTCTCCCCAGATCCCTGGGGAAGATCTGTAGGGAGCTCCTGGAGAATTACTAGGCACAGGCTCTGGTACATCAGGAATCTACCAGCTCATTGCTACTGCTGACACCTCTGCACTGAGAGCACCCGGGGCGGATGAGAGGCTCTCCTGGGTGGACAAGGAGGACAGAGGCTGGGGCAGCTCCCATGGGCCAGAGTAAAGGGCTCAGCAGGTATGTGAAATGAGTTCAAACTTAAGAGCGGCTTCAGTCCCAGCATTTCCTCTTCCTCGACTTTGCACTCATTCTAAAAATCAAAATACTTCCCCATAAAGACCCGCCTTCCCATAAAGGGCCTCTCCGTCTGCCCAGGTCTTATTGATCAAGCACCACAGACGGTCGCTGCAGCTTCAGTTGCCAAGTAGGGCAGATCGATAGAAACTCAGGATGGGATTTTTGGCAGCTGGAGCATATATTTGTTCCTCCTTCCGTCCCACCATCCCTCTGGGAAATGGTCGGTGTCACAGGGAAAGCAGGTGGAGCAAAGCTCCGTCCTCTGACTTGCCGCTCACCTTGTCATCTGTCCTCCGTGCTGCAGCCCTGGGACTGGAGGCCTCTGAAGGAGCATCTGTGAGGCTGCAGAGAATGTGGGGGCACGTGTGGCGACAGAGCAGTCCCAGCCTGCGCTGGCTCCCCCGGCCCCTCTCTGTTGCTTACATTTTGCAATGGCCAAGTTCACACTTTTGTATACTGGAGCAATCCCATGGGTCATTCCAGGCTCCCTGAGAGCAGTATTTGGCCTTTATTGTTTGCACAGTCTCTTTATTTAACTAGTGTTTCTTTCCTGCCTGGATGCAGAGTCACTCCCCCTGCCCTTCCCTGCCGTGGCCATCAGTGCTGTTGTTGTCTTTCCAGAGATGGGGAGAGCAAGGCAAGGTGATGAGAAGTGGCTTCCTGAAGGCCAGAGGGACTTGGTGCTGGAGTTTGGGTTAGGGGCCTCGTTTCTGGCTGTCCTTTGGCAGCACTCAGCCCCTTAGCCATGGGCTTGGGACAGCGGCTGCCCAGGCTGCCCTCTCTGTGTGGGACCAAAAGCTGTGGGCTGGTCTCCAGCCTGAACTGGGGGAACGAGCCACAGAGGGGAGCACTGGGAAGGAGAGGAGTCTGCTGTGCAGGCTTGCCTTCCTCCATCCTGTCTGAAGAGCAGTTAGCTCTGCCATAAGATGAACTTAACCCTTGCTATCTCTCCTGGCTGCCCAACTTCTGGCAGGTGCCGAGCGCCACGCACAGAGAAGTTAATGAAATGAGTATTTTGGGGAGGGGGGGAGGGAGGCTCTGTACTGCACCCTGGGGCCCTGGGTTTATTAATGGTGACCTGCCATTAAAGACTAAAGTGCTAACCTGGTCATATTTAGCAGCTTTCAGTGGTATCCCAGTGGTCTCTGCCTGCAATATCAACTCCTGCTTTCCCCCGCAGCCCCAGCTCGGCTGACTCCAGAGTTTCTTGGCTACAATGAGTCTGGTGGGCAGCACTAAGAAGTCTCTGTGCTGCTGCTGCCAGACAGATTTCCACCTCCTCCTGCTGCTCCAAGCAGCTTCCACCTCTTACTTCCAGGTCTTGCCAGGCAGCACTTGGAAAAGAGGACCAAGTCCTGGCATCTTCATGATCTCCTTTAAACAGACAGAGCCTGGGGGGCACTAGGAGAGGGAGATGTGCCAGCATGAACCTCTGAGGATTTGGCCATGAAGGAGAGGCATACTCCAGCTTTGCAAAGCACTTCCACAGAGCTCTCCGAGAAGGCACTGGCAAATAATCCGTCTGAGGTGGCAGGCTGGGAAGCGAGGCAGCAGCTCTGCCAGACCTGATTAAAACAGGACTCGAGGCTAACAGCTTCAGGTCAGAGCAGGAGGCCTGCCCCCACTGCTGCTGTCCCTCTTGCTCCAGTCTAAGAGGGATGTGGAAAACCTAAGCTTGGGGGGATGTCCCCTAGGGGATATCAGCAGTTGGATATTGCAGTGACAGGCACTTTAGAAAGATGCTGGGAGCTGCTGCTGCTGCTGCTGGTCCAGGCAGGGATCAGTGTTAGCAGAAGAAAAAAAAAAACCCAGAGTTTCCTTGAAGCTAATTCTGCTCTTGATGCTTCCCCAGAAGCAAGATCCTGCTGTGCTCCGTGTGCCAACTGAGATTATTGCTTTTCCTGATCGCTTCTTCCTGGATTAAAAACTCAGCACAGAGTATTTTGCTGTGTGTTATTCCAGGATACCCACTAAAAGCTCAATGTGGTGCGGACTCTGGCAGAGATACCAGGGAATCATGAGGCATCTCCAGCTCAGGCTGCTCCTGCTGTTCAGATCAGGAGGTGGGGATGCTCCTGCCTCCTCGCACTTGTCTTTGGCCTGAGGTGAGGGCACGAAGAGCGAGGCTGTATGGATTTTCCTCGCTCCAGAGAGTCCCGTACGCCACAGATTCCCTGTCCTCACAGCCCTGCCCTTCGTGTGGGCATGTTCGTCAGTGTGGGCTTCAGGCCATTCCCCAGCAGAGCCAGCGAGGGCAGGGGCCTTGTTCCAGCGCAGAGCTCCAGCCCTCGTGGCCTCCCAGCAGGACGAGTGCCGGTTTGGCAGCCAGGCTGGGGGCAATCCTCGCTCTCTCCTTTGGCTCTGTGCCCCAGCTGATCTGCAGCCAGGTTTCGCTGTAATCCCTACATCCTGTTGCAGGTCCTTAATCAGCTGGAGCCAGCCTGAAAAAAAAAAAACCAAAACCCAAACCTCAAACTGTTGTGGTTAAAGCTCCCCACTGCCAGGTGGTGGGGAGGGGTGGCAGCAGCCTTCCCAGGCTGGGAAGGGTGGGAGACTGGAAGGGTTGGGAGAGATTACAGTTTCCTTGGTAGGTAAGGATGGCAGCACAGAAAAGGGTGTGTGTTTCTGCTTGGGGTTTCTGCAGGACCCACTTGTGCTGTTCCCCTGCAGAGTGGATGGGTCTGGGTTTGAGGCATTGATTCCTCCTGTTCTCCCACCGCCGGCTCAGCTATGGACACTGCCCCTTCAGCCCTCACTGGGCAGGCTTGGAAACTCTCTGGGTTGTTGTTGAGTCGGTTTTTTTCCTATTTAATGCATAGAATAACACTGATGGGTCTGAACAGCTCCAGCCAGGCGACGAGGGGAAAGAATAACAAGCTCCTGAATGTCAGGCAAAATTATGGGCCATTGCTATTTAGGGTGAGTCTGGTGGATTTAGGGCCTCTCTGTTCTATTGTCCTGGCTGCTCTGAGCATTGGAGCAGGCGAGACACAAGTCGGGAATTTTATTGCAGAGCATGTTCAGGGGAAGGCTGGTTCTGAGCGTATCCGGAGTGAAACAGCAGCAGTGGGGGAGAGGAGACCGTTTCTGTTGGGAAGTTGGTGAGATGTGGTACTGGAGGCTGGAAGTCCTGGAGAGGTGATTATCCAGCAGAGAACAGAGCCCCTCTGCATCCTGGTTTCTGTCAGGATTCAGCTCCAGATGTTCATCACACTCCCTGAGTGTGTGTAGGGTTGGTCTCCATCCATCAGACCTGGGCTGTCTGTCCAGCTGCTGCATCCCTTGGCAGACCCTGCTGGTCCCTGCTGCATTTCAAGAGCACGTGGCTCCTTGTCTTTTCTTGTGAAGCACTGAGGAATGTAGTTCATATGGAAGACAGTGCCTATATGTGTGTGTTGAATGGGGATGAGGGTTTTGGTGTCATCTCTTGGATTGCTTTTGGCTGGCACTGGTGATGTAACCAAGGGCTCTCACAAGCACTCACACTGCCAGGTGTTAGGGAGAAGGGCCCAGCTGAGCAGCGTAGAAGGACTCAGAAAGGACAAAGAAGGTGTTATACAGTGTGGTAGAAGTGGGTTGTCCATGGGAATGTGAAGTCTTCACAAGTCCTGAACGGGGTGTACCCTAAGCTTCCAGATTTTGGCAAATACATTCTGTCCCATGCCAGAGTGGGGAGGAGTGGCAGAGAGCAAGAAAGCCATTCATGCCTGGCTGTCTGCATGGGCGTGAGGCTCAGCAGGGTGAATTCTTTGCTTCTTTGGGGCTCTTTTTATTTGACCGGATTAAAAAGCCTATTTGAGTTTCTTAAACCATTTAATCTAAAATCCCCAGGTAGATGCGCCATTGGATTCAGTTTTAAGCTTATAAACAAAATAGGTCTGTGTTTGTCTCTTCTTCATTTTGTTCTAAAGAAGAAGGGTTTGACCTGTCCTCCCTGGAGCTGGCAGGGGGTGAGTTGAGCTTCTGGTGCCTATGAATCCCTGTGAGCTTTCTGAAGGGTGGGAAAGTGTGGACACAGGGGTGCTGGTGTGGCCTTCCTGCAGCTCCAGGTTAGGTGTGGCCTGGGCAGGTGGTGGGAGGAGGGAGCTGGGGCCAGGCTCCCCTGACTGGTTCCCAGGGCTCAGTACCTACACAGACTACTGGGCATGGCTAAAATTCCAGTAGAACCATTGCTCTGCAGTTAGTTTGGGGATGTGGAAAAGAAGAAGACCATAGGAGATGGGAGAAAAGCATGGAATGCATGGAAAGCAAGGTGGAGGAAAGCATGGAATGGTCTGGCTAATTCTATTTCCTGTAGTCCTTTGAGAGGAGCTGGTTTTCCTCTGCTCCCAGAGTGTCCAGCTCCATCCAGGGTTTTCTCCTGCATCCATCCTGTCCACCCAGTCTCCTCTTGTCTCCTCTACAGTGCCATGTGGCTTATTGCTGCCACTCCCTGTGCTTCAGAGGAGGTTCCATTGTCCCCAGAATGGAACAGTTCAGGATTTGTTTGCAAGAGAGAGGGGCTACTGATGCCTATGGCAGCTGCAGGAATGTCACAGGTCTGTGGCCCACAGTGCCAGATGCTCCAAAGGAAGGTTCCAAACCCAAAGCAGGTTCCAAACCCAAGGTGATCTGCCCCTGTGGCCCCTCAATGTCCTTTCCATGTGTCCACAGAGATCACCTCGAGTCAGTGATGCCTGCACACCTGTGTGGGGTGACAGTGGCAGTGCTCAAACCAACTTTAGACGGAGCAGTGTCCCTTCCAGATCATGTCCCCAGTGCTGGGAGCACAGCAGAAGGGCTGGGCCATCCAGCTCCCTCGTGCAGCCGTGGGAAAGCTCGTTCCAGCACGGCCATAGAAGGGCTGGGAGGGCAGGCTGTCCTCATCTCTTGTGGGCTTTGCTGTGAGCAGAGAGGCCTCCATGTCCAGGGCTCTCAAGGAGATGCTCTCTGTAAGGGGAAGGTGGGAACAAGACTGTATCCTCCCCACCTTCCTTCTCCCAAGGAACTGAAGACAGACAGAGGGACAGGCATCTGTCCGATGGCAGCTTGAATAGGAGGGAGCCCTGTTGGCTTTGCTGAGGGAGCCTCTTTCTATATGGAAATGAAGAATTTAGGCTAATGGAGCTCAACCATCTCTAATTTTGCGATGGCAGGAGGATTTTGATTGAAAGTAATTAAGCAAGCTAGCTGTAAAATTAATTAAAGCAAAAGGGGGGGATTTTTTTATTGGATTGGATAGCGATATAGCGGCTGTCAAATGGGGGACGGATGGGGGTGACCTGAATTCTCTGCCCTCCCTCCTCCCACTCGGGACGTTTATGTCACTTTAATCTCCTTACAGCGGCTGGTGTGCATTTGTTTGAAATAATCAAGGAAATATGGTCAGAAATTGTCAGCTTTCAGATCTAATTTACCTGACAGCCCTACGCAGACCAGTAAGCCTCTGTGTGCGTGTGTGTGGTGCATGAGACTGTGTGGTCATGGAGGACTCCTTGTCTCCCCTCTCCCCTGTTTTTGTTCACTCTGTCGTCTCTTGATTCCTGGCAAAAATATTTCTGACATATCTGGGGCCACCCAGCACCTTGCAGGAAAAATAAATAAGTTGGACAATTTTCCTGCGGTCCCTTCTCCACCCCCACCTTCCCATCACTATCTCCTCCCAACCTGCTGCCTCATCCTTGCACCATAACCAGCTTTAGGGTTTAGGCAATATAGGATTAGGGGAGGTGGCTGTAATTCTTTATTCCAGATGGCTGGCAACTGCTAAACACTGTCACAAGCACCAAGCTATAAAAATACTTAAATTAGGCCCTTTGTTTCAGCCCAATGTCCCTGCCAAGCAGCTCTCCTGGTGTCCTGCCGGGAGCTCAGCTTGCACAGAACAGGTGGGGGACTCTGAGTCCAGACTGTAATGATGCTGGGGAGAGGCTTCTCCGGACTCACACCTACCTGGATTCCCTTGCTCAGCTCCATCTGCTTCTTTTTGCCGTTAGCTCTTAAGGAGAGATCTGCAGTAAGAAGGAGCTGGGCATGAGTTGGTGTGCGCTCACTTAGCAGGTGAACATTCCAGTCCAGGGACATACAAAGGCTTCAATTCCTACACATCTGACTGGGTAGGTGGGGGTGTGCACATTCCTGACAAAAATCCCAGGCTTCCCCCTGGACCTAACCCTGCAAGAATGCTGTGACCTGAGCTCAGCATGCTGGAAACTGGGGAAGGAGGGTGACTACTGTAGGGCTGGTGTTTCCTCAGAGCTGCCCTGGTGCCTCACATCTGTCTTGCTAGGTTGGCTCTTAGGGTTATTATTTATTATTATTCATTAAGTGCCAAGGGAGTTTGGGCTTTTGTTTGTTTTGTTTGGGTCTCCATGTAGAGGCCTTTGCTGAGGCAGGCTGTGATGCCAAGACCTCTGGCGCTTTTACAATTACAGCCCATGATCCTACTGTATTGTTTATGTAATGACTCTCAGTCCCGAGGGGTTCTGCAGCCTTTCTTAGACCAGAGCACCCAGCACCTGGCAGGGAGAGTGCAGGGCAAGTGCTGGACCCTGGTGCCAAGGAAAATCTCTGGGCTTTATGTCCCAGGGAATCGTCAATATGTAGAGGGCTCAGGCTGGACCTGCTGTGAGGATGCACATGCAGGGAAATTGATTAAGCCGCTTCAGAAGGAGCAGATGATTCATCCCTGCCTGGTCTCTATGGTCACAGGGTCTCTTAGTAGCTCAGACCTGATGTTCTGGCTGTTGGGTGTCTGCAGCCCACCAGTCTGTCTCATAGAGGGAGCTGAGTGACTGGTCCTCGTGGGCCAGCTGATGTGACCCATCCCTGAGTGTCCCAGAGCACCCCAAACCTTGTCAGCACGGGGGTGGAAACCTTTAGCTGTTAAGCAGATGTGTGGAGGGCTCCACACCAGCTCTGTAACCTGCAGGACATGGGTAGGACTGGTCATGACCGGCCGAATGGGGCTGTGCTGAGGTGAGTGATGAGCTCATCACCATGATTCTTGGGTTTAATTCCAGCTTTGCCACTGATTCACTTTGTATCTGTAGCCATGTGAATGCACAGCTTTGTGCCAGTGCCTCCTCATCAGTATAATGGGTATAATTAGGCTTCCCTGATTGAAGATGGCGCCGAACACCAAGTGTGCTGGCAGACTGTTTTCTTTTGTTTAAAAGTCTCTTCCGAAGGAAAGAGGTAAAACCAGATTTTAGGGTGCTGGTTCCCATATCGTATTTCAGACATATATGGGTTAAGGTCTCTGACAATACCCAAACCTTTCCCTGTGGGACAGGTCTGGCCTGAAGAGTTGGCTTCCCCTAAACCTAACAGGACAGAGTTAGGTTAAGACTAAGTGCTCCTAAGTACTGGCTCCCCTATATTCAGCAAAATACAGAATGTGGCACTGCTGATCTTCTGTGTTAATTACAAATATAACAGAATGTAACATGAAGTATAGTCTAAATAATTTCATGGCCTTTTAACCAAAAGAGAGCTTAAGTTCTGGGACATGGACCAGGCTACCACTGATAATGGTATCTGAACTCAGTGGTGTCTGGAAGAAGGGTCATACCATGCTGCCTGCTCTGATTTCCCACTGTAGATTGCAAGACCAGATGATTAAGAGTGCATTAGATAATCTTCTAACATAACATTCCCTACAGGCAGTTACTGGCATTGCTGTAGAGACATCCTGAACGACGTGTTGGAAAAGGAAGTGCACAGGACAGTCTTTCTGCATTGTGAACATGTTTGAGACCCCCATGCAAAGCTGTGCTCTGTTCTGACTCCAAGTCTCCTCAGACATGGCCGAGGAAAATGCACGTGAGTGCTGACCTGGGGGCACCTTCTGTTGTTCTATTTGCACCTGCTTGTACTTGTTCAACACCTGTCCCTTCTCAAGCACTGCCACTCTCACTGCAAAGGAGTCTGGAGACCCTGGCTCCAGCATGGCCAGGAGTTGAGAAACATCCCATAGTTGGGTGAATGGGATGAAAAGTTCAGATTTGGGTGGTGTTTCTTTTTCTCTCAGTTTAGTGTGAGTGACAGTGGAAAGGCATAAGCTCCCTTCTGTCACTGATGTGGTGTCAGCTGGGAAATGATTCTCCTGAGCTGAGCAGAGTGACCTGAGCATAAGATCAGTCAGGGAGGGATCAAGCCCATCAAGTCAGGAAGAACTGAGGCACTGGGCTGAGTGTCTGGAGATGAGCTGCCTATCCTCAGTCCATGGGGAGGAGAGTCCTCCAGAAAGGGGCTGGCAGCTCAGCTGACATCGGTTCAGAAAAACCTTGGGAATGTGCAGAGAGACCTCAGGAGTGAGTCAGGAAGACAGACACATGTATCTGCCTTCCCTGTGATCTGCTGGCCCTCACACAGCAGCCTGCTCCAGTGCTGAATCCTGGCTGCTGTTCTGTGCATCCAGCTGGCTTGGGGCAGCAAAAGGAAGAAAAAGCCAGAGCCAGGCTCAGCTGATCGGGGGTTTCAGGCAGAGGTTGCGCTGCCTGACTTGCAGCGGATTCAGGGGCTTACTCGGAAACTGTCTCTAGGGCAACTCTGAACGAGCCAGTTGCACTTAATTTCCCAGGAGGTAGAGAAAAAAAAATGTTGCAATAGAAGGTTTGGGGATAAGAGGACACAGTGTTGCTGGCCACACAAGGCTGTCAATGAAAACGTATCTGCCACATTCCATTTATCTCCCTGGCAGTGGGACCCAAGGACCTCATGAGGCTTCTGTGAAGACATCCTGAGCAGAGAAGGGGTTGCTGAATGCTTGTTGGACAAGGCAGCAAGGGATGCATGGAGAGCCATGTGCCACACAGCTCAGCTGCTGGGGCCCAGTTAAAACACAGGTGTCAGGTGAAAGGGCATCGGTGTGTCTTCAACTCCACCTCCCCCTTCTCCCTGGCTTCCATCTCGTGTCCTCCCTGGAGCTCCATGCAAGTTTATCAATTTGCACCCAAAAGCAGTAGAATCACCAAGGCTGACAGGGTCTTGGTTTCTTTAATTCTGAACCCTGACATGCCAGCCCTCCACCCCGGCACTTGTTTGCAAGGCTGTCATGGATGGTGCAGGCTTCCTCGTGGCTTAATAAACGAGCACCTTGGAAGTCTGGGCTGAATCCAAAATGCCACAGAATTGTTGAGGTTGGAAAAGACCTTTAAGGTTGTCAAATCCAACCATTAACCAGACCCTGCCAAGCCCACCTCACAATGGAAGTTACCCTCCAAGAAATGTGAGCAGGCATGCTGGGTCCCAGTGTCCTTGCCTGGGTGACTTGTGCAATACTGGGACTTCTGGGGATGTCTCCTGAGGCTTCCTCCTCCTGCACCCCAGCAGAGGGAAGGGAGGCTGTGAGCTGGCTGGGAGCAGCTGGTGCTGGATGTCTCCGTGTGCGTTCTCACAGCAGTAGGACAGTCCCCAGGTCAGGTCAGACCCACAATGCTCCCCAGACAGACCAGGAGCCAAGTCCTAGATTTGGGAGAGGCTCAAGGCAGCATTCCCTGAGTTCCCTCTGCACAGGCGATAACACCCTCATGGAGCTGTCTTTTTATTTGCAAACTGAGCAATTGTACTGGAAGAGATTTAGCAAACATGGGACTGCACAATGCTGTGTGTACTGAGTCACACATCAGGGCTAGAGCCAGCTAGCACTCTGAGCTACTGAGGCAAACATTTGAGAATAGCTACAATAGGCACCAAAAATATCTTCAGATGAGATCTTTCTGCGTTGCTGCACGTTGGGTAACAGGGAGGGCTGACAACCTAAGCTTAAACTCTACCCACATGCTCTAGAGCTCATCCTGGGCAAGCCAAGCTACTGGGAATGGAAACAAAACAGAGGAAAAGCAGGTTTTTTCCTCTAAAGGGAGATCTGATTAGCCAACTTGACATGGATTGGGAAAGTTCTGGCTCTGGCAAGACTCTAGGAATTGATCCTGTGATCCTGGCTCTGGCTGTATTTCAGGAGGGAATGACCCCAGAACTACTATCATGCTGTTGGATCTGCAGCTCACACCTGCACAGGGCCAGGGCAGGATCAGTCCCTACAAGATGTCTTCTGTCTGTTTTTAAAGTTCTGAGGCAAGGGGGCTGCTCTTGGAGTCTCCTGTGCAAGTCTCACTATTGCAAGGTTTTGCTCAGGGGTTTGCTCTATGGTTGCTCTTTCCTCTCTATTACTCTTCTAAAAGAAAGGAGTGGCTTCCCCAAAACCTGGCTCTGGCTTCTGACACAATTCCCCTAACGCAGATTTTGGGGGCTTGTCCAGGCCATCTCAGCAGAACAGGAGAACAGGCAGCAGAGGTTCTTGATGCTGTCTGATGTGCACACAGAGGGCAGGGCTGGTGGTGACCACCGAGTCCCATCAGCCTCCTGCCAGGTGACCCTTTGGCATCCTTTCCCCAGTTCCCCAAACCCTTTCCTTGCATCCTGCTGCTCTCTACACCCTCGTGCTGGGGCTGGGATCGTACCTTGGCCTTGCTGCGGCCGCTTCCTGCCTTCCAGCACACGATCTCTCCCACTGGTTTTGCAGCCGTTTTTCCTGCCAGCGCAGGGCACTGAAAAGTGCTGGCACTGCCAAAAACCCTGTGTGCACTACGACTCCCCAAACATCCCTTTATTTTTATTGTTCTGTTAATTACTGTTTAAACTTTAATAAGTCACTTCGTCAGGAGGGGGGACCTGCAGTGAGGTTTCTGTGCAAACACTGGGCCCGGCAGTGACTCTGGTGTAACATAACCCTTTATACAATGTGGGAATGTTTAGACTGTAACAGAAACTTGTTATTTTAATGACAGTTAAAGGGGGAAAAAAAAGAAAGGAGCAAATGAAAAAGGGAAGCAAGTTTGTTGGGGAAATGGCTCATCTCAATCTCTCTGTCTGGCCTCTTTTCTCTTGGCTTTAATGATATCTGGATAAGGAGGCTTTATGGCTTCAGTTGAGGCAAGTCTTGTTCCCAGAGATGCCCTGTACAAGGCAGTATGTGGTCCCTTCAGTTTTGTGGGGTGAGGCCAACAGCAGAGAGATGCTGATGGAAGCAGCATGGCTTGATTTTGCTCAGACACAGCAGCAGATGCCTAAAGCCAATTTGAGCTCAGTCTAATTATTCTGACCCACACAAGAGACTTTCCCCTTCTATTCAGAGCTTCTTCCACTGGTTAAGTTTTTAAGTAGCTGTGCTGGCACAGATGCTAGCATGTCATAGATAGGAGGGTCCAACATCCCTTGGAAAAAATGGACCTTGAAGCAAGAAGATGATGCTTCATTTTGACTTCTCAAAATGAGGAATCATGGAGACCTGAGATAGGGAAAGGGAGAGAACCTGGCTCACACTCTTGGCAGTGGGAGAACAGAGGATTCACAGGCATCCTTGATTTTGGACTCTGACTTCTGACATCTGCATTGCTTTGAGGTAGTGGAGAGTGCCTGTGCAGTGGCTGCTGTCGCCGCACCACAGCACTGAAGTCACCTCCAGGTTTGGCTTGGCTATATTTAGCACTCACTATAGACAAGACCATATAGAGTGATATATATGATCTGAAAACCTTCAACCCCTACTGACCTCTGCTGCTACAGCGAAATCCCCCAAATCTGTACAGTCTGAGTGAGGAATGACGTGAGAACAGGAGAAGGGAGAGCTCCCCATGTTTTCCCTGACAGAATTCCATGCTCCCCCTCCCCAAGGTGGTCACTGGTCCCTGATGGTGCTCGTCCTCTGGGAAGCCCAGCTTTTTCTGCCAGACCTGGCTGTTGGGCCCCAGGGAATGAGGGGAGAGAGGTGTAAAGAGGCTATGGGGGTGCAGACTGGGGCACTGAAGCTTCTGGAGATGCTGAGAAGGAGGAAGGTAGAATGGTGCTGGGAACTTGAGGAAGGAAGAGGGGAGAAGAAGAGCACCCTAAGGCCAAGACCAGCAGCTGGGAGGGGAAGGGGGGCACAAAGGGAAAAACTTTGGAGGGGAGGGGAGGTTAGGAGGGTGTGGGGTGTAAGGAGCACTTTGCTGGGAGGAAGAACCTTGCTCAGGTGCCAGCTCATTGCCAGGAGTCCAGTTCCTCTGTGCAGGGCCCCTCTCTCCTATTCGCTAAGTTTTTGTCCAGAACAGGAGCCTGGGAGACTTGCACTCCCTAAAGCTTTTTGGTGAGGGTGAGCGTTAGGGTGGAGTGGGAGGGGATGAAATCATGGGCCTCTGGGGAGTGTGTGTTTTCCCAAGTGGGTGAGCATGCAGGGAGCAGGCCAAAACAGTTCATGCTTTCCTCGCCTGCTGCTGGGGTTGTGATTATTATTGATTGGGTTTGCTGTTCTCGGCACTTTGTGTTTTTCCAGCTGAGCATTGGCTGCCCCTGGATTTTTTTTTTTTTTTTNGCTTTAGTTCAAATACCCACAAACATGGCAGATGGGGCAGGTGTATGCCCAGCTCTGTGCCAGCCAGCACTACAGGGCTGGGCTGAGCCTGCACTGGGGCTGCACAGGGCTGGGAGAGTGCAGGAGTCTGTGAAAGGTACGAGTAATGTGCAGACCTGCTGTCGGTAGGATTAAAATCATAGGTCTGTATTATCTCTGGATGTATGTCATACAGAAAGGTAAAGAAATCTGCTCTTGTAGAAAAACCACTGTCAGGGCTTCATGTTGGAACAAATAATAGGGACATGCACAGGGATTCTCACACTTGGGCATGTATAACATACAGCTGGTTTAGGGTACATAAACTTCAACCCCAAAGCCAAAGGGCCAAGAGAATGGTAGCTGGAGATATAGTTTTGTTTCATTTCCAACACTGGTCACGACTTTCAGACCCCACTAAGCCCCTCATGTTGGGCTGCTCTCCCTCCAGCCATGCGCGCATGTCGCTCCTCCACAGAGCTGTGCCCACTCATGGGGCCAGTGGCAGAAGCCATCCCTTTAGGAATGGTATTTTCCAGGTTCCTGCATGAGGCCAAACATGTCCCAGCTGCAAAAGTAGTCTGTATATCCTGTGGAAACAGGAGCAGCAGCGACACATCTGTCTGGTCTGGCCAGAGCCAGCTTGTAACTAATGCCCCAAAGGGGCATCAAGCAGCTGCAAGCTCCTTGTCAGTGTGCAGAAACCCAAAATAGAGACCTTTGGGGAAGACTGGCTCCTTGGAGGGTGAAGCTCTGCAGTGGGCAGAGCAACAGATACCTCTGGGCCTCTTGCAGGACCAGTGTGCTCCAGCAAGACATTGATATTGACTGGCTTCCCCAGCCCAGCTCGGGGCGTGCAGGCTGCTGGCATGGTACACGCATCCCCCAGAGCAGCCCTGGCCTCCTTCTGGCTCCCTCCTGCCTCCCCCGTGGCCAGTGGGGTCACTTTGGTTGGAGAGCGCAGGCAGAGCTCAAGGATAGAGCCCCCTGGACGGAGCCAAGGAGCCACCGAGTAAAAACGCTGAGGTTTTCCTTTTCTGTACAGCGCGTTTCCCTAAATTGCCTTTGACTGTGTGCATCGCTAATGAAAGTTTATGCCCTTGTTAGAAGGACAGGCAGGTCCATTCCAGTTAGGGCTGGGTCTATCCTTCTGCCAACTGCCCTCCCCAGCACACACACACACTCTCACTCACTCGCTCTCCCTGGTGAATAAGTAGAGGCTGGTAAAAAAAAAAAAAAAGAGAGAGAGGGGAAAAAAAGAGGAGGGGAAAAAATTTCCATATTTGTGTAAGTTGCTTTAAAAGCATTTTATCATGTCATAAAAAAAAAAGGAAAGTACTCTCGGAAATTGATCCTGCACAAGAGCCCATTGGACAGAAGGACGTTGGGATGTTAATGGCTATTTTGCTCCAGGGTGGCTTATTAAAAAATTTATACATAAATGCTTAAAATTGCATAAATTATTTAAAAAAAAAACATAGTAAGCAATTTGCAATCCCAATCTACTTTTCCTCTTTTTCATTCCCTCGTCATTCTTTTCTTCCATTCTTTCCTACAAAAAGAAAATATTCCTTCTGACTTCTCTTACCCTTGTCCCCTCCCTGTCTGAAAATGTGATGTGCCCAAAATTGTACATGTCTGTGGGTAAAATAAATATGATTTTAAATGGTACCCACCAGTGACCAGCAGAGCTAGCTGCAAGGGGGAAAAGGAAAAAAAAAAAAAGAAGGGGCGAAGAAAAAAGAAAAGAAAGAAAGAAGTTTGGATATGATGAGTGTTTCTCGCAGGCGTGGAATGTCACCCACATATCCTGGAGATTGTACTGGGGAGGTTTATGATGGTTTCCCATTGATTTGTTTCCCCGACGCAGCTGCCGACCTCTATTGAGGGACAAACATAATCAGCACTGACGCAAATTAGATGGTTATTCGTTTTGAAAATTGACAGAAAAACAATAAAAAAGATGAAATGCTCCCAAATCAATAGATATAATGAAATTCAAATAATCCGAGAGATGAGGTCTCCATGGCAACTGATAATGTGGAAAAGAAAACAATTTAATAAAGGACAGACACACTTTGAAAACAGATTGGGCAAAGGGAAGGCGGGGGGGTGAGGGAGCAAGGGGGGCTGTGGGTTGGGTGGTGGTGGGAGGGGGCAGCGGGAGGAGGTGGTGGTGGGGAGCCAGAGCCACTGCCTCTCCGGTTGGTTAGCAGTGCTGTAGTGAAGGATCACTGTCCATCCCAAGGACGCTTGCCATAATTAAGAGAGGCTTTCGGTCCAGAAAGTGCAGATTCAGGTTTTAATACACAAAATTATTTCAGGAGCACTGAATCGGAAAGTCGTTTGTTATGACCTTCCTGAGAGGCCTGGAGCAGGGCATGTTGGAGGCGCGGCGGCTGAGCCAGCTGAGTTATGGCATATTTGTGTTTTTATAGTGCGGAGGGGAGGGGGAAGGGGGGAAGAAGGTTAAACAGTATTTACAGCTCAGTTGTTTTCAGAAAGGAAAGAGAAATAGAGTTCATGAAAAGATGCGAGTGGAAGAGAGAGAGGGAGAGGGAGAGATCCCCTGCCCAGCACACACATTCCACTGGGACATCAGCTCCAGTGAGACACTCCCCGGTGCTCTGTTTGCCTTAAGGTGTGAGGTGCAGATGGGCTGGGGGTACAGAGGGGCTCTTTGGTGGGATGGGGAGTGTGTCTGTCCCTGCTGCAAGTCTGGCTGCAGGGTCCAGCTGGGAGTCCACTGGCTTCTCACTCCAAGCTGCAGAATAAACTGCATCTGGCGTGCGGGCTCATGCTGAGAGTGTGCGTGGTGCGAGTGCACGCGGGTGTTTTGCTCACGCCGGCGGCTGCCTGCGGCGGCTGCACGTGGGGCTGCTCGCGGGCTCTGCGTGGGTGCCGGTGGGCTCTGCGGGGTGCTGGCTGCGTGTGCGGGGCTGAGCGGAGCCAGGTGCGTGCGGGGTGCAGGTGCCGTATCTGTAGGTACATGTATGTATGGGCGGATGTGACACCTGTACAGTCACAGCTACGCAGGCTGGTGTGCATTAGCGTGTGTGTGCAGTCGTGTGTGTTTGTGTGCAGGGTCATGTGTGCCTCTGCGTGTGATAGTGTACCTGCACAGCCACGTTTCTGTACACGTGTGCGTTCCCACGGATGGGTGTTTGCAGTCAGCGATAGCACAGGCACATGGATGGGCTCACGAGGACATAGGAGATAAGAAGATGAGCCCTAATGACCAGAAGGAAGAGCAGCAAAAGGCAAGACAGGGAATTACAGTGATGTGAGCACTGGGAAGCATGGGGTGAGTGCCCACGTGGCCCAGCCATGGGGTTGCTCTCCCGTGCTGCTCTGACAGGACTGCTGAGTTAACAACTCAGGGATGACCCACTGCTTTCACACCAGAGCTCATTCTCCTCTGGCCTGATCATTCCTTTTAACGGGATGGAAGCATTTCTCCTAGCCACGCTGCACAATATTTGCAGGTCGCAGACATCTTTGGGGATTCGAGAGCCCTTGAACTCCCAGTGCTGTGTGTAATGGGTACCTGCTCTGGATTCACAAAAGAGTTCTAGCCCTGCTTGGGGATCACAGAAACCTCTAAGGGCACTGAGTGCCCCCTTTGCACACCCAGCCCAGAGCAGTTACCTGCTCACATACAGCTCAGGCAGCAGCCAGGGGCTGTGGACAGGCTGTAACATGAGCTGGAAGTCTGGGATACTCTGGTTTGCTCTTTGTATGCAGCCCTTGCTGAGGTTTCACTTGCCTCCTTCAGGCTGACACACTGATTTACTTTGCAGGACCTTGAAAGACCACAATAATGAACTTTCTCTGGCCCTGCATTTCTTCGTGGTGCAACAAGCATTCACACTCCCAACTCCTATTTAGCTCCCGACTTCCCACTGCAGTTAATTAGCAGTCTGCATTCATTCTTTGTTGGGTCTGAGCTTAATAGTGCCGAAAGAGTTTGCAAATTGCTCTTAAACTGCCGACCAACTACCAAAAGGGTCAGAGGGACCCTATTTTAGGAGCTGGCTAACTTAATCCCTGCCCTTGGTTAGGGATGAGCCCAGCCTGACACCAGGGAGCTGCTCCCCACTGACTTGGGTCATGGTGGGTTTGGGTTGTCTGTAAAATCACTCATTAAAGACAGTCACCAAGAGGGACTGATGAAACTTTGAGGAATTCCCTTCTGAATTTGTCCTTTAAGAGATCTCTCCCTGGTCCTTTTTTCCCCCCAGTGTCAGGTGTTTGCAACTTAGTCTGATTCCCTCTTGATCTCGCCTCCATGTTTCCCTGCCCCCCTTGCCTCGACTCCTTCGGCCTTTAAAGAGGGGTCTGTGCAGTGCTCCCAAGAGCTCATGTCTTGGCCTCATCTTCATGGCTGGGGAGCTGGCTCCCACACGAGCTAGCAGGCTGTGCTCCAGAGGCTTTCCCAGCCCTCTGCTTCCACCACCCCTTCCCTCCCTCTCTGCATCCACCGTGTCCTCCTGGCACAGCACTCCAACCGTGTTTCTGAGCTGTGGAGAGGTGAAATTAGGCTGTGTTTGCATTTAGTTGCCCTGACAACACGTCTGGCTTCACAGGGAGTTTTTAAGGGCCACAGCCAGTCTGCAGGGACCTAAGGGTGATGAGCTATTACTCTTCACTCTCCCTTTTGCATCTTCCCCCTTGGTTTTCCTCACAACCTGTGGGGAGATTGATGGCAGGATTGTGATGTAGATGTTAGCAGTTCTGGTTGATTTATAGAGTTACTTAGGCTGAGTGAGGCTATGCTCCTCTGGATAGTAAACCTTTTAACCAAACTAAAAAATTAATAATAAATAAATAAGGTAAGGAAAAGAAACTGGGTCAGAAAAGCTGATCCTCTTGGCTTTATGTTATCTGAAAGAAATATGGTGAGGACAGAAGGCTCCCAGGGAGCCACTCCTCAGCCTGGGGAGCCCAAGACCCTGCTCACTGCATTGGGTTGGAGCACTGAGAGCAGGTTTCCATGGGAAGGAAACTGCTGAAATGTCTTACCAAAGATCCTGCATTGTGAAATGAACTGGGAAGTTAGCGGCAGGACACAAGGGACTTTTGAGCTTCAGTCAGTCCTCTATCAGTGCTTTTTCTCTGTCATTATTTGATTTGCAATAGTACCTAAAATTGCAAAGGCACTGGGCCCACTAAGCTGGGCAAGAAATCCTTTCCCATGAAAGGAAGCCAGGGCAGAAGAGGAGCCCGCATGACGTCCTTTGCCCAAAGAGAAGGAACAGTAGCAGAGTGGGGAGCAGAATCAGAATTCCTGACTCTGTTCCCCACTTTTTTCCCCTCTTCTTTACACTCAGCTCCTTTTGTTAATTGTAGAAGATTCCTGTGTTACTTGTATCCCGAAAGGCATTCTTTTCTTGTCCTTTGGAGGTTCCAGGGCACATCAGTGCAGAGCAAGGCAAAGGGAAGGGCAGAGATGAGGAGCTTTGCCTCAGGAGTCAGGTGAGAAGCAGACTCTTAGTGGCTCTCCCAGTGAGGAAGCTGGGGGTAGACAAGATCAAAGCACATTTAGAGTAGTTTTTGAGATCTGCCTAGGAAGAGGTTCAGACGTGCATTACTAAAGAGCTGTGAAGAAGGATTAGTCCTATCCTTGCTTGAAGTTGAACCACATTCCCCACCAGCTGTGTGAAATGCCTGTGAAGATCTGGTGGAGCAGCAGCAGAGCAGGTGAGCGGTAGGTGAGAAAGGAGTGTCAGAGGAGGCCGGTGAGGCAGAGCGGCCGGGGAGGCTGTCACCCTCAGCTGTGGAGGGGAGAAGGGCCCTGGGCTGGGCTGGGCTGTGGCAGGGCAGCCAAGGAGGCAGCACAGTGCTGAGCATTTGAAGGTGTCCATCTTGCTCTGCTGCCTGCCAGCCAGCTCGGCTCTCCAGCAGGGACTCTGCGGACTCTGGAGGACTTTTTGAGTTGCAGCCCACTGCACCATTGCAGCAGGAGCAGCTTTGCTAGGGCCAGCTCACTCCTAGTGTGAGGTCTGCACTGCCTTCCTCTCCCTGGCCAGTGATATATGGCATAAATTAGGCCTCTGAAGGGGGATACTGCATCCTTAAGAAGAAATATGTCCTCATTTTTCTTAAACACCGTTTGCACTGAGTGAAATGTTTAGAAGGGACGCTGAGGGATAACTTTATTTCTTACTAGGGAGTTCAGAGCCGTTCAGTTAAACCCATAAAACACTGGGAGTAGGGAAGCTGACAGCCTGCCCGTGCATTAGAAAAGCCATTACTCATCTAGGGGAAGTTCACCCCATGCTGGAGCCTTGTGTTACCAATGGGGTGGTCCAGGGAAAGACATGGGATCATCTCCCTTGGCCATCTAAGGGGTCAATAGGATGCTCGGAGGTAGAAAAGACTGTAACAATCCAGCACAGTGACACAGCGTGCTGATAACAGAGACCCCAAAGCACTAGGTGAAGCTCACTGGTAGATAATTGTCCTCATTCCCCCTTCCCTGCAAGGGGAAATTAAGGCACAGAAAGCTGGAGAGACTGACAGTTACACTGTGATTGGAAACTAGGCTAGAAGCCAGCATTTCTGGCTCTTAATCTCCAGTTTGAATCACCAAAACCAAATTCCCTTCCAGAGGTAAGGAGTGAAAGTCAGGAGGCCTGACCTCCTGTTCCATTTCTGTCACAAAGCCAGAAGGCCCTGTCACCTTCCCAGGTGGAGTCAGGAGTCCTGACTCCATCTCCATTGCACCAGCATTCAGCCCTTTCTTCCCAGTGGGATTTAGAAAATCTCCTGGAAGATGAAGGCAAGGTCTTGTAGATAATAGTAATGGGAATTCCTGTCTTGGGTGGTGGTTGGTGGTGTGGTGGGCTGCATTACAGGTGGGGGTGTGGGAGCTTAGCTCTCAGCCAGGCACCTGGCCAGTGCAGGCTGCCATCGTTCCCCCAGGAAGTGGCTGTTCGAGAGGACAGGGCCACCCAGGGCATCCAGAGTCCCGGCACACAAGCCATCGGCCTCCAAGGGGGTGGTGACTTTCTCATTGCTATTTTATTTTTGGAGGCTTGACACCAAAAGATTTAATATTTGTTTGAAATGAGAAACAGTTCTCAAGTGAATTTGGAGAGCCTGGGAATTAATGTCAGACCCCCCTCCCCTCTCCTCCCTAAACATCCCTCCTCCCCATCAACTGAGTCCCCCCCTTTCAATTTCTGAAGCTTGCTGATTTGAATATTTATAAATATCAGTAAATTATTTATTGTAGCAATCTGCTGTGCCATTTCACCAATCGCCGTTAACACTTTAGGGCTCGCTCTTCAGGAGGATGTGACTGGAGGAGACGGGCACCTGGGGGCTGGGAGCAGGCAGTGGGGAGGGGGTCTTGCCTGCTGGCTGGGATTCCAGGAATGGTTCTCTCTGTGGGCAGCACTGGAAGGGTTGAGATGTTTGCAGGAGAGGAGGGGGACCTTCTGTGTCCAGTACCAGGGGACACCGGGAGAGGACATGGCTAAAAAAGGAGGCTCATGTTGACGGGGGAGGGCAGCGAGGGGGTGGCCTTAGGGGGTGGGCTGTTTGTGCCCTGTGGCATGCAGGGACCTGGCCCTGACTTACAGCTCAGGGCTCACTACTCTTCACTTGTAGTGTCTGCTCCCCTGAGGAGGAAAATTCCTCTTGGGTTTCTCCTGTCCCATTCCCTCCCTTCAGAATTACACTTCTGCACAGAAAACACACACTTCTCAGAGATGCTGTGGCTATTTTCTGTTTGGGGAAAGGAGGGGCTCCCTGTGTTCATAAGCTCTTCTCCCAGAGAAACCCCATCAGCAGCACTGGAGCAGCCAAATAGCCAGGTGAGAAACAGGAGCAGCCCAGGCAGCTGGCAGCCCCAGCACAGGGCACCAGGATCTCCAGAGCCCTTGGCTTCCCCCTGCTCTCAGGGTGTCCTGTTGCTCACTGCCAGTGCTGATTTCTGTGCACTGCCCCTCACTGTCGCCAGGAAATTACAGCTGAGCTCTGCAGCAGAGAAGGTTAAGCAAAGGGAAGCGAGATGGGCTTGCTGAAGGGAACTGCTACTGCTCTCTGCCCCTTTGGGCCTGAACCAAGCTCTGGGCGCTGCAAATAGGGAGAAAAGTACAGACCCTTGTGTGTCTGTAGCTGCCAGTGTGGTGGGCAGGAGAAGTCCAGCAGTGAGGACTTCAGGCAGACTGTGCTCTGGCACGCTCTGGCCATGGGGAGCAGAGCAGAGTCCACAGCCTTTCCTGCCTGGTTTATGGATGGGGTGTGTGGGGAGAGCCCTCATGGCTGTGGGAAAGCAGGGAGTGAAGCTGGCAGCTCTTCGGTAAGGACACCCTGGCTGCTCACTTCGTTTCTCCTCCCACGTCTTTGATTCTCCTTCTCCTGCCTGCCCAGTGCTGAGCTGGAGCCTGTCAGGACTGAGGCTCACACCGAGGGCTTTCCCCAGCTCCTCACAGGCACGCACAGGCTGGATCCATGCTTCCAGGGCAGAGAAGGTTGTTAAAGAGCTTTTGTGAACTCCCCAAGGTCAGCCAGAACAGACAGCATCCACTAATCCAAGGTCATTTCCTGGGCTAAAAGCAATAAAATGTTTTATTGATAAACTGAAGAGGGGAGAATACACACTAAATCCACTCTCAGACGTTGAGGGCCATGCCTGGGATGTTCTGCCTTTGCCTTGGCCCTGTCTGGGATAATACACAGGTCTTCATGCTGGAGGGAATATGTTTTCTGGTAGGGGCTGAACATTTGGCTGCCTTCCCTGCCTCCTCCCAGCATGTGGCTGGGCAGTGCCAGGGCATTGCTCCTGAGAAGCATGTTCCCAATGCTCCAGTGGCCTTCGGCTGTGAAGGTTTGGCTCCATTTTAGGGACTGCAGCTCAAGTGTGAAGAGGCTCCAAGTGTGCAGCATCCTCACCTCCCACCCCAGCGAGCTGTGCTGCCCTCCCTGTTTGGGATTACTGGGCAGACTGGACTCTCTCCAGTCAAGTTCGCACCACAGTGGTTAAAAAAGAAAAGGACTGTGCAGCATGTCAGCCCTCCTTTCCTCCCCCTCCCCTCCCCAAATAATACCGTTAATAATTAATCGAATGAGAGCTTGCAGCTCCTGGAAAGCTGGCACTGGGACCTCCCTCCTGAACTGAGCTGCTCAGCTGGGCTTAAAACTCTTCAATAGGAATATGAAAGCTCCATCTGTTCGACGTACCCGGCCCTCTGAAGTGACAACGCTGTCCCTCCCCAGCCAGCAGCCCTATCCCCCCAGAACAGGCCCTCCTGCCCCAGGGGCCGGGGTCCGCCCTGCACCGCGGCTCTTCCCGCAGCCCTGAGCTCCTGCTGTTAGCCTCCACCCGCGCCGGCTAGTTCATCCAGCTCCCGTACGCCTTTTTTTTCCAGCTGGGACCCTTCCTCCCCTCTGCCAGGGTGTGTTTTCATTGACCCCAAGCTAAAGCCAGGCTTGGGCTCTCTCCTCCTCTCTCTACAAAGCCGGACTTATCTCTGTAGCGGTTTGCCCCTTGGCTGGGATGGCTCGTTTCTGTCCAGACTGCAGATTCTTTTGTTCCTGCACACCGTGTGTCCCCCACAGCCCATTTTCCTCCTCGGGGGAGGCAGGGCTAAGCCGTGCCCAGCTTTGGAGCACCCCAGTGGGGAGGTCGTGGGTGAGACGGTGCCGCTTCGGGGGCTGCTTGTGAGGAGAGAGCCGGGGGCTGTGTGTGAGGAGAGAGCCGGGGGCTGCTTGTGAGGTGCTGGCAGCATGTGGGGACCCGGCGCAGGGCGGTGGAGCAGGGGCAGCAGCCTGGGCTGACAAGGCAGCGAAAGGGCCATGTGAGCTTTGTCGGCCTCTCTGCCAGCCCGGGTTGCAGCAAGCTGTACCTTTCGTTCCAAGGGAGGATTGCCATCGAGTTGCCACGGGGATGGGCACAGAGAGGGAAGAGTCCGTGTCTCCTCGAAGGGTGTGGAGAGGGGGAAAGAGGAGTAAACTCCCGGTGGCATTGTTTTCAGAGGAAGTGCTCAGTGTAAATAGAGCTTGTGGGAGAGTTTGTCCCGGGCAGAGATGAAAAGTCCGTGTGACAGGCTCAGGTTATAAATGGCTTCCTTAGATTGATGTGAAATCAAAACATTTCTATTTAGATGAAGAAAATGGAGGGGGATGTTTACTTAGCCTGGAATCTTTAAACAGTGGTTTGGGGTGGGAAGCTCGGCTTGGGGGGAGGGTGCTTCTGCCTGGCTTCGGGGGTCTGGCAGTCCTGGCCTTGGGCAGATATGGGGATCCCTCACCCAGCAGCTCAGCTTCTCTCCCTCTGCCCGAGGGAATGAAACACAGGTGTGCTGGTCTCCTCCAATCTGAGGGTCATCTTCAGCATTTCTCTGTAAGAAGGGTTTCCCTTCTGCTCATGGACTTGACAGCATAAAAGAGGGGAACAGAAACAGAGGTAATGTCCTTCCCATTCCATAGACAAGGAAGTAAGAGAATGGAAAGATAAAATAATGTGTCCAGACTTGGAGAGAGGTGGTTGCAAGGTTGCAAGGCAGGAGAAGCTATGAGTTCTGATTTCCACCTATATTGGAATAGGTGAGATGTAGATGTGCAAAATTTCAGAGCAAATCCCATTCCAGGAAGGTCTCTGGGAGGGTTAGTTTTATAGATCAGGGAAGTGGAATGTTTTCTCAACTTGCTTATTTTTTAGCTTAAATTTTAGGAAGAGATTCTCAAAACATTAAAGAGAAAAATCCCAAACACAAGGAGAAGGGAAAGGAAAGATGCCAAGGGGCCAGGCAGGAGCTGGGGGGCAGAAGCTGGGGAGGTAGAGGGGCAAAGCCAGGGTGTGTGAGATGGAAGGAGGCAGAACAGGAATGGAAGACAAGTTGCAGGCTCCCTGGAATTGCTGCATACACAGCAAGTGCAGCCTCAGGAATGTCTGTTCCTCTTTTCCTTTGAATAAATATTTATATATTCATTTGCCAGCTGGTGCACACACTTGGCTGCTCACCTCCAGACCAGAATAATGGGACCTGCCCTCCTGGCAGAAAGGGGTAGGGCAGTGAGGATTTGGGCTGCTGCATGTCTGCCTCCCAGTTATCTCCAGCTGAGAGCAGTGCTGATCTCACCAGTTAAGCAGGGCTGGGTATCGTGAGAACATCATCAGGGAATCACCAGGCAGTGTTTGGGAGAGAGGCTGGTGATTCCGTGCTGACCCAGTGCCCTGGTCCTGGGCAGGCACCGCATGGAGGCTCCATCCCAGCTACCTGCAGCCATCGGGGCTCTCCTGGCCCTTGGCCTGAGCCCACAGGCACAAGCCATAGGTGTCCTGGCCAGGCTCCACATCAAAATCACAGCAGCCCCCTGAGATTCCCTCTGTGGTACTGGCTGCGCATAGAATCAGCCTTCACTTATTCCCTAAATAGTGGGAATGCAGTTGGAAGGGAAGGTGCCGGCAAATAGCGATTTGCAGCTTTGGGGGCATCTGCCTGTGCCCATCTGTGTGTGCGAGGACAGCGGGCTTGTGCTGGGGAATGTGTGAAAGGGGAATGTGTGGGGGAAGGCACAAGAATGTATTTTTGGGAGATGGGACTTCTTAACCTGTACATGTAGGACTGTGTTTACGGAGTGTGCCAGCGCATACACACAGCTCTTTGAACAGCTGTAATTTCTAGATGGGGAAGTACGTGTTTGGGAGCATCGTGTGCTTTCCCTTCGTGAAAGCATGATTGCACGTAGGTGTTAGTGCCGAGGGGTGCGTTTGGAAAGTGGAGGAGTACATTTTGCCTCCCTTTGTGTGGGGGGCTGATATATTTGTCGGGGAGTTATTTTTCTTCCAGTCCTTGACAGGGAAGCGTGTCTGAAGCTGTCAGGAGTTTACGCTAAGCAGCCACTCTCTGGCTGTTGGACAGCAGGTCTAAAGTTTCAGTCTGTTTGTATTGGGCTGTCATGTTACAGGATTAGGGGTTGTCACAGTGGCTTCTGGGTGCATTGTAGGGGGTCTGATTAATCTCACTGTGCTTCTGTGGAGCAGCACCTCTGTGCTGGTGACAGGGAGGTGTGGGCTGAGCTGCCACGAGGGACTCCTGTGCAGTGGAGGAACCCGTTCTCATCATTCGAGGTCTGGAGACGTGGTCTGTTCGCTCTCCACGTGACCGGCCCCTCTCTCAGCACAATGTAAAATCCCATTTTGGAGGGACTTCCACCTCCAGCAGTGTCCCCACAGTAACTCCTGTGGCATGTGTGACCAGCAAGCATTTTACTGAGTGCTCTTCCTGAGCCCTGGAATGCAGGGCAGGGTCTGCCTTGGCTCTGCTCTGGGGAAAGAGCCAGGCTGTGGCCCATTGCAGCCTTCTGTCCTTTAACCCTGCTGAGTCTGGGCATCTCTATTTCTGATTTTATCAGAAATAAAGAGAGAAATCAGACAATGCAGCTGCTTTAGATTTTTTTTTTGCTTTTATTTGGGATTGAACCTTGTTAATTGTTGGTGCAATAATTATGCAAGTGACTCCGATAGAGACCATTTAGTTGAAGATTCTCCATGACCTTGAAGTTAAGACCTTACCTTCTTCCTCTCTCCCCCCACCTTCTCTCACCCCTCCTTTACTAGCTGTCACATATGAATAAACTACATTAAAATAACAAACTCACACTAATTAGCTGATTGTGCTGGGAAGTATGAGAGCAGAATTTCCTGTGTGCAAGAGCAAGCAGGCAAAGGGGCCTGATCAGCCAGTGCCAGCCCACAGCTATTTTCTCCATACTACTGTGACACACCAGTCTAGTTCTAGTGCTCCAGCACACACTCTTGCCAGGGCTCCTCTCCTCCATACTGGTTCATACTGGTTCTCTTCTCTGAGACTATGCACAGACTCTGTTAGGTGAATTCCTCACTATCCATAGGATTGGGCTTGAGAAGTTGTTAGAGGTGCTTGGGTGCAGTCGCTGGCTGGTGTGGTTTTGGCACCCGCTACATCTGGGATAGAGCTGGGGACCTAAAGCAGGTGGTGCTGCAGTCTGAAGGAGAGGACAATCCGGGCTTTTAACAAACTCGTATCCTGCCTCAGCCAGGAGCAAAGGTTGGTACCACACTCACCTGCCTGAGATGTTTGGGGCTTTTCAAGCCCGGTTCTGTCCCAGGACAAATAAGTGCCTCTTTCTTGTGGCCAGTGGCATATTTTGGTCCCAGCAGGTTCAGAGGATGCTTCTCACCAAGCTCTTCTGGCTGGGCTTCCACTCGGAGCTTAGGAAGCACATAGTAGCTGTCCAGGGATGACACTGGCCATGCCTGAAAGCCCATTGGGTTGGCACCATCCTTTGCTGTTTGGGTTCAAGTTGTCTGATCCCACTAATGCCCTTCCTTACTTCTTTCTCCTCTCTCTTCCCAGCTGAAAGAACTATATGCACTGACGCAGCCTCAGGAAAACCCACAATGGCTGCCAAGCGCAAAGGCGGCCTGAAGCTAAATGCCATCTGTGCCAAGCTGAGCCGCCAGGTCGTCTTCGACCACGGGGGAGCTGAGCAGGCACGTGCGGACAAGGGGCCACAGCAGGAGAGCAGCAACAAGGACCTGCCCCAGCCTGCGACCAAGGAGCTGGGGACAGAGTTTTCAGATGGACTCAGCCATGTGCAGAAGATCGAGGAGGACAAAAGGAGGGAGGTGATCGAGAAGTGGGTGAATGGGGAGTACAATGAGGAGCCCTTGCTGGGGCGAGCAGAGGGCAAGGAATGTAAGGGCACCGAGAGCGCAGAGGTGCCCCCCGAAGGGGTTTACATGGTGCAGCCCAAGGGCTGCAGCGATGAGGAAGATAATGGGGACGAGGCAGACGCTCTGAGGGGCTCGCAGGATGGTAACTTCTTGGATGACAGGGATTCAGATGGGCCAGCGAAGGACGAGGCCTACCGGTCCTCCAGTGGCGAACCAGGCTCCAAGCTTGGGGCAGGAACCACCTCAGGTAAGCCCTCTGTCTCCTCTACTTCCTGAAGCGGTGCAGCTTCAGAATTACATTTTCTGTGTCCATGCCAGGTCCTGCAGCACCTGGCAGCCAAGGGGAAGGGTGAGAGCCCTGATGAGGCCCCTTGCAGAGGCCTGTCGTTTTGCTCATGAGACCATACAGAGTTTGGCTTAGCCTGCCATTCCCAAGAAGGGTGGTGTGAGGGTGGATGTGGCTGGATAGCTCTTGCCAGACCCTGGGTAGTGCAAATCTCACCCTCCAGACTCCTTCACACCACTCAGATGGCCGTAGCTGTGGTGGGTGCTGGTTTCCTAGTCTTGCATTCCCATGAAGGCGAAGAGAAGCAGTGAGAGCTCTTGTGACAAATCCCAGGTGGATTCTGCAGGGTGTCCACACTTGGGCTGGCTGGGTTATCTAACCACACTCATGGCCACACACAGCACCTCGATTAGCAGCTACTGACCATGGAGCCCTGGGACGGGCTGGGGGAGGACCAGGAGCTCTGGCAGGGCTGTCCCTTCCCCGGCTTCCTAGGCCCGATGCCAAGCCCAGACCTGCGGGACCTCGGGTGAGCCAAGCATGGCCCCAGGACAGGACAGCCCCACCTGCGGGGCCGGGCCGGGCCGGGCCGCACCTGGGCGGGACGGGAGCAGTCCCCAGGATGAAGGTTCTGGAAGGAACGACCGCCAAGGTGTTCCTCCAGGGACTGGACTGGACCGGGGGAGCCTGCAGGACGAACCAGCCAGGGCAAGGCTGGGATGGTGCCTAGAGAGCCCCTGCAGAGCTACCCAACACCGAACATCGCCGTCCCTTTTTGCTGCTGCGTGGTCCCTCGGCCCGGTCGGAGGAGCTGAGGTGATGCTCATGTGGTGGTGTTGCTTCCCCTCATGTAGGGCCCAGTCCTCGAGCTTTGCCCACCCTGAGCTTGGGATTGGGCTGCTGAAAATGCTGCTCCCAAACCTCAGTTTCCTCCACACACCATCTCATGTGTTCTCCCTCCAGCTGTGTATTTCCTATTTTCAGATTGCTTCTGCTTTATTTTTGTGGTTCATTCAAAAGCTGAGTTCAACAAGAGATGTTGGGGAAAGCCTCAGATGACTTTCTTGCTCCTTTTCTGTTACCTAGGTTTCCCCCAGATTGATTCGAGGGGGTGTATGAGTGCTAAACCTTGATAAAAGCTTTGCGTGAATTGAATTCTCTCCATTAGGGCAGAGCAGCTCCCTCCCCATTTGTCACTCAGCTGGGCTGGATCTGTAATTGAAAGATCTTCCCCTAATCTGCTCCACCTGCACGCACCCCTCCCCTGATCTCAGCACTTCGTGAATCCATCAAACTTTCCTCCTTTTGTGTGTGCGCGTGTTTTCCTCCTCCTGTTAATAATGCAGCTGAAACTCATCTCCGTCTGTCCGTTCCCCTTCTGGAGAGGCACATTCTCTAGTCTTCACGAGTTCAGTGGCAGCGCACATAATTATGCATATAAGATATAAACAGAGCTGTTTAATTATCCTTCGCCACATCAGTGACAGAGTAATTAACAAACATTGCAAGATCAATGAGGGAAAGTGTGACCTTCAGTTTCCTTTGATAGGAAAGCCCTTGTCGTTCCCAGACACAAGGTGATTGTGCCTGGACTCTGTTTTAGTTTGTTTTAATTCACACCACTCCACCCCACCCCACCATTTGCAGCTTTTGTTTGCTATGAAAACTAAAAAGAGGGGAACTTAAATGTAAAAAAAAATGTTACCAAACTGGGGAAAATGAAAAGGAGCTGAGGCTTCTCACTGGAGTAGGAGATTTCAGTAAAATACCTTTGCAGGGCTGTATTGTCAAAGGATTATGCAAAAATGGGTAACTGTTGAGGGGGGGCTGAAGCTTCTTTTATGTCTAATGGCACATGAGGGGTCCAGTTTACATACAGAGCCACGTGGGATTTGACTTGCAAACAGACGTGCTGCCATGTCTTGAGCGTCTGCTTCAAGAACCTTGTTATAAATGTCATTTGCAACATTTCCCTGAAAGCACAAGAAACATCCCTTGTTTTTGAAAGGACAAAGTTATTTTCCTTTACTTTTTCTGTCAGTGTTCAGGAAATGAATTTTCAGCTGTTCGTCACCAAGTCCTCTCAAGACCTGATGTTACTGGGTGTGAGCTAAATTTATTCCAGTGAGATTTCGAGCTTTCTCTGTCAAAAAGGAGGGATTTTTTTGTAGGAGTTTGGGGGTAGCAGGAGTCAGATGAAAGGAGAGGAACACAGGTCTGCCCTCCCAGTCAAAGTAGCCTTGGGGAAGTCATCACAGAAACCTTGATTTGAAGATTCTGAGCACCAGTTGCTCCCTATGAGAACAGAGGGTACAGAGCTGACAGTGCTGAGCAGCATTTAAAACTAAGCCCATACTTGTATCAGCTGGAAACTTGTGTGAAAAGCAGGAGCCACACAGAAAACCAAATCCTACATCTAACAGGCTTTCTTGGTCAGTGGGGAAAGTGATCCTAATTATATGGGGATGAGAAGGGTTCCTGCTTCCCAGAGTCCTGGTGTGTACACCCATTGTCCACCTTCTGGGGATTCAGCTACTGCCTGTGCCTTCCACCAGCACCTCTTGTGGTCTGTTGCCAAATCGTGGCCACCTTTGTGTCCTTGCAGGCTGACAGTAAGGCTTGTTGTGCATCAGGCAGAAGTTCACAGAGACTCGGTCAATGCCATTCAAGCCTCGTGCTTTGAAATAAGATGGAATTTCTTTTCGAGTCTCCCCTTGGAAAAACAGGTCTGAGTAGTCAGTGCTCAGTCTTGCCCCTGTGTGCCTCCTCCCTGGTCCACCGGGGAAGCACATTTAGGAGTCACAAAGCTGGTGTCTGTCAGGAGATGGGTGTCAGAAGCTGATCTGGTTATGCAGATATGTTTCTTCATTCATTCGGGCACCTCTCTTGCCCACTGACCGGCCCATGCTTCTCTGTGCACATTTATATATAGCAACGAGATTTCTCAGCACAGTCTCTGACACAGATCCCTTTCCACAGTCGCTCACTGACGCACACATACCCAGGGAGATTTTCCTACACATGTTCCTTACTTTCTCTGTTACACAGTGGGCTAAAGTAGTCAGTGGGAGCTTCCCCCTGTACAAGCTTTCAGATCTGCCTTTCTTTTCTTAGCTTCTTGGCTAAGTCTCTTGGAATACTCATTGGCCCTGTTTTCACCCAGGAGGTTTTTCTCTTCCTAATTTCCTGGGGAGACTCCACTTAGGAAAGTGTACATGCCAAGTGCCAGTTTCTCGCTCATCGTCCTGTATCCCCCAAGTCTGTGAGTTTTCCCTCCCAAGCAGAATAAAGGACAGAGCCCTGGCTGGGATGTCCCATCCCCCAGTATTCAGACTTTGCACTCCATTTGGGCTGTTTTGCTTTTCCTTCCATATATAGTGTGCTGCTGCAGGCTATTTTTAGCGCCCTTTTTGCTAGCTTCGGATCCTTTGTGATATGATAGCTGCTCTGAGACACACAGATCTCTGCTCTTTGGCAATGCCCACAAATGGAGAGCAGCGGCAAGGGGAGAGGGAGCCCTTTATTATCACACAGGAAAGGAGAAGAAAATGCAGTGCAGGGAAGGGGGAGGAAAATACAGGGATAATGCTTTCTGTGGCTTCCAGGATTCCTCACAGGGATGTGTTTCCCAGCTGTTGTCCTGCCTCATTTTTGTCTGTTTGTGGATATGAGGAGGGTTTTCTGTCGATTAGGTAATATTAATTATCTCTTCACCATTGTACGAAAGTGAATGTTGAGTGAGGTGGCTGAGTCTTGTACTGTTCTTCTGGTGAGCCAGCTCCCTTCTGTATGGTGCCTCCACTGGAGGAGCTTCTGACCTTCATGTTAGGTGCCTGAGCAATTAAGTGCAGGTTGTCTTAACTTGAGGGGATATGCTGGGCTCATGCTGGGCTCATGCTGAATGAGTAGAGCTGCACTTCCTGGCAGTGAGCAGTGGGAACTGGCCAGGACTTCATGTCAAGTGTGGGTGAGGAAAGACTGAGCAGCACCAGCAAAGCTGTTGATCAGGGAGGGTGTCATGATCATCTGGAACCAAATCTGAGCAAAGGAAAAGCAGAATTTGAGGTGGGTTTGGGGATCAAATTCATAACAGTGAAGCCTGAACTCAGACTTCACAAAGCTCAAAAGAAGTTCTGAACCACCTTCCACCCTTTCCTATAGGCTTGGATTTTGCATCTAACTGTTAACACCAGCTGAGGTATAGCCACATGGTACCAAAGATGGGACGTGCTGGCTTTGATGGCAGTGGTTAAAGCTAGGAAAAATCACATTTAATAGTTTCATTTCTTATGAGATCCTCAGTGCAATAGTCATTTTCTCCTTGCAGCTTGGCACAGGCTGACTAGAGTTTTTCTGGGCAGTGCTTGGAAATCAGGGCATTATGAGGGAAGCCGGGGGTTGTTTTACAGGTCCAAAAGGAAAGGAAATGCAGAACGGGGAAAGCAGATTTAACAAAAACAGGACCCAGTAGAGATTTCATGGGTTCATTCTCTTTTGTTGGGTCATGGGGTTACACTGAAATGGGAGTGGGGAAAAGAAAAAAAGAGGTAAGGAGGAGAACTGCTTTAAAGAAGAATGAAATTTTTTAATATGCTGTGTGTGAAAGATAAAATTGTCCTTGAGGCAAGTTTTGTTACTGGACCCAGTGGGGAATGGTTCTGCCTTTAACATCCTCTAAGATTAATACTGACCCATGAGGTCGTGCTACACCCTGAGCCCGACACTGCAGGGGCATTGCCGCCCATTCTGTAACTAACAGGGTGTTTATTCTGGAGTCAGGCATTCCAAATCCCATCCAGAATGCTGGGCTTAAGTGCCCAGAACTGGAAGGTCATTTTGGGTTAAACCAGATCCCAGCAAGTGTGGCTTTGTCCTTCGCCTTGCAGGCTCCAGGCATGTTCTTCATGTTGCCTTCCCCTGAAGCCCCATACACAGGGAACCAGCACAGCAGCACTTCTGCTGCAGTAAAACAGCTATTCCAGGGAATCCTGGAGCAGGAATGTGACCTTCATGGTCTTGCCCATTTAGTGCCCGTCACAGGCAGTCTTTTCCTTCATAGAGTCCTGTGAAAACTGATTTGTGGGAGCTGATGGCTATTGAACTTCAACTGTGCTCATTGACAGGCTCTTGTGTGCGCAGAAATGCTCTCGTGTACGTGCCTGCCTCTGCAGGTGGCATCACTGGCTGTCAGATCCCCCACATCTTAGGGATCTTTTGGATCTGCTGACCTGTTCTGTGGCAGCGTCTTGGTGCCTTCCTTTTCCACTATTTCAAGGCAGTGTTGCTTTGTTTTGAGTGGGACCCTGTGCCCAGAACTTCCCTTCTGCTGCCAGCGTATCTCCCTGTGCTGGCTGCCTGGGAAGGAGTGTGCTTGCCCATTAGAGCCAGAGCGAGTGTTTAGTAAAGATGACGAGGGAGGTTTGAAGGACTTCTGCACACAGTAAATCTTTACTCTGCAGGAGAAAGCAAGAGGGAGAGGAGGAGGAGCGCTGTGTCAGACTGAAGCCTAAATGAGGCCAAGCCGACACGTCAGAGCAGTCTTTATTTCCTCCTTTACACTGATATTGGGTGACCTCCAGATGTGTGTTCTTCCCATCCTGGTGGCCTGTGAAACTGCCTGAGGGAGTAGGGGAGGGAAGAAGGGAGGGAGAGACCCAAGGAAGGACAGGTTTTGCTCATTCTTCCTCCCTGTAATCAGGCTCCATTAGACTAACCCCTTCCTGCCCCTTCCCCAACCCATGCTTCAGACCACTGGCTTTCTCCCCCTCCCTAGAGCCCACATCAGGACAACAGGTTTTTCTCCTCAGTCGAAACCCTGATGGAGAGAAGGCTGTTCCTTACCTATTTTTCACCTGTGTGGACTTTCCCCTTTCCTGGTGTTACCGGAAGCTCTTCCTGGCTGCTCAGGAGGCTGCCTGTAGGTTTACATAGCTTTCATTGGACTGTGGCCCTTTTCCACATGGCAAGTAGTAGCTGTCCAGTCACAGGGATTGAGAAGGAAGAGAGCAAGCTGAGAAAACCCTTAAAAAATTGACAGGGAAGGGAAGGACTGCAACAGTGATGGGGAGCTGTCCTGTCTTTGTCTTGCCATCTCCACTCCTTCCCCCACTTCTCATTGCCAAGTTTCTCATGCACACAGCCTTTGCTGCTCTTCCCCGGCCTTGATTCATCTCCAGCTCTGCTGCTTTCCTCCTCTCTGCACTGTTCTGCCCTCCTCGTGCTCTATCCCATACATTGCCTCGCCCATCTCCCTTATCCATTTCACACCATGCTGTCCTGCCTGCTCTCAGCCCTGCTTGCTCTTCACCAACACACGCAGCATTTTCACATGGGTTTTCCCCCTTACACATGCTGCCATCTATCCTCTGTGCACCTCCTTCCATACACAAACATACACAAGGACAGATCTGTACAAACCTCGGCATATTGGCATTGGTCTCACTTCCAGTAAAATTACTTTTTCTTCATATTAGACCAAGGCAAGAGTGCAGAGACATTTATGAAACTTTGTTTAATGTACTGAAAAGCCATCGGCTAGAACATTTAGGAAATTGATTTTCCTGGCATTGATGAACTCTTTTTATTTTACCCCAGTATTAATTACTTTTTTTTTTAAACAAATTAATTTAAGAGTCATAAAACCTAACAAGTGAGCCAAACGTCAGTAGATCATGTTCCCCTCTCCCCTTCCTCCCCCCCTCCCTGCTACTAGTGCTGGTATGGGAGGAGAAGAAGAATCAGTGCCTTGTGTGACTCTCTCCTCTGCTTTCTCTGCAGGGGAAGCTTCATCACTGCGGGATTACGCTGCCACCACCATGAACGAGTTCCTGGGCATGTTCGGCTACGATGACCAGAACATGCGGGATGAGCTGGCCCGCAAGATCAGCTTCGACAAGCTGAACGCTGCTACCTCAGAGGCCACTGCGACTGTTGCCTCTCTCCCCGGCGAAGATGCCATGAGCAAACGAGCCCGCTTCTCCAAGTACGAGGAGTACATCCGCAAACTGAAAGCTGGAGAGCAGCTCTCGTGGCCCATGCACTTGGCCAAATCTGAGGAGTTGGGCTCCAAGCTGGGCAAAGAACCTTCCTCGGTGCTGGCACAGCCCATTCGAGTGCCGGGTCCAGACGCCTCCATGCTGACGGAGACCAAAGCCACTATCCTGCCGCTGCCCTCTCCCAGCAGTTCCCAGATGCAGGGCCTGATGTCACGGGCCTCCAAATACGACTTCTTCATTCAAAAGCTGAAGACGGGTGAGAGCATCAGGCCACAAAATGGCAACACTTACAAGAAAGCCTCCAAATATGACCTAGAAAACGTGAAGTACTTGCACCTTTTCAAGCCTGGGGAAGGAAGCCCAGATATGGGAGGAGCCATCGCCTTCAAGACAGGCAAGGTAGGCCGGCCTTCCAAGTATGATGTGAGGAACATTCAGAAGCTTACTCCAGTAAAAGCTCCAGTCCCCAGCCTGGCCCCTGCTTCCCTCGCCAGTACCCCCAGCAGCACCCCTGTGGCCGGGCCAGAGCAGTCCATCTCATTGCCATTCAACACTCCTGAGTACCTGAAATCAACTTTCTCCAAGACAGACTCCATCACAACTGGAACAGTCTCCACAGTAAAGTAAGTGTCCTCCCACTTTCCTTACCTTTGTATTAGTGGGCAAGTCCAAGTTATTGCGGTGATAAATACACCACTGTTCATGGGACGGTTCTCTTTGCTCTCTGTTGAAGTGTCTGCTGCTCTTTTACACCTTACATCTCTATTTATCTGATCTGCACTAAGGCTGTGACCTGCCATCAGCAGTCACAGCCATGAATCTGGAGTCCAATAGCTCCTGAGTTCATAATGTTAAAATGAAAGAGGAGGAACATGGTGCTGGCAGCACTCTTAAGGTCAAGGATGGAACTACTTTATTTTCTTCTCCCTCTGGTTTCCTGGGCATCTGAATGTGTCTCTGGGAGAACCTGATTCTTGTTTCCATTTAACTCAAAGGCATGACTCTTCTGACTTTACTATTAGCAAAATGGGGCTTTTTGTTTGTCCCAGAACTCAGAAGACATTTTGGTGCCTAATTCCCATCAATTTCCATAGGAGTTAGGCATATACCTACTTCTGTGGGGACAGGCCTGTGTCTTCTCAATTTGCTTACACAAATAGAGGTGATTCAATTATTCCTCAGACTGGGCAAACTCATTAGCCCAATTACCACTAATAACCTCCTGCACATACTTTGCCAGCAGTCTCTGCAGTGATGCCATTGACTGAATGGAGGTATCTGAAGCCCTTGCCAAACCTTGGATTACATTTAATGGGACTTCCAGAGGTGGGAGCTGTAGAAGAGATACATATGTATGTCAGGCTGCAGCAGGGAGGAAGGGAGAGACTTCTCTGCTTTCTTGTCATGGTTTGGATTTGCTTGTTTCTCACTGTGAACCTGGAGCTGTTGTGAGCTGTGAATCCCATGGGGTCATTTGTCTGTCCTACACACCCTAGTGCTTGGTCCTCTGGTGAGGAAAAGGCTGGGTTTTGTTTGGCATGTGGACCTAGGAGATCTTGGGCTGAATCCTTGCTTGAATGCTCTTCACAGTCCCGGCAAAGTCTGCATCACCCACTTTCCCTGTTTCCCCACGTGGAAGGTGGAGCCGTGTAATGATACCTGTCTTCCATGTGAAATGGTTGTTTATCAGCTACCTGCAGACAGACTGAGAGCTCCACGGTAAAGGAGTATGGGAAAGCGCAGAGGATTATTAACATCTGCATCTGCTCAGGATGTTCAGGGTTTGCTCAGGGCCCTGCTCAGGATGAACGTGTACATGCTCCTATTAGTTGAAAACACAGTGTTGTAAATACTCCTGTGCTTTGCTGTGATGGGTGACTTGGTTCGAGGCTCTGTGCCTGAAGCGTGGTCAGAACACTGAGCTGCCCAGGGTTCAGTCACCATCGTAGAGCTGTGCCTGAAGGCACAAGCGAGATAAGCAAGCCTCTTACCTGCTGTGGTGTTGCACTGGGATCCCAGTTTGCTTTCCTTTCTCTTGCACATTTCCTGCCTCTTGCCAGATGTGGGTTTGCCAGCACCACGGTGATCCTTGCTCTGGCCACATGACTTCCTCAACCAGGGCATCATGATGGGGGTTGCAGCTGCAACCTGGCACTTCCAGTGTTCTCATCACAGAATGCAGTACAGAATGGGCTCTGGTCCCTTCTCCTTCAGTAGATACAGGCTCAGTAGATACAGGCTTCCAAGATAAAAGACAGCAGCCCCTTGACTGTGCTGGTGAAGGAAGTGCTAACTGCAGTATCTGGGCCGTGGCTTCTCATTCCCAGTCCCCGCTGGGTTCAATAACCTGACAGGAATTACCCTTTACTCTCACACATCTGCACATACACCCTTGCCATGGGTTTAAACTCTCTTACATCTAATGCCATGAACTCATCTACCTTCAAGTGAACTCTGTGCAAAAGTGTCCTTGTTTAAACCAGGGTGCAGAGCTGTCAGGAGGAGTGGAGGTTGGGCCCAGGCAAAGCACACGAAGATGGTGTGCAGCCTGTCTGGAGGTGCATTGGGGTGGCCCTGTGTCCTGGGTAGGGTGGAGTCTGGCCCTGCATCTCATTTTCCCTCTTCCTGAATTCACTAAGGATATTATTTTTGTCTGCTTCTTAATGATGTAAAATAATCCAGGCTTATCCCCAGGTTGGGGTGGTTTTCTCATTGATTAAAATACATAATCTGTCTGTTGGAGTTTTGGGGTATCTGTGAAACAAAGAGGCATTTGAAGCCCCATCCAGGGGCTGAAGCCACTGTTCCAGTGCTGGTCAGAATGCACCAGGGCAGCTGGCCACAGGGAAATGGGCAGTAGCTCACAACATGCCTGGGACAGAGACTCTCAACCTGCAGCTGGGCCAGGAGCAGAGCTTCTGTGCACACAAGGGCACTGCCAGGTGCCTCAGAGAGGTATTTGTTTCCATCATTTTTGTATAGGGGCTTTCATTTTTTTCTGTAGAAGCAGGTTTTCTGGTTGGTCTTCTCAGCTTCTCCAACAAGCTGCTCTGAGTCCTGCAAAGAGGGAACATGCAGGAAGGGTGGTAGGCAGCCTGTGTGTTTCCCTAGGAAAAGAAGGTATGGGATTTGAAGGGCAAAGGGGAGGGAATTTAAACTTACGTGTGTCTTTGCTGGTACCCTTCCCTGGGCCCTCTCTCCTGATCTGTCAGCAGTGTGTGAGAGAAACAAGGAGTTTATGCTGTGCCCTGTTCCTGCTAACTAGCTCTGTCCTTTGTGTCTCTCATTAGGAATGGATTACCCACTGACAAACCAGCTGTCAGCGAAGACGTAAATATTTACCAGAAGTATATTGCCAGGTAGGCAAAACTTTTGACTTTGCTGGAGAGAGGGCTGGGAGTGAGAGGGTGGAGTGGTGGTGGGAGAGACGAGGTCTTGTCTGGATCAAGTGTTTAAACCAGACATTGGCACTTCCATTTCCCGTGGCATCTGTGCTTGCTCTGTGCCCCTGCTTGGGAGAGCAGTAGCTGTGAGAGGCACACAGCCACTCCAGGAGCATGCTTAGCTCCCCGGAGTTGTTAGACTTTGTGACAAATAGTGGAAAACTGCTTCACTGAGGAAGCTCAGGATTTAAATGGGCGTTCTGCCTCTTGACTGTTGTTCTGTCTGTCCGCTGCCTTTTTCCCCTACCATGTCCAGTGTCTGCAGGAGGCAAGCAGAGAACATCTCACCTCTGAGAATCTAGGCTGGAGAAATCCACAAGTGACTTGAGTTTAGGCAGCTCTTGGCATCAACACGGGATGTTTATCCAAGAAAATTTTTGCAGCTCATTTGTCTGAGAAACCCTCACTGAATCAGGTGTGGAGTAGGGCACCTTATCCCAGCTGTGGGCATGCTTAGGTCAGGACAGCGATGCTGAGAGGGAGCCCAAGGCTCTTGTGGTGGGACAGAGTAATGCCACAAGAGCCAGAGGGACAGAGGAGATGATTGCATACCACCTGCCTGGTTTGGAGCTCACTGTATGAAGGGTCATACAGTGACCATCATCAGGCTTTGCCCCCAGCCAGTTGAATCCTCCATCTGTACTGTGAGAAAGATCCCAACAAAAGCCCCTTGTATCCAGACAGACATGCGACAGGGAAGCAAGCAAACACTTCTCCCCAGGGAAAAAACTGGAGGGTTTGCTCTCACCAGCACTTGGGCACCTATTAATGAGAGGGGAAGGGAATGTGAACTGTGCTTTCCCACCTTACCAGAGCCCACAGAGAGTCTCCTTATGGGAGACAGTCAGCTGCCAGGAAGGTGAAGGGAACATTTTTGCAGGGAAAAAGAGTGTGAACAGCACTCTCCTAGCTCGAGAGTGGAACGAGAAGTGACTTAATTTCCTCCCTTTTGCCCAAATCCCAGATGTAGGAGAAGGGGGCTGAAGACCCCATGGGAAGGGAGGACAGTTGCACCACCACAGGCAGCTCCTCAAGCAGCAATGCCTCAAGTGCACGTGGGAATTCACTGCCTCAGGGGAGAGTATAGTAGTAGAATATATAGAATATAAGAAGGAAAGCAGGGGTTTAAACCACTCTTTGCATGGGGCAGAAAGAGCAGCATCCTTTGTTTCTGAGATTGCAGGAATTGCAGGGGTTGCAGTGGGAGAGGAGGTGGCACCTTTCTGTCCCCCATTCCCCTCTCAAGAAGAGAGCTGTGTAAACACTTCAGCCACATCCACTGCTTGTGGAGCTCTGCAAGCCCCTTCCCCTGGGTCAGCAGGTAGCTGAGGGAGGTTCATGAGCTGCCTCAGGGACACCACATCCTGCTTAAAAGGCTCCGCAAGCCACCCGTTGGCAGCACAGCCATTTCCCTTCAATTTACACACATTTTTAAAAACAGTTTAAAGCCTTAAAATCAAGGGGTGGGGGGAGAAGAGACACAACACTCTTATGTCTGTACTGCATAATTAGCTTAATGAGTTTGCCAAAGCCACTGCCAAAAGCTGCCCAGGGATAATCCATTCTCTCACACAACAAAACAAAACCTCTTACTTAGCTAGTTTGGGTTGGGTTGTTTTTCCCCCTCCTCCTCCGTGTATATTTATAATTAAAAAAAAAAGACCACAGAAAAAATTATTATTATTATTATTAGTGCCTCAGCAGATGGTGCTTCTGGCAGCACTTGCTTAAATATTTATTTGTGTGTGGGTTTCCTCCCCCCTTGTAATTGGGGTGGGTTTTTTTTTTTCTTCTTTCACATCATCGTTACAGAGTAATGAGTCTGTAAACACTCTCTAAGCATGCTGACTTCTTTATTTATTATTTTTATTATAATTTATTTATCAACTCTTGCCAGATCAAGACTAGTTCTTTCTGGCCGAAAAGAAAAAAAAGTGAACCGATTAATGTAAAGGAAGAGAGAGTGGGTTGTTCTTGTGCAAATGAATCTGTGTGTCTGTATTGACAACTTAGGAGTTTGGATTTGTATATCAGTGTGATGAGCTAGTCTGTGAGTTTTCTTGTTTCAGGCATGTGTGTTTGTGTCTGTGTGCATGGAAAGTGTGGGTACGTCCGTGTAAATTCGGGGGAGTTGATGTACTGTAGAGCCTGTGCATGTAAATGTGCGCGTGTGTGTGCGTGTAAGTAAGTGTGTGGTGTGTAAGCTTTCCTGTTATGAAAAACCTAAACAGATGCTGTGCTTTAAAAATTAATAGCTTTGAACTGTTTCAAGTGTCAGAAGAAACACAGGATAATATAACCCTTTAGAAGCCCAACCTTGCATGCTGAAGGAGCAGAATTTGCCCCTCGTGCTGGGTTTGCCACTTCTCTCCTTCCCCCAGCACACGGCTTGGTGGAACACTTGTCTCTCTCTTCCTGTGCTGTAGACACCACACACACCTTTCCGTGGCACATGGAAAGGAGGGTAGGAGTTGGACGTGCTGGAGTGCTTGGTTAGCTGTTGTTTTTAAAACTGAGCCCATGTGTTATTCCTGCTAGGATGCTTCAAGTAACTCATCTCCTGGAGTCAGATCTCTTTGGTGTCTGGCCCTTCTTTTACTCCAACTCCAGTTGGTATCTCTGATCATTTTGCAGCCTCATTTTGGATAATATTTTGAACTGCTTTGTATTTGTCAGCAAGGTCTATATCTTCCTCTTATCTCTGCCTGGCCTGCAGAGCACAGTTCTCCAGCCCTGCACAGCCCTTTGCTCTTTCTTCCCCATCACATCAGTAGAATAGAGAGGAAGCTTCCCACAGGGCAGTTTCTTTCCTTGAAGAGCTGCTGGTGGTACTGCTGACATAAAGCCCTGGACTAGCAGGGCCAGTTGGCTGCATGTGCTGTGGAGCCACATGTCCCTGGCCAGTGTCAGTGGCTCTGGCGGCTGTCCTGGACAAGCCTAGCAGTTACCCAGGCATTGAGCAGGAATCTCTTCCTCTGCTCTCAGTTCCACACCTTTGTTTGTGCAGCCAGCCTTGCTGTTTGCCTTGTGGTTTGTTTCTTCTCTGCTGCTGAGGTTTGTTCCAGTTTCTCAATCACCTGTTCTGACGTGATCCTGATTTCCTGCAGTATTTCTTCTCCTTCCCCAGGGAAAGGCATGTCTGCTCCTGGCATCTGTCCCTGTCTCCCTTTGTGAATGCTAAGGCAAAGAAGTCATTTAATTTTTTAGCAATGTCTATCTTTTCTGTCAATTAAGTCCCCTTTCTGTCTCCTAGAGGCCCTGCTGTCTCCACAGTTGACCTCCTCTTCCTTACTGTGCTTCAGAAATGGCTTATTTAGTATTGCTTTTCATCCAGACTTTTCCTATCCTGTAGCCTCGTGTTACCTCACCTTACAATGATCCATAATCTTCCCTGCTCCTGCCCCATTCCTCGACTGCCCCAGGACACCCTCACTCCTCTCATTTTCCTTTTTTGTCCGTTGTGCTTCCTCATTTCTTTCCCATGCCCTTTATCATATGCACTCCTGCTGTGTTTAGCACTTAAGTGACGTGAGAAACCTTTGAGGAACCTTTGAGCAGATGGTACTTTATCTTTGAATGTTTCCCCTCTGAGTCCCCTTCTCTCCACTGCTTTTCCCTTTCAAGCTCTTATAGGGTCCTCTAGGATATACACGAGGGAGTTCATTGCACTGATTACCCCATTACTGGCTCATCCCCTTGTGCCCATTCCTGGTGTATCTGTTAGTCAGTAAATTCTGTGTACTGACTGTTTGTATGTAGGTATTACAAGGCATTCCTGTCTTTCCGGTCCTTTTTTGCCACCTTTTATGTCAGGAGTTTTCAAATTTGCTGTGCACAACTTTTCTGATGTCCTACTAGATGGGCTTATACTTAAAATTTAGAATCCATATTTGCCCAACATTTATTTGTCTCCTTCTGTCATGGGAGGTTTCTGAAACTTGCTGCTGTGATATCTAAACTCTATTCTAGAATTGTGTGGTATTTAGTTCTAGGAACCCTCCTTCCTTAGGCTTCCCCAAGTAAACAACTTAGATAACGGAGATGAATTTCAAGGGGAAAGACAGATTAGGGATGTACAAGACCTGAGTGATCCGGCTCAAGAAGCACCTTTAAATAGTGACAAATAAGCAAGGGAAGGCGAGAGGGTCACCATCCTTGGAGGGGATAAAGGAGATGGGGTTTAATGCCATGAACATGTGAGTTGAAGGCAGGAAGGGGACTTAGTTCATTTCTACCTTGCTTACAGGCACTGCTGCCAGGACAGTGGTTTATTCTCTCTCCCTCTCTCCTGTTTGCAGGTTCTCTGGCAGCCAGCACTGTGGACACATACACTGCGCGTACCAGTACCGAGAACATTACCACTGCCTTGACCCAGAGTGCAACTACCAGGTAGAGCAGTGCTCGAACCTACGGGGGGAGTGTGTGTCCTGTGCTTTCCTCCCACACGCATGCACGTGCCTTTTCACTTTGCTGCTCTGAAAGAGGACAGGATAGGTTCTGAATTTAACGGAACTTTATTTTGCTCTCATTTAACTCAATCTAATACCATTTAACCAAACTCAGACCACTACAATGAGGAGCCCAGTATAGATCAGCTCAAGTCGGTGGGAACTACTCCACATTTACATCAGTGAAACACCAAGAGCATAAATTGTGCTGTGTTACAAACTGTGCCTGAAACTAGGGAATGCTGATCTGTTAGTCTGTCTCTTTTCCTCCTGCTGCCCGAGTGACTTTGTAGCAGCAGTACCTGCAACAAAACACCCAGTAAGACCAGCAGCAGTGCGGGATTTGTGGGGAAGGCGCGCGGGTAGGAGGGATGCTGTAATTGCTGGGAGAATTGCCAGGGTATCCACGTCAAGCCAGCAGGTCACGTGCTGTGTTTGTTTACCCTTACCCCAGGTCCGGGAGTTTGACACTGGCAT
This sequence comes from Erpornis zantholeuca, assembly GCA_013400515.1. Taxonomy (NCBI): domain Eukaryota; kingdom Metazoa; phylum Chordata; class Aves; order Passeriformes; family Timaliidae; genus Erpornis; species Erpornis zantholeuca. Next base: position 256,234 of record VZTN01012926.1, read on the forward strand.
TTCTGTGGTCAGGCTGATGCGTGAGCGGGAATCCCAGAGTTTGCCTCTGCCGTGCACCAGACACAACTTCAGCCCTGCCCTAGGAGACCTTTGGGTCTCATGGGGATGAGTCTGACCACAGCAGAGGAAGTTGATCTGGAGCTGCTGGGCTTGGCTGTGGGTTTCTATTGATCAAAGGAGAGTTTCTCTCCAGGATGCACATACTGGTCCTTCTAGCCGAGCACCGAGTAATCAAATGAGTCTATCCCAGCTGTGACACAGATATCCCTGCACCAGAAAGAGAGAAACACAAAGGATGGAAAAACAGAAAAACCTATTATTATGATTGGCCTCATGATTATTTCCTAAGGAGTCTGGAAGCTGCTTGCAAAGGAGCTGTCTGGTCTCGCAGGGAATAAGGATTTAGGCTGCTTTTTAAAATGCAAATTATTTTATGGCTGAGATATATTTTAGAATAAGTAACGCTCTGTAATAAGTGGGCACAAATTAACGATGATTGGCAATAGCAATCCTGTATGTACGCCCTGGGAAATCATACCTCCAGCCTCCGAGGGATTTCTGTTGAAATCTATATCCATATATTCCCGTGCCAATACCAACAAGATTGATCAGGATTGATATTATAGGAGGAAAGAGTGGAAGTGATAATCATTTGTTTCCTATGAGGCAGACTAGAAAAGTTGTTAAACATTAGAATACAGGCCTTTTCAATTACTGCTCAAAATAAATGGATATTGATTTCTTTTTTAAAAAAATCAGATTTACTTTCTCACCTTCAGTGGTAAATATTGATGTCTGTGGGAAATAGAAATAAAAAGCTTCATTTTAAAGGCACTTAGCCTGCTCTGACATTGGGGTACCCCTTCATTGCTTCACGCAGGTAGAGGATGAAAAGGATATTCTGGTCATACAAATTTAGCTCTGAGCTCTATTTTTTGTATAGAAAAGCATATTTTTCTGTGACTTGAAGAAAGTTTTGTGTCCTTGTTTTCCTAATAAAACCATCCTACCTTCTAGGGGACCCAAGAGACTTAGGATGGGAAGACAGTTGTAGAGAGCAAAGGGTTTTTCCCAGTTTCTAGTTGGACATGAATGTGGCAGCCAGTGTCTTGCTAACCACTACAGTGAGTGACTTGGAAGCTTGGATTACTTGTTTGTAGGCTCTTCAGTTCACTGGTTTGCTTTCTAACTATAGCACTTCTTGAGATAGTAGCAGCTAAAATTGCATTAGAAGAACTGCAATAAAGCTGCAGGGAGCAGATTCTGGGCATCACCCCAGTGTCATGTTTACTTTACAACTTTTCATGTGTATTTACTTTACCTTTACCAAGAAGATACATGCACACAATTCCTCTTTAATCTGATTTTCTTGGGGTGATTACTGCCAAGCTTTCAACTCCTGGGCCCGTAAGTTTATTAACAACAACAAAAGACACCCACCCTGCCCCCAGGATTACTCACCCACTGGCACCACATGTGTCTCACTGTCCGTCTCTGTATCTCTGCAGAGATTCACTAGTAAACAGGATGTGATTCGGCATTACAACATGCACAAGAAACGTGATAACTCCCTGCAGCATGGCTTCATGCGCTTCAGCCCCCTGGACGACTGCAGCGTGTACTACCACGGCTGCCACCTGAACGGGAAGAGCACCCACTACCACTGCATGCAGGTAACGGCAGCCAGGAGCCTCTGTGTCAGCCAGGCCCTTCCTGGGGTGCTCTGTCCAGGTTCCTGAGTTCTGCCCACCCAGTGCTCCCTTGTCAGAGAGCGTTGGCCTGGCCTAAGGCAGAGGGATGACATTCATAGCCTGTCTTGCTCACTTCTGATTCAAGAACCTCGTTAAGTCTATGGCCTGTCCTCACTGCACTTGTCCTGCCAACTGTTGGGAATGGCAAAGGCAAGCCCCATTCTCAGTTTTTAGAAGCCTTGTCCATGCAGTGAGGCAAAGAAGGTCTCAAGGTTTTCTCATAGTCTTGGACTTGTTCAGGCAAGTCCCATTCTCTGAGACATAGGGACTTCTTTAATGCCACTGCACTATATCTACTCAAATGTAATCTTTCCCTCCCTTGAAACCCGACTTTCTTGTGGCACATCTGCTCTTTAGCACTGGGTTAATTTCCTCCATAATCAATTTCTAAAGTATTTAAACCTTAATGTCACATATCTACACTTAACGCCCCTGGTTCTCCATGTCCTTCGCCAGTGGCACTAGTGTGTGGTGTGGCCTGGTCGTATTTCAGGGGCAGCCAAGCTTCAGCAGTACTGTAGCCAGAGCTGGAGCTGCTGCACAGATGTCACTGCGATGCCTTTACTGTTTTAGACATGAATACACCACGTTGTTTGGGCCCTACCCTGGTCGTTCCTCAGGTTCAAGGGTTTGATGTGTACTCGTTTTAGTAGAATTGTGGCCTAAATCATTGTCCTGAGAATGTGCTGCAGTTAAAAACAGAGTGATCAGCCAAGCCTTGGTGACAGATTTTGTGGTCTGAAAAGTCAGGCCCACTTTCTGAACTGTCCAGCAGTTTAAAACCCCAGTTAAAGTCACAAGGCCTTAATCACATGCTTAAATGCTTTGCTAGGATAGACTTCAGCATATGTTTAACTTGAAGTCAGGTAAGCTTTCTGAAGTCAATGGGGCTTAAGCACATACTTAAATGTTAGGCATGCACTCAAGTTCTGTCCTGAATAGGGGCTGGTTGAAGCATGTGCTTAACAGCATTTGATAAATGGGGAACTTCACGTGTCTTTCTCTCAAGGACGTCTTCTGTTACGCTTCCATAATATTGATTGTTTAGTTTCTTCAGTTGCGCAGGGTGGGATTTGTTTGATTTTTTTTTTAGAGTATGAGGAGTGTTTCACAGCTTTAAGTCACTCTGAGTTCAAACAGAGACCCTCACTTACACAGCTATATATGGCTAATTCCATCCCATGCCCACCATCTTCCAGTAAAGTAATGCCCGTGTAAGCAGCGTCTTACAGGAAAGGTGTCAGAATATAAACTCCCAATTAAAGAAAATACTGCTTAAATGGCAGAATTTGTGCCATCCATCACATGGGGGTTTTTTTCTCTATGTCCATAATTGGTGTGGATAAAATTCAGTTAGTTGTTTATATAAACTGACATTTTTTAAGGCTTTCGCACCAAGAGCTGCATTGCAAATTATTCCTAAGGACGCTTTTGTTTAATTCTTTTTTTTAATGCCATGCAGGGTCTGTCTTTTTTCAAGGTGTCAGTGTGGAGAGAGCAAGCCTCTTTTATATTGGAAATAGCTGCAGATCCTTTTTATTTTTTTCTCTGGGTATTTGTCATGGGTTTTGTTATTGCCTGTTTGAATCAACCTGGGCTGAACTAAGGGGTGGTGTTTTCCTTCTCTTCATTTCTGAGATGGTGCAGGCATTGGCACATGTTGTGCTAGAAGAAAAGAAAAAAAAATCCTCCCTCAGCAGGGCTGAGGCCGTTTTCAGATTCCAGTGGGTTTTTACTCAATATGGCAAAGTTGCCCTGCGTTACCCAGAGGAAAGCAGGTTTTCAGCATTCTGTCCTTGTCACACCATTCCCATTCGCTGCACAAGTTTAAAATTATTGAAGTGGGAGTCTTGAACAGCGAAACAGGGAAAAAAGTCACCAGTTCGCTAAAATCAGCTGAACATGGGGTTTAAGATTTGCTAGAATGAAACCATTTATTATAAGCTCAAAAGATTGGTTGGCCTCATGTTGCAAGCATGCCTTACCTCCCAGAAGGACTAAAGAAGTGAATAACTTATTCCCACTCAGTTTTGTATTCCCCAAATAGATGAATTCCTACTTTGTTCTGTGTCACTCCAAGATAACAAAAAGCAACAGCATCTGTTAGTGTTCTGTTCTCTTTAAGAGCAGGAACCCTACTAACTGCTTCCCCAAGCAGGCATGATGATCTTGAGCTGGTGTTTTATCCCTCCAAGCCTCCCTTTTTTTCTTACTTTTTCATGCCCAGAGAGTTGGTTTGGGTTTGTTTGGTTGGTTTTTTTCGCAACTGCTCTATTCTCTATCAGTCTTTAGATTGGGAATCAAAGTCATGACTTAAAACTCCTAGGAGAAGCACACAAATGGAACTATTAAATGTATGTGTGCTATATCATGTATTTATTGCTGCTGGTAATAATGTCAGGCTGTTAAACTGCTGTGTTGATGACTCCTCTTTGGGCCGGGGGTAGGTGGGTTGTAACAAGGTCTATACAAGCACCTCTGATGTGATGACCCATGAGAACTTTCACAAGAAGAACACGCAGCTCATCAACGACGGGTTCCAGCGGTTCCGTGCCACGGAGGACTGCGGCACTGTGGAATGCCAGTTCTATGGGCAGAAAACCACTCACTTCCATTGCAGGTGAGACAGCAGGGAAGGGGAGGAGTCCTCCCTCAGAGCCGTGTGGTCTGTTTGCCTCCTGCCAAGTCATAATTTCAGGAGTATGCACAGGGACTTGATTTGCCCTGCTGTGACCTTCTCAGTACTGCTCCTGAGAGAACTCATATACCAGGGCAGATGTGATTTCCAGGATTATGCCACAGACCACTCTGAAGGCAGAAGTGATCCTGCCTAGAAAATAGAGCCTAGATTCATTTGGGAAAGAGATCACAGTGCTATTCAGAGTGCAATGGAAGTAGGCCATTAATACACTGCTAATGGCACTTCTGTGGTAGGGTTCTCTTCAGCCAGCTCATCCCTTTTGGGGCTAGACTTAGCCTTCTGTACACAACTGCTCTTGTATTGATTTCTTATGTTCTCAGGAAGAGCACAGGTTGTACCTTAGTCCCCTTTACCTGCTGTTGGGATTTTAGTGGAGGGTGCCTGTATTCCCATGTTTCTGTGGCTGTTCCGCAGTGAGCTTCCCAGCTCTCCCACGTGGCAGTGTATCTGCCTGGGTTAACCCACAGACAACTCCTCAGCCCCTCTGCAGCCGGGGCCGTTGTCTCGTTCCGGTCCCAGTCCTTGTCCTAGAGGGAGGCGGGAGACAGCAGCTCGGCCTGCACAGCCAACCACTCTCTCCGCCATGCCCTTGCAGGAGACCTGGGTGCACGTTCACCTTCAAGAACAAGTGTGACATCGAGAAGCACAAGAGCTACCACATCAAAGATGATGCCTATGCCAAGGACGGGTTCAAGAAGTTCTACAAGTACGAGGAGTGCAAGTATGAGGGCTGTGTCTACAGCAAGGCCACCAACCACTTCCACTGCATAAGGGCAGGCTGTGGCTTCACCTTCACCTCCACCAGCCAGATGACTTCCCATAAACGCAAACACGAGCGCCGGCACATCCGGAGCTCAGGAGTGCTGGGCCTGCCTGCCTCACTCCTGGGCTCCAAGGATAATGAGCAAGAGGAGTCCAGTAACGATGACCTTATTGACTTCTCCGCCATGAGCTCCAAGAACTCCAGCCTGAGTGCCTCGCCAACCAGTCAGCAGTCTTCCGTTTCTCTCATCGTCCCAGCTGCGCCCTCCTCTGTGGCTGAGCTTGCTTCCTCACAGGCCACCAAGTCTGCCAACAGCATGACACCAGCCACAAAGATCTCTGGCCTGCTTTCCCAGGCTCTTCCCAGCAATATACCCTTGGCCCTGGCGCTCTCCAACTCAGCACTTCCTGGAACAGCTGGATCCTTCTTCCCCATCATCCCCAGTCGGGTCTCTACACCACTTCCTGCCAGCTCGGCTAATCTGATGACTGCTGGTTCTTCTGGCACCAATTCAACATCATCTGCTCCTACAGATTCCTCATCCCAGGCAGTTTCAGGATCTGGTGAGCCAGTGGCTACTTCTTCTGCTCCAGCAGCCTCTATAATGGAAAGGATCTCTGCTAGCAAGGGATTAATCTCTCCTATGATGGCCAGGCTGGCAGCAGCTGCACTCAAGCCCTCTGTGGCAGTTGAAGCAGGTGAGTTACCTCATCAGTTGTGATAGTGGTGGGAGGCAGAGCAGTGCCTGGTGACTTGGAGGAGAGTCAATGAGAGTGAATGAGAAGACACCCAGTTGTCCATGGGACTGCAGTTGGGGAGGGGGTAGTAAAAGAAAATAAATGGGAGAATGAATTTGGTTGTGTCTAATTAACTCTTGTGGAGGGCAGTCTTGGCATTCTTTTTGTGTGGAGCCTGGCTATACCCACATGGCCAGAAGAAAGGCAAGAAACATCTTTGCCCACAGTATGCTCTTACCAGAGCTGAAGAGCATTACCATGTGTAATTGGCTGTAGGCTGAAAAGAGAGAAGCACTATATTGGAGATGGAAATAAAAAAAAAAAATACTTGAGCCAGTACTTGCAGGCTCTACTGAGACTGTATCGAGCTTTAGCTGGGCCAGTGTTGGTGGTCCTGTAGCCCGTGGCCAGTTGTTTTTCTGATCTGGGGGGCTGTTCTGTGCTTCAGCTTTGTCCCAGCTGTGGGTTTGGGATAGTGTTGGTACAGTCCACAAACAGGACCTTCCTGTTGGTCAGTTCTTGCAAGCTGTGTTCGCCTCTCCCTGCGCTACCTGAGGGGTAAAATTTGGGAAGGGGAAGTCCCCTGGGGCAGCCCAGAGCTCTTCCTGCTGCCACCTAGACCTGAGGCAGGTCGTAGCTCAATCCCAGCCCTGACGGATGTGAGGCTCCCATGAGAGCACGGGGAACCTCCCCAGTCTGCTGAACGTCAGCTCACAGTGGGCAGCAAGGGGCTGGGAAGGGAAGGCTGTGCCTGGCAGCACCCCGGGGCACTGGGCTGTCCCCAGGCTTCTTCCTGGGGTGTGGAAAGCCTGGAGCTGCTGGCCCATGGGACTGGGAGCACTTGCTGATGGCCCCATCTTCCCAAGAGCAAACGGGGGAGTAGATGGAAGTGATCTGATTAGAGAGGGAGGGGAACTTTCACATACTTTTAAAATTATTGTTTGAAAAATTGTTTCCTAAAGCAGAGAAAGGTCATTGAGGGAACTATTTTCCTTTATTTTTTAATAAAATGCCACTTGCTGTCTGAGAAGCAGCTCGCCGTCAGCTGTACTGCCGGAGGGTAAATTAATATTTTAGTCACTTGGGGATTGTGGAAAAAAGCTCTGCAGACATGTTCCTGTCAGCAACTTTTTTCCTCTCCTTTATTCTTTGCTGTTTTTCCTAATTTTTTTACTTTAATTTGTTCTCCTTCCTTCCCCCTCCCGCCCCTTCCTCTTTTCTTCTCTTCCTTCAATTCGAATTCTTCTTTCATGGGCTCGGCACTAAACCTCCTCCCTAAAAAGCAGCATTCCCCGTTTCTGTGGGGACACGGAGAGGGCAGTGGCGAGAGTTTGAACCGGTCCCGCTGCTGTCACCTCCGATAGTCCCGGCGGGGCAGATGCCGCTGCTGGGCAGGCGCGGTCCGGGCCGGCGCTGTCGCTACGGCAACGCTGGGGCTGGGGACGAGGAAGGGGGCTTGACTAGCAGTCGAAAGCTGCCACATTGCCTCAGCATTAACAGAGTCTTTAATAAACGCTTAAGAGGCAGCCCCGCAAATTAGTTATGACAGTTTGTGCAGAGAATCAGGTCTCCCCCACGCTCCTTCCGCCCTTCTCCTTTAAAGGGCCCATAGCCTGGACAACTTTGACATAATTTTGCAATAATTATCACTTGAAGAATTTCCACGCTGGAGTGGACGTCAGAACCCATCATGTCAACTTGGCAATAAACGCTGACCAGCAATCCCAGTACTTCCCTCCCCCCCACTTTTTCTTTGCTTTTTCCATTTAGGCACTGATGCCAGTGATTTGCCTTACTTATTTGCCATTGTAACCTCATTTTAGACCTACGCTTTTAATTTATTTTTAGCATTTAATTTCTGTGTCTTTCTTGAGCAGGGAATGGCCAACCAGCACCTCCTGGACGGTTCAATCCAGTCCAGGTGAAGCAGGAACCTGTGGAGGCCATGGGACCATCATCTGCCACCAGTCAGGACCCCTTGCAGGAGCACAGCTTGGACCTGAGTGTCAAGGACCATGGGTGAGAGAAGTGGGTGGGCAGGCACGCTCAACCCTTCCCAGCATCAGGCTTTGGAAAGTTTCCGTACCTGTAATTCAAGAGGACACAGCACGCTGGTGAAAGGCAGTTTCACAGTGCTTGAACTGGACACCCCAAAACTGGAGGCAGGCAGGCTGGCTCTGCTCCCCATTAAGTGTAAATTCTCCAGATGGGTTTTTGGGCTCACAGGCACCTACTGGCTCTTCAACAAGAGCTTCACCTCTTGTTCTCTCTTCTGAAAATCAAGCCACTGGCAAAGCTGTTTCCACTTAGTCTTCTTGTCATCAGTTGCTGATTGAAGCTGCCCCAGTGCCACACCTCAGCACACTCTTGGCAGCAGCATTTCCACTGCTGTAGTCTGTTGAACCGGGGCTAAGGGAAGCACATTCCAGAGACACTGGACACACAAACCAGCTGTGTGTCAGGCTAATGCCACTCTGGGCCTGGCATAGGCTGGTCTGGAGTTATGGTGATGGTTGTGCAGATGTGAATGCACCTATCTCAAAGCATGGGTCCCACTTGCCCAGCATCTCTGCTGAGAGCAGGAGTGTTTGGGGATTGTGCTGTGTGGAGAAAGTGCAGAGGAACTGATCCTGAGGATAAGTGAGCTCCACTTTGACCTTTGTATCCATTCCTCTCCATACTTCTTTAAACAAGCCTCCCTTTGGGAGTCCAGCGCTTGGAGCCAACTGCAGAGATCCTGAGGCTGCCTTTCAGTCCAGGATTGTGCCTTACCTTCCATACTGCCCAGGGGACCCATGTCCCTGGCAGTATGAGCCTTCACCAACATCCCGCCTGCTTCTGTGGTATTTTTGTGGTATTTCTGATAGTTCCAACAGGATGAAAGGGTAAAACCTGGGGGAGGTCATGAGTTAGCAGATGAAGTGTGATGGAATGGACACTGGGGGAAGAGGTCTGAGCCATTTAGTAGTTGAAAGAACTAAATTCTGCAGAGCTGGGACCCTCTTTCTCTCCCTCTTGGCTATCACAAGGAAGCGAGTTTGGCCCGCCCAAGGGAGGGTTGGCATCATTCTTTTCCTGTGGATGTAGTAGGTGAGGAGTGAGGCAGCTTGAAGGGAGAAGGATTAATCTCAGTGCTCACAGTCCCTGTGCACATCTTAACTAAACCCTGTTGGTTTGTGTGTTTCAGCAATGAATCAAATGGCCACACAGTCTCGGCAAATTCATCTCTTTTATCCTCGCTTATGAATAAGGTAAGAGCCATCCATCAAACGCCTTTCATTCCCCCCACCAAGAGAAATTAAAGCTGCGATCGCGGGGAAGGGGGGGAAGAGATGCGTTTGTTTTTTAATGTTTTGCCTCTAATAAGATGAGTTTGTACCATTTAAATTTTGAGACCATTTTTCATCGGGTATAATTTCAGAGCCACTGCTTACGAATTAATTTAATGAACTGGCTGAAGAAATATATTGCAGCCTCTGACACCTTTTTTCTTCCCATCCTTTCTAGACAGAGGAGGGCTCCAAAAGGTCTCCTTTTCTTTTCTTTTCTTTTCTTTTCTTTTCTTGGTTTGGTTTTGTCTGTTTGCTTGGGGGGGGGTTGTTGTTTTGTTGTTGTTTTGTTGTTGTTTTTTGGTTTGGTTTTGCTTTCATTTCCAGAACCTGGCAACTTCTCTCTCGCACTCCTTTTATAGTTATTCATTTTGTTTACTTACTTAAAAACATTTTCCTTCATTTGGGGGGAACAATCTGTTTTTATGAAAGAGAAGAAAAAATTAGAAGTTTTGAGCCAAAATCATCAATTTCTGTCTTTCTGGTATGAGTAATAGCATCTAACAGAGTCCCCTTTACTGTGTTTTAGAGTAGTTATTTCAGATAATGCACAGTTTCTTTTTCCTTTCTTTTCCTTAAATTATACACCATCTCATATATATATTTCTCCTTCACATGATAAATTCTACTGTACCACGATTAATTTTGTGGCTGTATACAACTGCAGTAGAGATCAGGGCATCCTTTGAGCCATGCTTTAATATTCTGCTATGTGATAGGTTTTACAGGCATAACTATTGCCATCCCCTTGGCTCTGGGCTTTACATGCATCAAGGCCATATAACCCTCGAGAGGGCAAAGTGACTTTGCCTGGTAATCTCCCACCTCCTTTCTTTCCTACTACTGTTTTTCTCTGTGTTGTTTAACTTTGGCATTTATCCTTATGTTACTTTTCTCCTCCACTGGCTTTCTGTTACACTGGGGTTTTGATTTTCCCTTTTAAACTTAATTTCTTACTTGTTCCTTTGTATTGTCCCTTTAGTGTTTCCAGATATGCAGGTCTTTCTTTAGTGAGCAAATGTATTTAGTGACTCTGCTCTTTGGGGTCATGAGTCATTCTGAAGGTCCAGGTCAGGGAAATTCTCTTTCAATGGAGACTTCACTTGAAAATCTCCAGGATAACATGTGATTTAGGTATGTGTTTTGTAAAAAGCATTTCTTTGTGTGCAGTCTGACATAAGGTTCTTTAAGTTGTGCAAAGCAAATGTAGCACAGGTGCAAACCAGGAGTCAGGTTAAAGGAATAGGATTAACCAATGAGATAAACCAGCAAAGAGTAGAACCCACTGTGTGTGTGATTGATGGAACCAATTCCAAGACTGAAGATTGCAGAGTCAAGCTCAGTGTGCTCAGGAACACATCACTCTTGCTTCTTCCTCTTGCTGCACACAATTTCTGTCCGTGGGGGAATCCTTCACTGTTTTTCTAGGAAAAATAACCCTTTACAGAAATGGAATTACCAGTGGAAACACACGACCTGAATTTCTGATTCCAGACATAAAGAGTTGCAGTCTCCACACCACAGCAGGGGCTTTACCTTCAGGGGGCATTAAGAGAGCCTCAAATAACCAGGATTCCTGTAGCCTACTGCAGTTCATTTAGGGGGCTGTCAGGCTTAATTAACTGATATTTATAAAGGGCTTCGAGACCCTCAAGTGGGTGGGGTTTTCAGTGCAAGTATTGGGCCTGATCCTGCATTTTATTCATGCTGTGAAATTCTCTGTTGTTACTGGAGATAATTGAGAGCACAGCAGAGAAAGGAAGAGTCTGGGAAATTGTACATTTATTCTGGAAAAAAATTTTCCCTCTAGGCAGGCTTGAGTAACTTCATTTTTCTGTCCTGCACATCATACACTTGGACCTCTAAACCTTTTCTGTGTAGATTCTATTTGAAGCCTTTCATGCAATGCAGATTGTGAGTCCAAGTCCTGCTTCATGGAAGATGCTTCCATTTAACACAGAAAAGTGACAGGATTTTGTTATTGAAGTTAATAAGAATTTTCCAGGAACTTGAGACAGAATTTTTCCCCCATTGAGTGAGATTTTAATCCTTCCACCCTCACACATACCTGATAGTCACTTTAAAGGAGACATCCTTGTGTCTAGGATAAGATGACTGAATAAACTAGAGCTTACCAGTTCTACCACCAGGAATTTGTAAGGGCTACACAGGGCTATTACTGTTGAAGTCCACACACCTTTTCCATAGTCAAAAAGGGGATGTCTCTCTTCACCTCAGTTTCCTCGTGAATAAAATAGACATGATGCTTCATTACTTTAACAAGATCTATGAATATTCAATGGGCACCTGAGTGCTTTATGATAGTTGGGTGGAAGGTGCAGAAGAGCGAGGTGTTACTGAGTTTTGCTGATGCAGTTGGAGCAGCCTGCACAGGCTTTTTGTCTTCTCTTTTAATCTTTGAAGACACTGCTCTCTGTGGAGCAGTCCTGAGGGTGTCCATGTCTGTGTGCTGGGCTTGATGCAGTGTCTGTGTTCTTGTTCCAGATGTCCAAGACCAGTGCCAGCCTTGGCAACCTGCTGAACATAAAGACAGAAGGCGAAGGCAGCCAGGCTGGGGCTGGGGAGCCAACCCAGTACTTGGGCAAGGCAGTGAAGGCACTTGTCCAGGAGAAGCTCTCTGAGCCATGGAAGATGTACCTGCGCCGGTAAGGAGAGCGTGGAACTCGGAATGGAGGAAAGGGAAAAGTGCTTCCTTTGCAAAGTGTCTGACTCACTGTTCACCCTGAACACAGAGTTCTGTTGAATGTAAAGGCCTAATTCTGTCAGACACTGATCACGTGGAGCACATTTAGCCCTTGGTCATAGCTACCTGCACCAGGTGTTAATGTCTGGTAAGAAATATCTGCCCACATAGAATTATTTTGCAAAGGGATCTTGAGAACCAAGAACAAGCACAGATCTTCATGTAGTTCTGTTATCCTGGAATTCTGTGAGTCCAGGGGACCCAGTGCAGTTGTGCTCTTAGCACTGGACCTGTGTGAGACCATGGCTGGTTATTGCACTCAGGTCATTGGAACCTGAACATGCTTCCTGTGGAATTTCCTCTGAGCAGGCCACTGAAACAAAACAAGTTTTGGGGATGTAGAGGCATGGGAATAGGTAAAGGGTTATGGGAGCTGGGATGATTTCTGCTGCTTTTGTTGGTTTTTTTTCTTCAAAAAGAAAATGGAACAGATACAAAGCTCACCCACATGCACTTGCACATACATGCTCAGACAGACACGTGCTTTGAGCACACAGATATACCCAGGCAGACACACAGGTTTGTGCTCTGACACAGAGTCACCTACAAATGCCAGTGGACACTTTATAAATCACAGGCTTTAATGGAAAAGACTAGAAAATCTTCTAGTCCCTCAGCCCCTGGCTGGTGTGAGATCCTTCCCTGCAGTCCATTTGCGTTTTGTCCAGTCTGGTTGTAATTCTGCCAGGCAGAGTGGCTATTTTCTCTTCTCTGGGACCATTATTCTACCACCTAGAAAGTTTCAATGTCACAACTTTTTCCATGGTGTACTGCCTGAATTTCCCTTTTTGTAGTTTTTTTAGGTTTTTTTTGTTGTTGTTGTTGTTGCAGCTCTGTTTATATCCCCTTGAACTACAGCAGATCATTCCTCTCTGGAGCTGGAGTTCAGCCCCTTCAGAGAGTCACAGAGTGTCAGCATTCCATTTAACCAGGCTTACTTACTTCCTTTAATCTGACTCTGGATTAATCCCTTCTGCCTGCGGGTCCTGTTGCTTTTTTGTTGTTCCCTGGACAGTTCAGAATTGCCCCCCACGACAGAAACAGCTTCCTGCTCCCAAATGGGCAGCTCACAATTTGTTTGTATCTATACAGAGTCATGTATAGTACCATGTTTATCATCCTCTGTGAGACAGAATTGCTTTTAATGTTGTTTGGTGAGTCCCCAACGTATAAAACACCTCCCACACCCAGGTGTATTTGTTGTGTGTTTCCAAACATGATTCTCCTGTTCTGAACCTTCTCTCTTGTCTTGCCAAACCTCTCTGTGCTCTTCTCCTCTTGCACTGGTATTGCCACCTCCTCCCAGTTTAGTATCTTTGTGAATTTTATAAACATGCTGTTTACTCCTAGATTACTAATGAAGATGTTAAATAAACTCAGACTAAGCCAAGTCCTCCTCTCAGCACTCGTTGCCTCCTCCTCCCAGCTCAGTGTGGTGCTGGTTGTCATCAGCCTTTGTTTATGGTCCCTCAGCCAGTTTCAAGCCATGAGGTGGCATTACATCCAGGCCAATTGGAATTAATTCTAAGCATATGCAAGACTGAATCAAATGCTTTACTAAAATCCAAATATACTGCATCCCTTCATCCACTAATTTTGTAATTCTATCAAAAAAAGCAATTAAATTTGTCTGGCAAGATTTATTCTTTATAATCCTGATGCTGTTTATTGCTCATGGTTCCTTTATCCTCTAGATGTTTAATGATTTTTCTCCTCCCTCTTAAGATTTGTTCCATTACTTTACTGGAAGGAGAAGTTAAGGCCAGAGGTATGAAAATTGCCAAAGATGACTTGTCTTTTTTTTTTCTCTGAAAGAACCAGTACCTTGACTATTTAATTTTTTTTTTTTCCAGTTAGGTAGTACTTCCCACCTATATATGGCTTAAAAACCAACAAATGGTAATGTAATCAGTTTGGGAGTTAATTTCCATTGCACTTCAGGACATACATCATCCAGACTGACTGATTTGTGCATTTTTATATTGTTCAAATGAGTCCCTTTATCTGCTCTTCTGGAAGGTCTTCACTTCATCCCAAATTCTCTGTTTTATCTTTAGTTTCTCATCCAAAGCAAATTTTATTATGCAGCCATTTTTGATTCCTCACCTCTCTTTTTGGGGAGGGCCTTCTTTCCAGGTTTGACACTTCTCATCTCTGATAAAACATCCCCTTTAGTTTGCAGTAACTTGGTTTCTTTTCTCTTGCCACACAATTTCCTTCCTCTTCTCCCTGCAAGCCATAACTGACAGCACATATTGTATATCCACAGACCTTCCTTCTCCAGTACAAGTTTTTTCTCTTTCCCTTAGCCTCCCGTTGGTGAGAGGTCCCTCCTGGGACCATACAGGCTGCTGTTTGTTTCTTGCTTTCCTGCTCATCAGAGCAACTGTAGTTTGTTGTACCTTAATTATGCAAGATTCCCTTGTTAAGTTTCAAATCCTTCCTGCCAGTGTTTCTTACTTGTTTTCTTGATTCCCTGTGATTCTGCAGTTTCCTGAAATCACATCTATTTGTGCTTTACTTATTCAGTCCAGAGAACCTCAGCAGTGGGTGAGCAGTGACACCACGCTGAGCTGGTTTTGTCCTCTTGGCCATTTGCTCCAAGACGACACAAGCCATATCTTGGATAATGTGGTGGGTTTTGCTCTAGGGTTTGCATGGCAGTACAGTTGTTCTGTACTTCAGGGATGGTGCTGTGCAGTGTTTTTGCAGTTCGGGCTGTAGTTGCCACTTAGGTGATGCTTCATCTTTCCCATCTGTGGGAAACCCTCCTGTCCAGGGCAGGGGGTGAGTGGGTTCTGGATCTTGGTTCTCTGGAAGGACTGTCATTTGTGGGAATGCTAATAGAGTTGAAAAACACAGAAAAAAATGTCTGTTCCAACTCCACTTCTCTCCTGGGGCCTTCCCTAAGATGTCTGCTTGTCTGTTTTGGCCAGGTTTGGTACCAAGGATTTCTGCGATGCCCAGTGTGACTTTCTCCACAAGGTGCATTTCCATTGTGTGGTGGAGGAATGCGGAGCCCTCTTCAGCACCCTGGATGGAGCCATCAAGCACGCCAAGTAAGCAGGAGAGCAGGAGGCTTGGGAAGCTTGAGAAAGCTCTACAGTCACACTACAGTTCAAGACCACCCCAGGTTCCTTTTAAAGGCAATGGAACATCCAAGTAAAGAATGAGCAAGGCCTTCAGTGGCCATTCACGTGCCTGAGTCTGAAGGGGTTATAGGGAAGGAGATGTTGCAAATTTTAAGACAGATCTGCTAGCACTGTTGGTCTCTCCTGTTGGATGGTTTGCTGTGGTTCCCTGCAGGAAGTTGCTGGCTTTTCCCAGCAGCCCTGGGAAGCTGCCCCACAGCTGATCTCAGCAGCTGCAGTGATTCTCGCCTTTCTCTGATTTTAACCTGGTTTGGCACTTGTCTCCACCCATCTTAATGAATTCCCTTCTCTTCATAGATGGTTTTGGAGGGTCCTAAATCTTACCTCACAGTCTCCAGAGCCCCTTTTAGGATTTATCAACACCGGTTTGTTTACAGGCTCCTGCCCCATTCTTGTTGATGTTTAATCAAATTACATGAAATGGTCAAGAATTTATGTCGGAATTAATACCATGTTTTGCAGCTTTCACTTCCGAACTGAGGGCGGAACTGTGAAAAACAACTCTGAGTCTCCCTTCTCAAGTGCTACTGAGAATAAGCCTTCACTGGCCCCTTCGTCACCATCTGCTGCTTCTGCCACCATGGCCAGTGCTCCTGCCCTTGACGTGCCCACTCCAAATCCAGCTACTGTGCCCTCAGCCCCCACACTACTTGCTTGGAAGCAGCTGGCTTCAACCATACCCCAGATGCCTCAGATCCCAGCATCAGTGCCTAACCTGGCAGCTTCACCCTTGGCAACGACTTCCCTGGAGAATGCCAAGCCTCAGGTCAAACCTGGATTTCTCCAGTTCCAGGAGAAGTAAGTTTTAGCTGCCATTTGCTTCCTTCTATCCTCCCCAGCCTTGCAGTCCCCTCTGTACCTCTCCCCAGAGCAGCAGTACTACACTTCTGTTCACCCACTGAGAAACCTGTCTAGAAAGTACTCTGGGCTTGACCTCACAGAAAAGGTACTTCTGTAAAGTCTAGGAAATACTTTAAGATTTTCGAGTGCATCTGAGAGCACTTTTAGGCATGAGTTTAGAAAACAAATAAATTTGCTGATCTATCACTGCTCCGTGTTTTATCCCTTGCGAGAGCTGTGCAGAAATACAGGTGTCTTTGCAGTATTTTTGACGATGAAGGGTTATTGGGCCAGAAATGCCTGGACAGAGTGGGGGGCAGAAGGTACCAAACCCATTTAGCTGATGAGACAGGCAGTGCTGGTTTGGTCAGATCGGGGTAAAACCTGGCATCCTGCAATGACCACACCCAAGAGTTGTGTTTCCTTTGAACTTTAAATTGGAAGAGTGGCCCTCAAAGACTACAGAACCCCCTCTGCATTGCTGTGTTCTAATAATCCTAATCAAGAAAGTGCAGTAGCTGGGTGGAATTGCAGTAAGGTTGCCAGCTTCAATTTCCGTGAAGAGGAAGGTGGCTATGGGAAATCTGTGGGCCACGTTTGAAACAGAGGCTTCAGCTGGGCTCCCCTTGAATTAAATTTTGGCAAAGAAACAAATGTGTGAAATGAGTGAAGGTGATGATTGGGTTTTGGATGTATTCCAGTGATCCCTGCTTGGCAACAGACTGCAAATATGCCAACAAATTCCACTTCCACTGTCTCTTCGGAAACTGCAAGTATGTGTGCAAAACCTCTGGCAAAGCAGAATCCCACTGCCTGGACCACATCAACCCCAACAATAATCTGGTGAATGTGCGAGACCAGTTTGCTTACTACTCCCTGCAGTGTCTCTGTCCAAACCAGGTAAGACCTGTTCTAGAGCAGTGTTCTGGCAGGAGTTGGGAGAAGGAGATGAGGGATCAGGTAGACTGACTCCCCAGCAGGAAGTGAGGCTGTGTGTGGCATTCTTGGCATTGCTACAGAACCATGGAAGTCATAATTATGTGGTCTGGAAAAACGTTTGGTTTCTATCAAATGGGAAATCGTGATGCTTTTGTGTTTTGTTGACTTGGGTGAAGTGGACAAGGGAACTAGAATGATCTGAGAGACACAAGATGAAATAGAATAAAAATCTGTGATGAATCCGTGAGGAATCCAGGGAAAGGCATGAGTAAGGTTTGGGATATTTCAGCGTAGCATAGTGTATTACAGAGTACACAACTGCAATGCAAAAAGACTCAAGAGGGAACAAGGTGCATGGCAGGTTGTGGAAGATAAAATGGGATCTGGAGTATCAGTGCAGGCCTCTCTGACAGCTCAGAAGGGACACTTATTAGCAGGTGGGTGAGAGTGCATTTGTTTTAGACCTGCCTAAAGCACCATGCCTGTGTGCTCCCCTCTAGCACTGTGAATTCCGGATGCGAGGGCATTACCACTGTCTGCGTCCTGGCTGCTACTTCGTGACTAACATCACCACCAAGCTGCCCTGGCACGTCAAAAAACATGAGAAGGCAGAGCGAAGGGCAGCCAATGGCTTCAAGTATTTTACCAAGCGGGAAGAATGTGGCAGACTAGGTGAGTTTTGTTCCTTTTCTCATGTGCTTTGTCCCACGTCCAGGCCAAGAATGCCATAAGTTAGAACCTGCAAGTTATGTTTAAGAGGTATTTGGTCATTAAATCACTAAACAAGAAAGGCAATAGAACATAAAGCAGTTCCTCTGGGTGTCGTTCCCTCCCACTGCAGGAAAACAGCCACAGTAGCCAGAGCAAAACTTCTCAGCTTTGAATAGATCAAGAATTTGTACCCAAATGGAAGCTTGTTTGTGGTAACCAGGGTAATGAATGTCAACACACCACAGCCAGTACCTGCCTAGGTCCTATTTACACATGGCAGTAGATTCAGCAGTTGCTGTTATTTACTCACCTTCTGGTGTTTCAGGTGGTAGCAGGGGCTAGACAAAGCAGGCCAGGGATACGTGACACCAGCCCGCAGGGATGCCCTGGCAACAGGCGAGCCCTCACCTGCCCTCTGTGATGGTGTTCCAGTCCCGCAGCACTGTTTGTTCCCAGAGCACAGGATGGGGAGGGCGGGCGAGCTGGGGGAAATGGGACCTCAACAAACACACTCTTGGCCTGCACATGAAATGCTGGCTCTGAGCCCCACACGAGCTGTTTGGCAGCGAGGCAGCTGCAGCCTTTGCATGTGTCAGCAGTGTTCGGTTTGGGGAGGGATGAGGTGCATGCACCCAGCATTGTATATTTGCCTCTAGGCTGGCCCTGCTGTGCAGTAGACACACATTTAGCCAGCACCCTGCATTTGCCTGCATTGATAGAGGCAGCGTGGTGGGATGATGTGGGTGTGTATGGTTATACCAACATGGGGATTCATTTCTGCATCTCTGTACATGCCTGGGGTTTATGTTGTGTATGTGTAGATAGCAGGTGCAGAAAGCACTGGCCTGTTTTAAGGGCTGTGGATGTTTCTGAACACACGTCATAGATCTTTTTAATGTATGTTTCTGTGTGTAAATTATATTAGTGTGTATGACTGGGGAAAGAGAGGTGAAACATACATACATTAGGAAAGGTGGATGGGTGTAGATAGGTAAGTAAAAGTGAGCCTGTGTGCAGATCTCTGCCTCTGTGTATCTGAGGGTATGGCCCAGGGGGGATGGGAAACAGCAGATCCTGATCACTGATGTAGCTGTGTTTGAAGTGTGACAAGCTGTTGCTTATCAGCTACACAGTGTGGCTGTTTGGGGTCGTCTGTTAACAGTACATGCACTCCTGGCACATGTGGCTGTTGGCCACGAGGAGCAGAATGTGTGAAATGCTGTATGCCAGAACCCACATGAATTGCATGTTGTTCAGTAGCTGCCCCTATTACACAACAGTTTTGGAGTGGCAGTAGACACTTCCTGGCTCATTCCTGTCTGACCAGAGTGCACATACTGTCCAGAGCTAGAGCTGCTATGAGACTGCTTTTCTGGGAAAAAAAAAGGACTTTTCATTTCTAATCTAATTATGAGTGTGTATTTTTGATTGTAACTTCTATGATACAGCTAAATGTCCTGGTTTTGTTCTCCTTGCAAAAGACAAGGCACTATCTGAAGAGCATTAGGCACTACTAGATGTAATGGCAATGTTCCTTCCTTTATAATGGCACAAAGAGGGATGGGACTAGGCTCAGGCTCATGTCATAAATCTCTGTACACTGTAATCCTCTCTTGCAGTTGCTCAGCAGGCAGTAGATATTGGGTTTGGGTTTTTTTCATTCAAGACTGTTCCTGAATAACCCATGACTGCTGATAATGTTTGGTCCATCAGAAATCCACATGGACAGCAGCCTTGTCCTGTCTGATCATCTTCCCTCTGGTCCTGTTCCTTCTCTACCTTCGTGTGCAACATAAAATGGTTTTTGTGTCTGCAGGCTGCAAATACAACCAGGTGAACAGCCACTTCCACTGCATCCGAGAGGGCTGCCAGTTCTCCTTCCTGCTCAAGCACCAAATGACATCCCATGCCAGGAAGCACATGAGAAGGATGCTGGGGAAGAACTTTGATCGTGTTCCTACTCAGGTAACTCCTTGTTATGGAAGCTGTAGATCCACATGCAGTGTTGGCCCCTTGGGTTGCAGAGCTGCTGCAGTGCCAAGACACTTGCACCCAGGCCCTGAGGGATGTGTGTCTGCTACTGGGAGGTGGGTGTACACCCCAGGTAGCTTTACCTGGCTGAACTTACACAAGATGAGTAAAGATGATGAAGCATAGATTGCAAAGCATTGCTTAGTGCAAACAGCTTTTCCTTGTAAGTTATTTAGATAAAAATTGAGAAGGATAATACTAAAATGCTCATATTTACAACTTGCACTCTCTCCCTGCTCTTTCAATATATACCATTGGCTTAATAAAATTAACGTGCTTAGGATGTGGAAGAATTGAACACGCTGGTTAAAGGAAACATTTCCTGTTGCATATAAAGAATTACTTGCTCCTTTCACCTAGGATGGGAGAAATACCAATCTTGAAATTCCTCTTCCCTTATTGATGTGGATTTAGTTGGGGTATTCCTCTCTCTCAGGAAATAGCAGAGTGATGCAGTTGCTGCTTTACTAACATGGAGAGCAACTGCCAGATTAGGTTTGTCAGTTTCCTGAAGAAATGGAAGAGTTTCAGCTGCAACACTGAGCTGCCGCTCCAAAGCTGACCAGATTGCCAGACTCCCACTGCCTTTTGAATTGAAATAAACCCCCCGGTTTCTCCCATGCTTCAGTGCTCTGTAGGCAGTTCATGGTGTGTTTGACCAACCCATGGACCTGTCCAGGCCACTGCAGCTGCATGTGACCACCACACACACATGTGGCCCTGGTGTCAGTCCGCGTTCCCCCTGCAGGGTCTCAGCACCAACACGACTCAGGCAAGTTTCCAGCCTGACTCTGACTGCAGCAGGACCAACACAGTGAGGGGGCAATGCCAACATTAACACCTCCTCTTTGTGAATGCATCAGAATCCACACACCACAATGCTGATGCCAAGATTAACACTCCCAGCTCCTGAGTGCAGCACAATTCACATACCAGGATGCATGTGCCAGGTTTAATGCTCTGAGCTCCTAGTGCAGGAGGATTCACACTCCTGGCCCCAGTGCCGTGGGTTCTGCTCACAAGCATGTGCCAGCTGTCCCTCATGAACTGTGGTGGAGGGAGATAAACGTGCAGACAGATGGTTTTGGTCCTGGTATCTTGCTTTTGGTGTAAACGTCCCTGTCTTGTTTTCCTGCGGCAGGTTATTGGCCACACTCCAAGAAATGAAAATCTCCCCCAGGTTGGCAGCATGGCACCCAGCCCAGCCTCATCAGGAACCCCAGCTTCCTTTCAGGGACCCCCAAGCATGATGGACACTGAAACAGAAGAGTACATGGATTACACTGGCTGTAGCCCTGGGGGTATCTCCTCTGAATCTTCCAATATGGACCGCAGCTGCTCCAGCACTCCAGTGGGCAATGAAAGTACATCAGCAGGTAAGGGAGAAGGGTGGTTGTGAAATGGATCATCAGTTTTAGGAGATAAACTCCTAAAGAGAGGCCAAGGGGCAGTTGCACCCTTAAAATGTACACTGTACCAACTTCAGTAGTGCCTCAGGCTAACCCAGCTCTCTCCAGCACCTGAGAGAAGAGGTCCATCAAAATATACACCTCGAACATCCAGGAACTAGCAGCATATCATTTTCGTCCCGTAAAGAGAGGTTTTTTCCTTGGTCTTGGAGTTGGGTCTATTTTAATAGCTGATTAAAAAAAAAAAAAAAAAGAATAGCAAAAAAGAGCCATGGGCCCCCACTGTACTTGGCATTTCCTCTGGTACTTTTTTGTATTTGCTCAAGCAGCATCCGAAGTCAGGCACTTTCCTGTACTGGTGAAGTACAACAGCAGATATGACATACACAGGGGAAAAAACCTATCACATCTTCAGAAAGCAACATCTAAGAGCAGCTCACTGAGCTCCTTTCCTCACCCAAAAACTCTTGTTCAGTTGCACAGAGGAGACCCCCTTCCTCCCCTCTCCAGGGAAGTAAGTTCCTGCCCTGTTTGCCAGGGTGATGCCGAGCCCCTCCCCCTGCCCTGCATTACAGGGTCATCTTGTCAGGAGTCAGATACCTGGTAGGAGTTCTGCCATCATATAGTGGTGACCAGGGATCTCTCAGCTGTCCTTCCCAGAGTTAAGTGGGATATTCTGCATAGGCTGCCTCAGTTTGCTTTAATTCCATGCACATTTTCCTGGTGTTCTTTCCCAGATAAAGGCCATCTCAGCACAGCCATACACTGTAGGAGCTCTGCTGGTCCTGGCCCCACGGTGTTGTGGCACCTGCAGAGGGTTCTGATGGGGCACTGGTTCCTGGCACTCTTTTCTGTGAGAGTGAGTGGCCCAAGTGAGAAATGCTCCCACTGCTCTCCAGGTGGGGAGCAGCTACTCCTGCCCCAGGTGCTGGGGCACCCTTACAGCTATTAATTGAAGCAGGCAGGAACCCTGTAGATGAGCAAGGACCAGAGAGACCAAATTAATCCAGAATTCCTGCCTGAAAGCCTGTGTCTCTTCCCCAGTGCCATAAAGCCACCTTACCTCCTGCAGAGACAACTTTCCTTCCTGGTGCTGTCAATTCCTCACCTTCTGTTTCTTCTGTGTTGCAGTTCTGTTTCATACATTTGTGAATGTATTTTCCATTTTCATCATATTGCTTCTGCTCTTGGATTCTCATTTCAGTTCTTTTGTTTCTTGTTTTTTGTTTTTTGGTTTTTTTGGGTTTTGTTTTGTTTTGTTGTGGTTTTTCTTTTCTTTTTTTTTTTCTTTTTTTCTGCTTTTTTTCTCTCCACATTCTCCAGGCTGCCTGGTTCCTTCTACTGCTACTGCTGCTGCCGATGATGCAACCCACACTGCACCACAACCTCCACCACCATCTCTGCCTCCATCTTTCTCACAAGCCCTGCTTAGGTCTCCCATTCCCACCCTCCCCTATCTCTTCTCTCCATCTTGTCTCTCATACTCCTTGCTCAGTGCCACTCTGGGAGCCAGCAGAGGCATTGTCATGCCTGCCGCCAGCACCACTGGGTTTCCGCCCATCATTGCCACTCCAACTCCAGTAAAAAGTGACGTTCCCTTAGTGCAGGATGCAGCAGGTAACACTTCTTTGCTTTCTCTCCGTGTCCTGTGCCCTGCTCCGTCCCCACTCACCCTGCCCATGTTTTTTTTCTCTGCACCTTTGGGTTGGTAGAGCAGCAAAGATCACTCTGTGCCTTATCTAATGTTCTCCGAGGGCCCATCCATGCCTGCTCCTTTTCCCTGCTCACACAGTAACCACAGCTGAGGGGAACCAAACCACAGCAAATCATTCACAGACATTTGGATGGATACCTGAGAGCAATTGCCACCAATTCCTAACTATGAGAAAAACCTAACAAAATCCACAGTTAAAATGCATTTTCAGTGTCTTGATAACGTCAAAGCGGCCACAGAGCAAACTTTTGCTCATGTGGCATTAATGGGACTTGGACTTCTTGGTTTGATCTTCCAGGCCACCCGAGCCAGGGCCTGCCACAATGTGCTGCACAGGTCTCAGCAGGTGAATGTCTGATGAGGTACCCAGGTCCTGTGTTTCAATTGATCTTGCTAACCTCATATGAAGCCACAAAGTTCAGGAGTGCCTTCCCAGGACGAGGAATGAAGTACAGGCAGTGTCACATGATGACATCATCAGACAGGTCAAGCTGTTTCTCACACTCGTTATTTATATCTGCTCTAATGAGCTGCAGAAAATACAGATAGATTTCAGTTTTAAGCTGCCATGATTCCCATGTGTGACTAAGATCAGAGATGTCTCAGGCTTCTCATTCCATCTGGGAATGGTTTTTAGGGTGTGTCTCAGTTTTGGCTTCTTTTCCCAACTCCTGGCTCTTTTCTAGTTAATTAAGGACATCTTTGTGCTTAAAGTTCACACTTATAAGGCTTCTGGCAGCCTACAAATGTCCCAGTCATTCTTTCTGCCAGTTTTAGTAATAGATAAATCCAAGGTCAGTGGGAGTATGGCTGGAGGACCAACTTCTCAGGTTTCCAACTCCAGTTCATAGGTTTTTCTCAAGGGACTTGGCAGGAGAAGGATCCTCGCCTTGTCCAGAGGAGTGTGTGCCAATTAACAAAATTCACAAGCAACTCTATCTTTGCTTCTTTTTTAACTGAATTGCATGCAGCCTGGAGCATCTTAACCTTGTGCTGTGCTTCCTCTAATCAAATATTTTTAAGTGTCTTTTGTTTTTAACTTGGTATAGTTTGGTGAATGCTCACATTATTAGTGGATAAAGAAATAAGCTTATGGAAAACACCACTGAGATTTGGTGGGGATTACATGCACCGAGGGTCATAATCTTCCACAGGGTGCAGGGACTGAATGTTGGCAAAGGAGGAGAGGGCACCAAGGTGTCATCTCTCTTCATTATGCCCTTACTCCAAAACTTTGCCTGTATGAGAAAACAGAATTGGTTTTTAACTAAAGTTTTAAGTTGAAGCATATCTGTTTCAAGTACTTTAAAAGCTGTGTAGATACAGAGTTTTAAATAGGTAAAATTGAAATTCTACTTATTTCCCATCCAGAGTCTTTCCTCTAAAATGGGTCATCCCATATTCCTGTCCAAAGACAGAGAATATGAGCATTAATTAATTAATGCTAAGGGACTTGATGGTTTGGCTGTTATTTTTTTTAAAGGATTTAATCTAGACAGCAGCAACTTTTGCAGGCACCACTGCATTTACATGAGTTGGCTGGGAGTGGAGAACTGGATTTTACAATACCAGATGTTTAGGGGGGAGCAGAGAGTAAATTGGTCACAGATTCTGTAGTTAAGAGCCTGCCAATTTCAAATCTCCAGTGACAGAAAGTTATTCTTTCACTGGTAGCTGGTTAAATCAGCCTTAGTATGCAGTTTCCACCAGCTCCACGTCACTCAGATGGTCTTACCGTGGATGACCTAAGCTGGTGACCTGATTCACAGTCTGAGCACAAGAGCCATTAACAAATGGTGTAGACAAACCTTTTGTTCTTTGCTTGTCCCACAAACTGCACAGCCCAGCCATGCAGGAGGGGAGGCTCCTGCCACCACTCCTGTTGGTTTCTGTGGGAGGTTTCCTTCAGTGGCCACCACCTTCTCTTGAAGGGCTGTCACTGAAGGGTCATCACCTGTAACACCTACCAGAAAGGAGGCAATTCTACACCAGTCAAACAGATGACTGTCCCTTCAGTCTCCCAGACAAGGGTGCAAACTGCTCTGGGTTCTCAGGCCCCAGGCACTGTGTGTCACAAATTGTGCCTCTTTTAAGAAGATGGCAGTTTCAGCAGGAAGAGAGGCAAAAAAAAATATATTAGTTGTAAGCTATAATTTCTAATTATACTCACAATTCTGCACCTGGTGAGAAATTCTTGCCTCCAACCTTGTCTGTGCTGCATGTTGATACTGGAGATTGTGGGTTGATTCTGGAAACAGCAAGCAGAGAAGAAAAAAAGTTAATAGATACATTGAGGTCAAGTCCTTGATGTCAGTGTGATCCTAGGGGACATGAGCACTAGCCAGTTATGCTGGCCCTGTGAATCAAAGTGGAAGATAGATGAGGGATCTTTATTTATACTAGGGGCATCGTGTAATTTTTGAGACCCAAGGGAATGCTGCAGAACTGGTATTTTCTCTGAGTCCACTGGCTAGTGATGATGAGAATTAGCCCCGTTGAACATCTGTCCATCTGTCTTTCTAAGTGCACTCATTGTAATATGTAGGCTCATTACAGTGAGGGATGTTGCAGTCTCCTGGCCAAAGTCCATCCTGTTTCTATAAATTCCACCCCCCCCCGTTGCAGTTTTAATCACGCATGGGATCTTCCTTCACTTCCTGCCTGTCCTTGGCAATTGTAGTGTATTTACAAGAGCCTGGATAGGGGAAAGCAGTGCACACGTACAAGCTTTTAGTACACTGCAACTCTTTTTACCACACCGGTGAACTACAGCAACACACCTCAGTCCTTGGAGTGGAACAAGGCAGCTCTTCCCTGTTAAAGTCTGATTTGAGAAAAACGGGATTAGAGATTAGTTAAGCAGCAAGAGAAACTCTGAATGTAGCAAACCAGAGAAGCAACAGTTAACATTTGGACAAGATCAGGTTTGCCAGAGCAGCAGAGACAAGGCAGAATATGCTGAAAATTGAGGAAGTGATGTCCAGCAGGCATCAGCTAGCCAGGATCCCCGAGTTCAGGCTCACTTAGCGCTCGAGGGACAGGCCGTGGGGTGGGAACAGCTGCAGCACTGTGTCTTGGCAAATACAGAGCTTGCCAGGATGGCTGGGAGATGGAGAGACCTGGCTGTCAGCAACACCGCTCTGCGCTTTCTCTCCTCAGGGAACACCATCACTATGCCAACTGCCTCGGGGGCCAAAAAGCGTTTCTGGATTATTGAGGACATGTCCCCATTTGGCAAGCGCCGCAAGACCGCATCCTCACGCAAGATGCTGGATGAAGGGATGATGCTGGAGGGATTTCGGCGCTATGACCTCTACGAGGACTGCAAGGACTCCGGCTGCCAGTTCTCCCTCAAGGTTACCCACTACCACTGCACACGGGAGAACTGTGGCTACAAGTTCTGTGGCCGTACCCACATGTATAAGCACGCCCAGCACCACGACCGCGTTGACAACCTGGTATTGGATGATTTCAAACGCTTCAAGTCTTCACTGAGTTGTAACTTCCCAGACTGTCAGTTCTCTGGCAATAGCACACACTTCCACTGTCTGCGCTGCGGCTTCCGCTGCACTGACAGCACCAAGGTGACAGCCCACCGCAAGCACCACGGCAAGCAGGACGTCATCAGCGCCGCCGGCTTCTGCCAGTTCAGCTCGAGCGTGGACTGCGAGGTGCCTGACTGCAAGTACAAACTCAAATGCTCCCACTTCCACTGCACCTACCCCGGCTGCAAACACACGGTGGTGGGGATGTCACAGATGGACTCGCACAAGCGCAAACACGAGAAGCAGGAGCGGGGCGAGCTGCCTGCCATCTCTCCCGGCCCCGAGGGCCTTGCCCACTCCACTCTTGAGTATGATATCCAGAACTCTTCCATCAACCTGGACAGCTCCCTCAACCTCAGCACTGACAACAACAGCTCCCTCTTCTTCCTGCAGAACGCAGCTGGCGTGGGCCTCAATGACTCGCTGGACCTCAGCAAGAAGCAGGCAGAAGTCACCGAGGGCCCGAGCCCGAGCAGAGCCGGGGCCGCGCCGCAGGAGAGGAGCGCAGGGGCACCCGGCTCTGGCGATGGGGAGGATGAGGACGACTCTTCCCAAGAGGATGAAGAGGACGATGAGGAGGAGATGAATGAAGAAGAGGAGGATGACGAAGAGGAGGATGACGATGATGACGATGAGGAGGATGAGGAGGAGGAAGACCTGAACACAGATTCTGAAGAATCGCTGCCAGACCCTGAAGGGCTGGCCACTAAAGAAGATGGAGAACCAGAGGAGGGTGCTTCTTCCACAGACCACGGCGATGCTTCCAGGCCACAGGGCGAGCCAGCCCTCACTCCAGCCCCAGCTCCTGCTCCTGCTCCAGCTCCGGCTGCTGCCTCAGCCTCTGCTGTTGCTCCAGCAGCTTCTCCTTAGTCTTGGAGACAACAATGGCAGTGGTTTGGTTTTTCTCTGACACAGAATTACTAAGAGGACCCCGTATGAGGCGAGAACAAAGATGGGGATGGCAAATGAAAAACAAACTCTGTGCCACAAATGAGAGAGAGGAAGGAAGGAAACCCCTGCTCTTCCCCAGGCCCCATAAGAGATCAGCTTGCAGCAGGACTGGTGCTGCATTACTCCATTCTACAGATCCCAGAACAAGGGGGCAGGATGCAGCAAAAAATACCCTTTATATGGACATGAACCCTGAGGATACCTGCTGCTTTTCCTTGCTCCCTGTATGGTGCGTGGGGCCTGTGCCCATCTGGGGACCCTTTGTTATGGGTGGGGCTCTATCCCCCCAATTTTCTTTCTGGGTTTTATTTTTCCATGTTTTCAGTTGTACGATAATAATAATAATCTCCACTTCTTGGAGGGGGGTGGGTGGGAACAAGAGGTAATGAATTTTAGAAATATATATTTGTGTGTGTGTCTCTCTCTATATAATGTACACACACACACACACATATATATAAAATTAAAGGAATTGGTGTCACAAAGACAAGTAGCTCAGCTTTTGCCAGTGGGAAGGAGGGGGTGAGGGGTGTGCTCTCTCTCTCTCCGCCCTTCCCCCTTCTTTCTCCAGCATTAAATGAATGGCATCAGACAGCCAGGGTGGGAGTGGGTATTTATTGTCACATAAATGAGGATGCATTAATGAATGAGCAGGGGTGGGAATGGGACACTCCTCTGTTCTTCCAGATCCTTTTTACTGTTAATGATAATAATTTTGAATGCTATTTATATTGTAAAACTTTCTCAGTCTGTACTTTCTCTGTAGGACACCTCTCATCCCTGCTGTTCTGACTGTAGGGATTTAGCTGAAGTAACCTGGGAAGAACACAGCAGTCAGTTTAAAGGGTCTGTCACACTGGAGGACGGGGGTTACTCTGCCATCCAGTTCCATCTCATCCCAACCCCTAGGTGCTTCCTCTCTGCCGAGGGTGAGGCGTTTTTGTGGTGCTTCAGTATCCCCATCTCAGGAGGCCGTGAGCTGCCCCTGCCCCGTGGTGCAGCACAGGGAGCACCGAGCTCGCACAGGAGTGTCCTGGTCACTAAAGCAGCCTTGAGAACGTGCCCTGCTCTGCCCCAGGCAGTCCCCAGGCCCTGGTCCCCAGCCCTGCACTGCAGACGTGCAGTGACTGCAGGGATGGACACAGATCTCGGGTGATCCTGGCACCGCTGCCCAGGGAGGAGAAGGCAGGACACGCTCTGAGCTCACACTGGGGTGTCCTGCTCGGCTCTGGGGTGGAGAGGGGGACACCCCTGTTCTGCAGCACCGCTGGACATACTGCCTAGTCCTGGGTTCTGCAGTTACAGACCCTGCTGCACCCCCACAGCCCAGACCCCAGAGCTGGGGAGGTGCCACCTACGAATTGCTGCAGGTCTGGGCCATCCTGACATACTTTGACAAGCAGGGCTGGTGGCTTGGGCACTGCACAGGCCAATGCCACCACACTGTGTTGAGACCTGCCACCTCCAGCAGCTCGGGCTTTCCCCTGGTTCCCAGCTCTTCCCTGCTCTCTTTTCCTGCCCTGCTCCGGGAACACACACTACAGGACACTGTCCCGGACTCTGGCAGGTGACAGTAGCTGTTTGACCCCAAATCCTTGCCTGAGCCTGAGAGGGCTTGTCTACACACACCAGGGCACCAGAAGGACTAGTATGAATTAATTCTGATAGTTATTTTGGTGCCAGTTTTAAGTATACCAGATTAGTCTGAGCTTTGTCCTTTTTAAAAAAAAAAAAAAAAAAAAAAATTTCCAATACCATGCAGGCACCCTCTCCCCTCCTCAGCTCCCTGAGCACTTCAGCTCTAAGGGATCCCCAGGATTTGGTTTCACCCTGAACAGATAAAAGCCTCAAGACGTTTAGGTTGCTTCTTTTTTTTTTTTTTTAAGTTATTTCCCTAAGGAACTGGTGCAGATCAGGTCTGATTTATAAACAAGCAGCTCAGCTGTGTAAATGTGGGGACTGAATGTTCAGCTAATGTTTCAAAAGGAAAGGAAAAAAAAAAAGTTGTACAGTATTTTTCCTGTAAAGGTTATTACTATATATAGAACAAAAGAGAAACCACCAATGCCAGGGGGTGGAGGGGGAGGTGTCACCTGCCTTCTGGATAGCCCTTACATATGGTTAACTGTGTGCAATTTTTTTTCTCCTTTTTTTTCTCTCTCTTTTTTTTTTTTTTTTTTTTTTTTTCTTTTTTTTTTCTGTCAGTGNTTTCTTTTTTTTTTTTTTTTCTTTTTTTTTTTTTTTTTTTTTTTTTTCTCCTCTCTTTCAGTGTAGTGTATGTTTGTAGGGGTGGCAGGGGAGGGGGGGCCTTAATGCTGTGGTTTGAGGCTGACTTCACACTCCCAGCACTGACCAGACCTGCACGATTCCGAACTCTAACTTGAATTTTGTAGAGATGAAACAAATGAAAACAAATGAAATATTATTACTAGTTTGTAGTTTATTTAATTCTTTGGAGTTCTTTTCCTCTATCAGCTATTTGTGTGGCTTTTATTTTTATAGGGTTTTTTGTTTGTTTGTTTGTTTTTGTTTTGTTTGGTATATCCCCTGCCCTCAGCTGTGTGTTTCCTAGCACAACCCCATTCTTGAATAGAATGAAGCTCACGTTCCTGGGGCAGAGTGATGGAATGATGCCCTAGAATTTCTCAGAATGGGATGGGGCAAAAAGATTTTACTTTACTAGCATTTGCTGCAGGTTCTGTACTTGTACATTTTCCCCATGTTCAGCTACTTAGATAGTATGGTGATGGGCTCCAGGAGGAATCCTTAGATTAACACAAGGCACATCTTGCACAGCAGATGTGATTATTTTGTACCGCCAAAATCAACAGGATCTCTGTCAGTGACTGTGGAAGCAGGACCAAGCCCTCCTGGGAGCACATCCTGCCCGGGCACACGGAGCTGGTGCCAGGGGTGAGCAGAGGGCTTCCCTGGGCCACTCATGTCCCTGCAGGACAGACAGGTCATGTCCCCGCTCCTGGGGACAGTGTTTTACCTCTCCCCTGTCCTATCTGAGCAGACTCCGCTGACCGAGTCACTGCACGACACGGGGAAGGCAGAGGTGTGTGGGGAAGGGGGTCAGGGATGTCCAGTGGCCCTGGCAGTGCCGGACAGGAGGCAGCAGCAGTCGGTGGTGCCCCCACGCCAGGACCCGCCGGGGTGGGCCCTGTGTCACACGGGGCCCATGTTTATCTATGCACACCATTTTCTCCCCCAGGGCACCCTACTTCTCCCTAACATCTCAGCCCTTCTCCCGAACTTCTACCACCTCTTCTCTAGGAGCTGGCGCAGGGAACGAAAGTTCTTTCCTGACAGGCTACTGCTAAAGGTGGCCCCTGCGCAGGGCCTGACCCCACAGAGGGCCAGGTGCCCCTGCAGGCCAGTGGCCACCCGGCCAGCCTGGCCCCGTCCTTCTCCCAGTCCTGTTTCTGTAACTCTTACACTGTCTCTGTTCGCAACAACAACAAAAGAAAGTTGAACCCGACTTTTTATTCTGCCATGTTCAGGCTTTAATTCAGCAAAACCCTTAAGCAGATGACTGAGTGGGCCCAAGTTTAAGCCCGAGCTTAAGTGCTTTTCTGAACAAGGGCCTCAACAGCCCAAGGACCCCATGGGAGCAGGTGGTTTGTCATTCCAAGCTCTCATAGCAATGAGACTGTCTCAAGAATGACCAGAGAAAGAGAGGGAGATTCAGCTGGCTCTATAAGGAGGGGAAAGAGGAGAGAGGAAATGGAACTATTTTGTCCAAAACAAGATAAAAAACAAAATAAACCTTGAGAGGGACCCTCCTGATTCTGCTACCATTCACTGCTGAAGAGCAAAAAAATTAAATAGAAACTATTGACTAGATTGTTCATTCTAGCCACAAACTCAACTGGATTAAAGTCTGCGTGGAAGGAATTTTGTAAAGAAAAAAAAATTTCAAAAAAATTTTCCAATGTAGCAAAAAAAAAAACAACTTTAAAAAACAAAAAAAATGAAAAAAAAAGACAATGAGGGAGGATTCTAGCCTTTTGTAATATCCATATTGCACACTAGGACTATAAGCCATTGCTAGCTCATTTTGAATTTTAAATGTGTAATTTTATTTTGTTTTGTTGTTGTTTTTTTTCTTTCCATGGGGGAGGGGGGGAAATAAATGCTTGAACCACCAATGCTCTTTTTAATGTTTTATAAATATGTATGTGTATATATATAAATATAAAAATAATATGTATGCACATATATATGTGTGTGTGTATATATCTATATGTATATACATATATATAGATATATAGATATATATATAGGTTTTGAGACAAAAATGCAGAAAGTGAAAAAAAACACCCTAAACAGGATGGTGTGCTCTGATTTACTTGAATCTGGTCTCTTCAGCACCTGCGTTATTAAGAACTGAATATTTTTCCACTTGAATTTAGTGCTATTAGAAATTTAATATATGTGTTTTATTTATTTGATTTTTTTTTGCATGACTGATGCAAGGTTTGACATTTTCACTCAATAAAAACTGGAAAAAAACCCCCAAAGTGTTAAGTGATCAAGTTTTCTTCTTGCTTGAGGAGGTGGTTTATGTTTGTAAGAGTTTGGAGCAGGTGAGGGGTTTGGAAACCCCGGCACTGCCCTTGCCCCCACTGAGCAGCACCAGCTGTGCGGTGGGAAGTGGAGTAGGAAGGGAATTCTCTTTGCATGGACTCTGGCGTTAAGGTTTCCCAGCAACCCTGCGGTTTTATCTGAGCTGCCACCAGGGCCCTTTACAGACATCAGGGGAGCATGAACTAAAAAGCTGTACCCTCAGTACAGCCAGTCCCCACTGGCTCCTACCCTGACTCATTCCAGCCCTGGGCACTTCCACACTGGAGCTGGCTCTGGCACAGGCTCTCACCAGCAGCATTCCTGCAGGGTGGCACAGGCAGTAGACATCTTCCCTCACAAGGGTCAGGCATTGCTCAGAAGATGGGAACGTGGTCCATCCTGAAGCACATCCCTTCATCTGCCCACAGCAAGGCAGGGTGTCCTGGCCCCAGTCCTGCTCTGGCCTGTGAAGTGCCCCAGGCCCATCCTAGCTGAGGAAGGGTGGCCAGCAGAGGCAGCTTCCCTTCTTCCTTTTGCTCTTTTTTGGCAGGAAAACTCTTAAACAAACAAATGAAGAAACACTGAGGATTTAAGTAAACAGCTGAAGATTGAACTGACAGGAAGACAGAGCTGTTCCCTGCCCCCTCCTCTCCCTGCCCACAGGGCAGTGTGTGACCAGCAGCCCCTGCCCCGAGCCCCCGCTGCTGCCAGCAGCCCCACGGGATCCAGGACACAGCCAAGCTCTGCCTGAAGGCCAGAGCTCTGCATTTGACACACTGCATTGGACACAACTGCGACACTTGGTCTGTGGCCAAAGCCAGTGAGACAGCCCTGGGAGGGAAGCAAGTGCCTTCATTCAGTGGCCAGGTGCTATCCCTGCAGGTCCCGTCGTGGGCAGAGCCAGTTGTGCCCACAAGAGAGAAGGGGTGCAGCTCTGGCCGTGGCTGGAGGCTCCGAATCTCCCTGCTGGGCCCAGGCCACACTCACAGAGGGCTGCAGCCCCTCCACATCCCCTCCATACAGCACATGGGGGACACCCACTGCCCATTTTCCCACTATTTTACACATATTAGCAGGTTCTGCCTGCAGTTTTTAGAGTTTTTAAAGGGATGCAGTGGTGGGATATTCCAGTTCCAGACTGCACCGGGTTTGTTCTGGCAAACAGAAGAGCCTTGCCAAGCAAAGTGACTGAGACATAGGCAAGCAGCCTGGCAAAGTGACAGGCACAGAATGAAAAATAGGCAGTAAATAAGCCAGTTGTACTTCTTGATCCTCTGAATCAGCCCCACCCAGCCAATCACCTTCTCACACAGAAGATACAGTCCTAAAGAAAAGCAAGTATTTTACCTAAACCAGAAAAAAATAGTGTCACACTCCTATCCCTCTTCAGGCTCTTC
This sequence comes from Erpornis zantholeuca, assembly GCA_013400515.1. Taxonomy (NCBI): domain Eukaryota; kingdom Metazoa; phylum Chordata; class Aves; order Passeriformes; family Timaliidae; genus Erpornis; species Erpornis zantholeuca. The sequence continues at coordinate 289,540 of VZTN01012926.1, forward strand.
TTACAGCCAGCATCATAAAACATCTCTCATTATTTGCACAAAGATAGAAGAAACAAAATAAAATCCTGAAAGATGAATTCCTTCAGCAGATGCAAAAAAGGAGAGCTTGGTATGAAAACGGGGTGTTGTTCTAGGGGGCTCTATACTGTAAGTAATCCCTGAGCAGTCCTTGCAAAGCATTTGGGAAGATTTTTAGCCTGAGAGACACTTTACAGAAATAAATTGTAATTGAGTTTTAATAATCTTCCCCGTTTCAGAAAGGGCCTGACAGATGCTGCTTAGTGCTCACTTCTGCCCCATTTCAAATATTTTTACCTTATTTGGATGAAATATATTATTTTTCTAAAGAAAGGAGGTTGGTTTTCTTTTTTTTTTTCCCAAAGAGATGGTTTTGCCTTCGTCCAGCTGGTGCCTTTATTAGGTTAGTGCTTTCTCCCTTTTGGGGATGGGATTGTTTTTTTTCCTCATTTGGGACAGACCATGCCAGCCCCTCAATCTAAAAGTGTGCAGCTTGTACTGCACAGCAAGTCAGGCCCTGATCTCCATCTTCCCTCTTCCCTGATACCCCAAAACTCACCCAAAAGTACATTTCCACATTTTAATATTCTTTTTAAGAGCATAAGTAGTGGTGAGAGCCACCCTTTCACCAGCATAATACATCAACACAGCTCCAAAGGGGCCTGTCAAGGCTGACTCTTGAGGAAGCAGAATAGTCTGGGGATAAGACAATAAAAGGGAAAATGAAGAAAGCTGGAAGGTCTCTCCTGTACCCACAGGTAAATAATTTCCCTTGTTTCATCGTCCAGCACCCCTTTGTTTATGCTTCCATCCCTGGAGATGAAGCCTTTCTTTTGCTTTGCACTTGCAGAGCACCCAATGGCACACGAGGCCAAAACTCACAGCTCAAGCTCATCAGTTTTTCGTATGCAGGGTCACCACCACAAACAATTTGTGCTAAACATAAACAATCACCACACAGAAAGGGCCTTCCAAAGCTTCCTGTGTCAAAGCCCTTGGCAAACACTTGGTTCTCCACAGCCTAATGCTGGGTGTGAAGGGTTTAATCAAGCATGGAGACCTTGACCTTAACAAAACAGGTTTGCAACAAAATGCTGCTCTGGACCTGCTGCCTGAGTCTTTCTTTTCCCCGAGCACAGACGGCACTGCCCCAGCACAGGAACAGCAAGGAGCCTCTGTTCCTGCAGCAAGCACTGCAAATGCCAGCAGTGGAGCAGACACCACCTGGGCTTTTCCACAGCCCAACGTACACCATGCCTTCTTCCACCAGCACACACCAGGATGGACCTTCTGGCAACCCCTCCTCCTCTCTGCCAAAGATAAAATTATGAGAGAGTAGTTACAAAAGAGCCCTTACTTGCCAGAAGAACCTGAGTTGCAGCAAAGAGAGGCCAGATCCAAGTGTGTGACTCAGGGCAGGCTGAGGTGCTGGGCAGCTCCTCACTCACACTTGCACAGCCCCGCCCTCAGGGCCAGTGGTCACAGGTGGGTGGTGGCCAGAACAGGGCTCCAGGGCACACAGTTCATGGGGCTGGGGGCTGTACAAGCTGCAGGACCTTGCACAGCATCTGCTTCCCAAAGGTGGCCTTCTCAGAAACTTATCTGTGTCACAGCTCTGTATCTAGCAGCCAGTATTTTTTACCATCATGTGAAATCCAAGGCACACTTACAAGTAAAATACTTTGCAAAGTCATCCTCTTCCTTCTGGTCCCAAACACCATTTGGTTATGCCACCAACACACAAAAGACAATAAAAATAAGATGCTTCCTGCTTTTAACAAAGGTGCACACAGGACCAATTTGGCACATCTGAGGGTAAGGAAGGTTGGAGGGAAATGATCAGGAGACATCTCTCTTAACCCTTTTCCCTTTTGAGTAGCCCACAGTTCTCTCACAGCTATTGCAAAGGGAGTTTTTATATTCTCAAATTACTGGGAAGTACCAGTCTGATATTTTTTCCTCTAGGAGAGAGGACGGGGTCACAGGCATTCACTGAAATGTGTCCACATGACACTGTCCAGAGGCAGTTCCTTTCACCTTTTTTTATATGCTTTTAAGGACCTATAGAAGCCATGTTAGGAAGCCACTGAACTCAACTCTCTGGTGTGTTATTCTTCTTCCTGTGTGAAATAGAGTAAAAATAGAGTACATAGTAAAACAGTCCTTGAATAAGCCAGGTGGTAGGGAACTGCTGCTGCTGTCTCATTCTGCAGATAAAAGGTTCTCTACCTGGTCATCTTTCAGTTAATAGGATGCCATTGTCAGTGCCAACAGGCCAGTGGGGTAAGCATTTCACAGGGCAGCTGAGCTAAGAAGTTTGTTTCGAGCAAAAAAATTAGAAAAAAATTACAAATTATTAGTCAGGCTACAAGGACCAAAATCCTCTTCCTACAACTGCTGCTGTGCTGAAAAGAGAAGGAACACGACAGAGGAACAGAACTTGTGATTCATGACAGTACCTGCTGGTTAGAAGGTCTGCCTTCTTCCAAATTCTCTCCTGCAGGGTTGGATCTCTTCAACGAAATACACAAACACCCCATCAGTGGCCAGGGGCACAGAGTTACATGTTTTGAGCGACAGTGGCCTTGATGGAGTTTTCTGGGATTCATCAGGCTGGAGAAAGGAAAATCTTTAGAACTGGTATAATATACAGAAAATATTATTTTTCTGTATAATATACAGAAAAACTAGAGAATTGGTAAAGGTACTAAGAAAGAAAAACAGACAGAAAAGAGCAGTTAAAGAAAACTGTATTTTACTCTGCATCAGAAATCCTGAGGTGAATGAACACTGACAATATGGAGGAAAAGGGGGAAAAATGAAACCACAGGGATGCTTGTACTATAAACCTTGTAAGTCACTCTGCAAGGCACATACCTCAGCAACATATTTTCCACATTTCACCAACTGCTGTTGTCCAGACACTTTCTGTTTTCAAAACCTTCTATGTATATAAAATGTATACAAGCAGGACAATACTTTTTCATCACATCCCTGTGTTGTTTTGTTTTCTTTTCACAAGTAGACTCTTGATTTGGAGAAATGAAAAGTGTCATCTCTTAAGAAAAGCCTTTCCTTTTAAACACTTTCAAATTTGCCCTGTTTTAGCTAAACGTGACGTTCTCTGTGAACGTTAAACAGTGGAGAGAGAGACTGAGAGGGAGAGACACACACACACACACACACACACACACTCTCACTCCTGGGGAAGATATTCGTCCATTTAAGGCATGAGAAATCATCACATCCAGCAGCAGGTCTAAATACAGTAATATGAAGGTCCCTTTCGCTCCCCCGAGCAGGAAAATGTCACTGTGTACCAGACACCCAAATACTTGGGAATCAAGTAAATCCCTTATTTTTCAGAAGGGAGCCAAATCCTTCTGTTGAACAATGATGGAACTGTAGTTGCTACAATTTGCTTGCTGCACACCATCTCCTTCGGTGGCTTCTGGACTGGGATGGCAGGGTTAGACCAGTCATGGGATCCAGCACAGCATTCCCTCCTGGAGATAAGACTGAGGGGCCATGGATATCTCACACACTCCCTTCAGCACCTCCTGCTGCTGGTGGAAGGAGCAGGACACAGCATTATTTCACACCCTGCAGAGCCTCCTGCTGGGAGCAGAGGCACAAAATAACTGCACTGCACTCGCCAGGGGCTACATCCATCACAACCTCTGCACCATTGGAGACAACACAGCATGACCACGCTTTTGGAGCTATTTGTAGTGTACCTTACACTGCACTTACACCACTGCCTCCTACTGATATCACCTGGAGCAGTCAGAAAACCAACCAAAAATGGCCTTTGGAAAACATTTTAAAAGGACCAGATATCTGTAACCATCACTTTCCCCTCCCTTGACCACCCTACATGTGTATTTCTCCCCAGAATAAGAGCCACACTAATCCAGTAATAGCCTGGTGTTAAATAGTGGTAACTCATATTTATTACAATTATATACAATCATATTTTATATTTGAAATCTATACATGATCACACAGACGAGCACACTTGCTTGGTGAGGACAGTGAGACTCAGTTGTTACAAGAATTGCTCTGCTAAGATGCCCTGATGCAGTGAATAGTATCATTGGACACCACCATTTTACCAGCTGGGAACACAATGCTGCAAATAAGAGGTTTCAAAATTCACTGGTTTGTGTATGGCCCCAACAGGGCAAAAGAAAGGCTGGACTGTGCAAGAAGGACCAGTGGTTAAACCTCAGAGCTGGAGCTGTTGTCTCTGCTAGAGAGACTGCTTTGCTGAAGCAAGTGCCTGTCACTGGAGGGGTACCGTTTATGATCATTTTTCTTCTCATTTAGGGAGAAAAACAGGATAAAAACCTGCAAATATTCAGAATTAACCAACTATTTCAGCATCTGATTTCACCCCACTCATTCATTCATTCAGTCATTCAGGGCAGCTATAAATAAAAGATGTCAAAAACTGATGCGAGCTCCTTGTGTTTGGAGGAGGAAGGGTAATAATCAGGTTGAGTGGAGTCAACTTCTTATAAAGCCTGGGGAACAATCATCAACAAAGCCACCTGTTATCATGGATTTTACTGTGGCCATGACACCTGGACTTGGTCCCTACCAACAGGCCATTCTGATGAGTATAAGCATGTGGGGTAGAAATAGCATTCTCTGGACCCCACAGAAATTTAGTGTTTTTACATGCTAGGTAGTTTCAGGAATTTGAAGCTTGGCATAAGGTTTGGAAGAGCCAAGACTGAGATCTGGCAAGGAATCTGAGGTTAAAATGGTTTGGGATTTTTTTGTTGGTTTGGTTTTTTTGGGTTTTTTTGCAACAGAGTATCAAGTGGTTTGAGAAATAAAACACGAGTTATTTTGGGAAACAGAGAATTGGTTTGGGCCTTACGTGGGATTAAAAGCTTGCAAAATCAAGGAGCTCAGGACAGACTGGTTTCTGAAATTGGACAGAAGGGCTCTAGGATGCAGCTTCTGTAAGAGGGTGTATTCTGTAGCTGTGGTGCATTGTAAGGCCATCGGTCTGCCAGCCTAGCAGTGACCCCAGCTCATGGGAAGAAGGGCAGGGAGGGGAGAAGAAGCCACTGCAAGACTGCAAAGCCCTGTGGTGAAACAGGGCAATCATGTTGTTCACCAAGCAATCATGACCTTGCTCAAGGTCAATCAAGGGAGAATCACTGGAGGGAATGGTAGCTTTTCTCTCCACAAAATGGGAGAGGCACTGGGGACAGTGCAGCAGGCTGGGGAAGATGTGCAGCAGCAGCAGCCAGGGTGTCTTAGTCAATCTCATTCTCATTGCTGGCCCCCTCAGGTCTTCGTAGCTTTTCCACCTGCTCGTTAATCTGACCATCCCCTCCTCGCCGGTCCTCAGTTTGGACACCCAGGCATTCCTCTTCATCCACATGGCTAACATCATCATCCTCATCGTCCTCTTCCTCCTCATCATTCCTTTTGGTTTCCCTTTTCTCCTCCTCCCCCTGCACCTCCATCCGCACTTGGCTGGTGACGTCGATGACGGCCTTGGTGCCTTCCTCGGTGCTGAGCAGGTGGCAGCTGACCTTGGAGCCCTCGGGACTGTGGTTCTCCTTCACAGGGGACGAGGTGGTCGACTCATTGCTGACCGGGGAGATGTCACTGCTGCTGTTGTGGTTGGCAACAACAGGGTTGGAGGGTGAGCTTGGCTTCACTGGGATCTGCCATGACGGGATCTTAGGAGCCGAAGGGGAGGGAGGGAACTGCCTCCTTGGGGAGGAAAAGAGGAGAAGAAAAGGAGAGAAAGGGGCTTTTATTATAAATACTGAGGAGTTATCATTAGAGAGAATGGTATTTGCACTAGGGAAGTCATGTAAAGCAAGACTGAAACTGCAACTCTCTTTGCCATAAATGAGCAAAACCGAGGCCACTTCACTTCTCCAGAGAGATTCTCAAAGTGCTTTACAAGCACCCAGCAATTGAGCCTGTACACAAGGAAAATATCCCAGCTGGGCAGTTTGAAGCACTAAAATGATCTGATTTTGCCAGTTTCACAAAGTAAGCTAGCACTCAGGAATGCTGCCTGTGAAAAGACATGGGTGTCCCTTTATAAGACAATCTCTAATTAATTGGTACAGAAAATTCCCACTGGAGCAAGAAGTCAGACGCACCAGGTGCCTGAGCCAGGAATTTCACCACCTGGCTCTCACCTCACTGTGATACACCACTATTGCATTCTGGCTCATTGCAATCCAGAGCCTTTCTCCCAGTCCCGGCATGCACTTTACATGTTTGGGCCAGGCCTGACTGCCACAAACTGGTTCAGCTCCTCTGACTTGAATGGAGTCACGCCAGCTCGCACCAGCTGAAAAGCTGGCCCCGAGTCCTTTCCAGGCGGATTTTAAGGATATGATAGTAGCAGGCTAATGCCCAGTACTAATAGGAGCTTCCAAGTGCCAAACAGGACAAATCTAAGTGCAAGGGGAGCACTGGTGCTCTCGGAGAGTCATCCACCATGAAGGGCAAAGCACAAAAGCATGTCTGATGTAGTAGTCCTATGCATCCTGTGTACATGAAAAGTGGGAGTATGAAGAGGTGTCAGATCAAGGTCTGAAAAAGCTGTGTGCCAGGGGGTCCTCCTGCCCCTCAGGGGAGCTGGCGAGTGCCACAAACAAGAGCAGAGCAGAGAGAAGTTGGCTGCTCTCCTGCACCGAATGCTCACACTTGGCACTGCCTTCTCTTAGAACAGGAGCTGCTCTCCCCTCCCTCCTGCTGCTGCCACCAGCAGCCACCACAGACCTGAGTGAGAAACAGGCTCTGCTGTGAGACAATTATTTTCATCCTGGTTATGCCCTGACCATGAACAAGGCAGCTGAATTGCATCCAGAAGTGACTTTCTAAAACAGAATTCAGATGCAGATGCAGTGAATTCCTCAAACTAGGTGAGAGGCATCCCGACTGTGGGGGAAGTGCAAACAAAAGGGAAAAATCTTATCAAGTCCCTAAAGCACTCTGTGACTTAAGGCCAGCTTGAAAACTGTTTTGAGACCTGCAAATAGAAAGTGATAGTGAAGTGCAAAATGGTATTATTAAAATAGCATTAACAGGATATAGAGGTAGTTCCTGTTTGAAATGCCCTTCCTCTCCATGACTGAGGGAATCCCTGAGAGCAGCCCTTTCCCCGCAACAGTCTGCTCACATATTCCATCCATACCGGTTCAGGAGAAGTCCTTTTAAAGAGTAGATCTCAGATTTCAATTCATTAATATTCTGTGACTCCAGAATCCAATTGGTGGAAGTTGTGGCCTAGAACATGAAAAATGAGACAAAGATCAATGTCCGATAGTTCACCAGATAGTTCACCAATGTCACTTTTTCCTATGTCGTTCTTCTGCTCCCATCTGGGAATTTCGAGTCCTGTGGATAACATACATAAGCTCTATCACTTAAAATCTCTCAGATCTGAGCAAAACAACTTCCACAATAAGAAGTACTTGAACAGATCCCCATGATGACCAGAAATAATAATTGTCTCAAGGTGCCAAGACTATTCAATATTTGCTTTGTGTTTGGGAGACTTAATTAATCTTGTCTCAAATCTTGCCTCCCATGTACAACCATTGCTAAAGCATCTCAAGGGGACATTTCTTTTTTCAGGAGGGCAGCACTTGTGAGAATTCAGGCACAGCTGGGCCCACATTGGATGTTTTCCACCAACATATCAGACAGAGAACAATACACAGAGAGATAAACCAAATCATTTGGCACTGACCTAGTGAATGATTTCTAGAGAAGAACTGGAACTAGGATCCTGAACAGCAGTGGGAGTTGCTGTTAATCAGGTCCTTTACTCCTTTCTGAGACTGAACTTAGCTGAGACAACAGATTTGAATATTATATATTAACAACTATTTTAAAACCATTTGCTCATTTCTCCTAAATCATGAAAGAAAGAAAGAAAGAAAGAATCCATTATCTACACTCTGGTGTTTAGAGGTGGGCTGATAAATACATACTTGAAAGTTGCAAAACTTTTCCCTATTTGATCTGAAGAATTAGATCTATGCTATACGACCTATGATCAGGTCGTATCTCCAGAAGCAGCTGGACAAGGCACTGTCTCTTGGATATTTCAAGGCACTGAATGCAGTTTTGTGGGGAAAGATGATAAGTAACTCATGGAAGCCTGGTTCAGCTGCTGTCAGAATTGCATCAGAATTACCATGGGATATGAGGCAGAAATTAAAGTAACTGAGGATAACATGCTGCAGACAATACTGCTGGCACTCTTTCACTTAACCCTTTTGGGAACTTAAGAAATGGGAGTTTTCTAAACACAGATCATGGTCTATGGTTATCCCATCCTTTTGCTCCAGTAATTCCTGTAGCCATGAGACCAAGTAACACTCATGCCTGGCATGTCCCACAGTAATTTCTGCTAAAAGCCATTAGGAACAAACACACTGGTGAGTATCACTGCAGAGATAGTTCTAACAAATTCCCCACCAAAGGAAGCCAGAACTGGAATAACACAAAACTCCTCCTCAGCAGTTCCCACTAGATGTAGTCAGAACTGCTTGTTCCTACTTACTCTTAAACAGACTTGAGCTACTGCTGAGTAACCCTGAAGCCAGCACTGCTCACAGCCTTCTGGGCTTCAAACCCAAAGAGCTGGGAGAGGCTCGGGCTGTAGTAGCTGCGTTATACACAGAGGCATTCCCTCAGGATTCACACTCCCAGCCCTCAGACAGCAAGAATCCAGGAGCCACTGTTCTGGCTTTCTAAGACCTTGAAAGCTACAGCAGCACATTAACAAGGGAGTGATTTCCACTCACTGGCCTGCAAAGGACTCAAATTTCCAAAACACATATGGTGCCAGATGCCTAGGATTTAGAAATAAAATCTGACATCTGGGGCTTTTTAGCCAGTCTCTTTAAAAACAGTTGTAGAAAATTCAAGCCTTGAATTTTTATGCACGTTTTTTAATTACTTAAAGTCCCTCTTTTTAATTTTTTACAGCATGCCAGTAGGAGTTTGAAAAGCAGATATAAAAACTTACATTGCAGCTGAGAAAACACAGCTTTTATTCTTTGGTTTGTGAGGTTGCCCAAGTTTTTCTTTGTACACATGAGGTTTAGATATCATAACAATGTGTGCTACCATTTCAGTGCAGGGGGTAGAGAGGGGGGAAGGAAAACTTCTTCAAGACTCTCTAAACCACCAAGACTTACGGCCTTTTTCCTTCTTAAGGCTCAACATGTGTTCTTAATCTTAACACTTAAGACCTGAAAACAGTTTTCCAATTTCCGGACTGGCTCCAGGCCACTGTAAGGCCACAGTTCCCAAGGAAAATTGAAGCAGAGTGTTGTGACCATAAACTGGCTTTCATGGTTGCATTTACAGCTGTGCCACTGAGGGATTCCTCCCGTACAGTGTGCACAGCACAGAGTCAGCTGTGGCCCACCAGTTACACACCATCAAAGGATCTGCACGAGATTAAAGTGTGGTAAGGGGAAGACAACTGTTACAGGTAAGGGCTGTAAGCATTGCCTAAAGGATTTCACAGGAAAGTCTCCCTGTACAGAGAACACCATAAGATAACTGTGAACAATCTTGGCCTTAAACAATCCCAAGTCTGTGAGTCAAAGGAAGACTTCATCTCCATGTGACTGCTTCTCAATCACCCCACCTCACATGTCAACACTTACTCGCTGATGGAATGCTTGGGCCAATGGTTGCAAAGTACTTTGGAGTAAAGCCCTAATTCTCATTGCCAGAAAGAAAATCAATTTTGGTTAAAAGTGGTTACTTTATTTACACATGTAACAACACAAACTGGTCAGAATTGATGGCTTTATTGCCAAGGTCAAGTCAAGAGTCAAGGGGAATGGGTCACTGCATGTTGTTAACAGGGTTGTAATGGGGCCACCTGTTAACACTCAGCTGACCAAAATCGTTGAAACAAGAACCCAAATAGTAAGAATGTTTGGCCATTACCTGGACCTGAACAAATGACTTAAATACAGTCCTTCAAGTGTATGCTTGGCTGAACAAGATGTACAGAGTACAGGAGAAATACAAATGTGGAAAATTAGGTACACAAAAAAAAATGCTCTGCACAACTGGTCTTTGCCTCTTTTGGTCAGGGGACTGACTCTACAATAATTTCATCTCAAATGCAGCACAGAAGATACGGAGCTGAGCACAGGTCTGAGGCCTCAGGCACACAAGCTTCATCCAAAACTACACAGGAAAGCCCTCTCCAAAATCAGATGTATTCATGAGTACCCAACTCATATCCAACTCATATCCAGTGCTCTAACTATACCACCCATTAAGAAGTCAGATGCAGAGAAACTGGTTGGGGATGTGGCAGAGCTGATGGCTGGGTTGTGAACACAATAGGTGCTTTCCAGGTGCCCACAAAAGAAGCCATGCATGTTCCAAAACTGATGATGCTCTACAGGTGAAGAGTTGTAAGTTGGTACCTTAGAAGCAGCAAGTTCTTGGGTGAGCTCTTGGATTTTCTGTTGCTGCTGGATTAGCAGCTCCTGGACAGCTGCTAAGGTTGTCTGTAACTGAGTCACTGTAAGGGAAAAAGCAGACGAGTTAAACTGAGATACATCCACACTTACACACACACGCCTTTCCTGCTGTCTAGCTACAAAGATGTCTCTATTCCTACTATATTTAATTTATCTATGCCCGCCTGCTCACTTTAATCCATATGATTTATTTGCACTATGGGTAATCTACCTGCACTGCATCTAACCTCCAGTATTTCTAGTTTATCTTTTCATTGTATAGATGTCTATAGCCCACAGTATATCCGTCTAAAACCTCTCCCTTTTAATTATATTGGTTTATGATTTGTACATCTCTCTGAACTTACACAATGTTTGTATCATTTATCTATCTCGGGGCTCTTGCAGGCAAACACTGGGGCTAGCTCCAGTCTGGGAAGAGGCTGCTCTCAGGGTCGACCTTAGGGTATCATGAGAAATGAAAGATGCTTTTCCTCCCACCCTTCAATGAAAAGTGTAATTAGCATCCTCCCATTTTCAACCTACCAGCTCCTTCAACCCCAGTATCTTTAATAAACTTACAGCTGAAAATCATAATTGTTTTCATCCCAACTGAATACACTTTGCACTTTTCCCTTTTTATTTCAAGAGAGCACCGCACCCTGTATTCCCTTCCTACACCCCAGCAAACTCTGAAGAACTTCTGCTGGACTCCAACTTCGGCTGAAGAACTTTTTATACTTTGGCACTTTATCCAAAGCTTCCAGCCAGTAAACAAGCTGATAAAATAAATAAAATTAAAAACTCTATTGGTGTGACAGGTAACAGCTAATCCAGACCATCATTAGGGCACTGGGTAATGAACAGACACCCTATAGAGTCAATAACAGAGAAGGTGGCTAAGGTCAGGGAGGCACAGTAATTATAGACTCTCCTGACCCTTCCTCGGATTTTCAGATGGAAGGTGGGGAGAAACCACCAAAAAAAAAAGCCCCTGAAAACATCAGAGAAGCAGAAATTAAAAATGAACTTTACAGCCCTCCGAAAGGCTGTCATTTTATTCCCCTTATTAATATTCTGAGGTTGGGAGCCTTTCCGTAAAAACATAATTAATTGAGGCCGTGCCGACAGTAAACAAGCAATTTCAAATTAAACCGAAATGACGGCGGCTTCATTTGCAAATGTGAACAGATTCTCAGAGCAGATAAATGAAGTCACCACATAAAGTGGAGATGGAGGAAAAGAAAAGGGTGGGGGTCTTGGCAGAATGGAGGATACAGGGAGAAAAGCTTTGAGGGGTGAATTGATGGAGTCATTAATCTTTACCTGTCTGTGTCACACTGCCACTCATCTCTGAAATGTTTGACTCAATCCTCTGAAGTTGTTTCCTGTCTTCTTTGCCTCCCATGATGAGAGGGACCAGGTATTTCTGCATGGAGTACAGAAACTTTTTCAGAAAACAGGAATGTGCAAAGCGCTATTTCTAATCTACCAGAATCCCATCCCCCAAATCTCAGCCTTTATCACAGAACCAGTGATCATCTATGCACTCATCAGGCTGAGAAAAGAGATTTCCTCTACAGTAAGTGTTAAAAGAAGTTGCAGAAGAGGAGTTTTGTGGCTACATCTGTCAGGGTGCTAAAAACCAGTTCCCAAGTCTGGACACTGCCATGAAATCTGCCTCCTTCTGCCCTTGCAGAGGGTGGACTGGATATTATAGGTCACAACTCTCCTCTAGCTGCCATGGAACCTTCTGCAGCCTCATCCTAGGAACGGAATGTACTTCAACAAGAGCATACACAATGGAAATTACCTTATTTCTAGTAGTTTGAGATTCACAGCTAAAAACTAGTTTTGTTTGCTTGCCACTCTGCACTTTTGACTCTGCATTTCATGTTAAGTGTCAACATTTATCAAACATACCAATGGCAGTGCCAGTGAGAACAGAGACGCTTCACCAGCCTGGAACCAACATGATCACTTTGACACAAGCAGCATAACATGTTTCTCTCAGAGTACAGTGTAGGAGCAGCAAGGGATGTACTACCTTGTAGAGCTGGTGGAATCCAAAGGCAATTCCTGCCATTATGATAGCCAAAGCACCATAATCTCTCCATCTGGAGCCAGGGGGACCTAAGGGTCAGAATCAAGAAATAATCATAGTCAGAACTGCAGGTGACAATATTTTTGTACATTCATTTTATCAGAGAAAAAAGTAATGATTAACACACAGTGTGCAGGCCTTTGGATGAGGACATTTAAACATCTGGCCAGACCTCTAGCATTGACACTGGCCTTGTAGTGTCACGGGGAGAGAAACCACAGCAGCCATTTAAAAGGTTCCATCAAGTTGTTTTCCCTACTCTTTCTTTATGGAAGGCACTCTGAACCCAGGTAACTGTCTCTGGGGCTGGTACCAGCTAAGGTTAACTCCTTACCTGAATACCTCTTGTTCTCCACTATCATAATTTTTGAAAATGGGGACAGAGACAGAGCCCTAGAAGAGTGCAGGAGAAAGGAAAGAAGGGAACATTTTAAGGAAGAAGAGAAATCTATCAGAGCAATAAATGGGTTTATGAAAACTGTGTCAGCAATTATGGACCATTTCAATGAGGAAGGATCCAGTGTCTCTCAAGCTTAAATTACAAATAGGGACCAAAGCACACATAAAGAGCAGAGAGGAAAATATGCAATTAAATATCTACAGAGAGAGGTAAAGAAATAGATAAAAGGTTGAGATATTTAACACACAATTCTGCACAGAAGCTTAGAGGCTCCACAGAGGAAAGCAGAGATATGGTATGCCCTGCTCCTTCTTGCAGAATCAAAAGATACCTGTAGTTTTCCACCTGCCTTATCCTGTCACCTCCCTCGCAGTTCCCTGAACGAACCTTCTACTGCCCCCGGTTTTCTTTAATAATAAAGAGGATGCAGAATGATCTTGCCTAAAGTTCAGTGGCAGGATGTGGGCAGAACTGACGAGATGGGAAACTGGTGTGGTCTCCAAATCTACATGTGACTACATTGTCTCATAAATGCATTATGTTCTCCAAAGTCTCAATTTAGGCATTCAAAAGGAGGCTAAACTGGCTGAAATGGGTGGCCACTGGTCTCCTTTCTGCTTTGCTCACCTATTGCCATTTTGCTTGTTGCTGAATTCTTCTACAGACATTTCAGTCCAAAAGTTGTCCCTAATCCCAGCCCTTAGGGTCTAGAGTATTTGGGTCGGACTCCCAAATACTGGCACTCAGAGCTTCTTGCTACATTTTAGGACGCAGCTCCTAAAATTTTCTAGCTCCTCTGGCTAGAAATCGGAACAAATTAAGGCACGTCTGTCAGAACTGGTGAATAGTGTCACCAGGAGTATTTTGGGTTGCTGCAGTTGCAGTTTTGGAGCTTAGGCACATGATCAAATTATCATAACTTTTTAACTTAATGAGTTAACACACGTCAGCTGAGCTGCAGTAACTGGCTGTGTACATGTCAGGATTTAAAATGATCTCTCGCTAATCTTGCTGCGAACCCCAGCCCCCCTGTGCTGTGCCCCCACTGTCACTTCTGGTATCTGAAGTCTCTTGGTTGTCCAGTTCTCTCCCCTAAGCTTGTGACTAAAAATATTCTTCTATGACAATCCGATTTGTTCCAGGCTGAGCTGCTGTTGTACAGGGTTAATTATCTCAGGGGTCTTTGAATCCTGCCCATGGCTGTCCTTGATGGGCTGTCCCAAACTCCCTCCCAGCTCCACTGACCTCCGAGCAGGAAGGAGACACACCTGTAGGAATCCATCTGCTTTGCCCTTTCACCTCACTCATCTCTCCCTCCATTCCTGTAATGCTCAAGCTAAGAACATTTTATTGCCCCCTGGTTTTCATTATTAATGAAAAGGGACCAGAATGATCTTTCCTAAAGTTCAGAGAGTCTATAAAGACAAGAAGCTGAAATGCCATTTTACTCATTTTAGAGATGTGTGAAATCTGTCTTGTGACAGAAAAAAAAAGTGAGGGGGTTGGAGAGAAGAAGTGAGCGAGTGAGGGAAGAGTAAAGGCTCTGCACTGACCACAGCAACTTCACAATGTTACAAAGAATGTCACAGTCACTGCCCAAAATACACACTCAACCTTTCTTTTTCTCTGCAACTCTCATCTAAAGCGTGAAGGGGGCTTAGGAGTTTCTCCGTTTTAAGCTCCATGCTCACACAACTGTGCATATCTTTAATTTCTCCACTTGTAAAACAAATAAAATTCAGATAAAGTGAAAAAGCACTGACAGCCCAGGACTTTAGGCACTGCAGAAGTACCAAACCATTCTACTAAGAGACCTTCAAAAGTCAAATGGAAGGGACACAGACATGTTCTCCAGGTATAAGTCTGTGTTTTCGCTAAGTATATTTAATTTCCACAGCAGTCACTGTAAATTGCACTTCCAGAGTAAACACATACTATTTTTAAGATCCCCATTCACCTAAGAATTAACTTTCCTAACAGTGACTAGTTAGGCCTTGTGCATCCAACTCAAGCTCAGCTTCACTAGCATCCATGTTTAAAACTGTAGAAACTGATGCTGGAAGAGGTGATTTTCCAAAAGAAAACACTGAATCCACAGAAAGGTGTTGGGGAAAAAAACCCAAAGATTTTGGATTCTAGTTACTGGTTTTAATTGTAAGAGGAAACAGTCTGTATTTTATAGACTTCCACATAATGAAGACACAGGGATGAGAAAAGAAGATCCAAATGGAGCTGATTTTTAAGCAGGTGCAAAATCTGCACAAACCCCTGTAAGTGGAGCCTATAAATACCATGGGGAACAACACAGACAATACCTGGATGATAAGCATGCAGCTTTGCACACCGTGCTCAGAAACTCCCCTGAGTTTGCTTGTAATTATATGGGTTAGAAAGGTTAAAAAAAAAAAAAAACAACAACAACAAATTAATCTTTTAAATATTTAAAGTCATATTTTTGTCCTCACTGCTGGATTAGTGTATTTCATAACACCAATAGCAGACAGCCCTGGTTTTTTACTGGGGGTTCATTTTAGAGCATGTTTAAACTAGTCAGATTGAGTGATGCTTCCAGCAACTAATCGCATGTCAAATAAAAGATATTTTATGTAATAAATTACTGCTACAAGTAATTCAAATGTCATTTATCAGTTTTATTATCAGTCAGGCAAAGTCTTGTTTCTCTATATTAATCAAATTCAAGCTTTCTTTAAGCTTTTTTTTAATGCAGTTTTGACACCTCTTGGCAAAAGTACAAACTGGAGGGAAGGGCTTGTTCCTCCAGAACAAGAGGGGAAGTAGTAGAGATGGTATTGACCTAAAATACTAGAAATTTAATTACTGTCTCTTCCCCAAAAAAGTTTTTATACTTTCTCTTCAAGCAAACCCAGAAGGGGTTCAGCATACAAGATCTATGCTACTCTGAAGGCTTACAAGTGTGCTTTTTTCTTGTTAACTCTTCAAGAATTAGGAAGTATTTATACAAATTACAGGTACTTCCAATAAAACATTAGAACATTAAGTTCAATTGTACAAAAGGAAGTATTTAAGTGGTATGAATTTAAGAAATAGAACAGACTGTGGTGGCAACAGCAGGAGATCCCTGTTCCTTGAAAGGGGTGTACTGTTCCTTCAAAAGGGGTACACAGGACTTACTGCTGTGACTCACAGGAGTGGGCATCGTATGCTGGCATTACTGGCAAGATCACCAGCTTGCCTGTTTCCTTCATTCCTGCTGCAGAAATGCCTGAGATGGTTCTGAACCATCCTGAACTTCGGTACTTGTAACCCACAGTTTTAATGGAATTTTTAAACAAGAAGCAGCAACACCTTGTGGGAAGAGGGTACAGAGAGAAATTTGATTTCTTAAAACACAAGCCTCTGCTTTTCAGCACAAAACCCACCTCACTTTGTGTTTTGTGTAGAGGTGCCAAAAAAAAAAACTGTCCTGAAGCAGATTTGGACCAATTCAGAAGTATTTATTGCAGGATTAGCATCCAACTGATGAAATAACCTACAGCAAACAACACACCTTGAAAGAGCACTGAGCCACTGCACAGTCTCACCCATCAGGTCTACAAAAATCCACATATTCCTTTTGCAGTTCTGATACCAAGGAAAGCACTTAGTAGGAAGACAATAAAGATGGATGCATCATTAACACCCACCAGTACTACACCAGTCAAGAACTAGAACAGGGCACAGATGAGAACTAATCAAAACAAGTATTTTGGTGAAACGAGTATATACCACATATGTCCAGCTATTTATTGTTTTTATACATCCATTTAGATATTAAGCTTAAATAGAAGGTCTACAACAAATGGCTGGAGTGAGGAGGAGCAATACCTAATGAACTCATTGTCACCCTTGTCCTGATAGTGGGGGCTGCTAAAAAGGACTGCCTCACTTTGGGTTCAAATCATTTAAAAAGCACCAACCAGATCACAAAGCTACAGCACCAGTTTACAATTAGAACCCCTGCTAAGGCTTTTATTTGGTGGTATTTTTAGTCACCTTCGATTTCCAAGCATTACAGAATCATACATTCAAAATTCTCTTTCAAGCTGTTACTGGGAACATTCTGATGTTGAAATTTTAGTTAAGATTCTTACCTAGCAAGAAGAAAGTGGGAGCTGCTGCTTTGAGGAAACCCAAAATAGCAAAGGGAAAACAGCCAAAGAGTGATAAAGCTGCCAGGGTTAACAGTGAAGACAGAGTTTCCCAGGCTGAAGTGCAAGCTTCCTCCCTGCTCTACTCGTACTAGTGGGGACACTGCAATAAGGGAAGATCAACTCTTCCAGCACTGGGTTGTGCTAAGAGTTACTTGAACGAGCAACAGACAGCACCAAGAGGGATCTGGCCCTGCTTCTACAGCAAGACAGCAGATGTTGCTTTCCGGGCATTTTCTGTGGACTACAGCAGACAAGAATTAGCCTAGGAGGTAGAATTCAGCCCTGGAGTTCACCAGCACACACAGTACAACAGCCAGAAATATTCCAGTTCTGAGCCCAATACTATCACAAAAGTTTTTTGTCTCAAACTGTGCCAAACCAGAGCACCTAAAAACTCAGAAAGCAAGTCTAATATTGTCTCAGCAATAGCAAACCTGTGCCATAAACTAATCAACACAGCTCTAAGTTGAGTGTTACACCAGTCAATATCTGCCATAGAGCTGTTTAAGAGCAGCAACAAAATCCTATTCTTTATACTTGGCAGGTAAGTGAAGTGATTTTCAAACTACCAGACACACATGTGAGCTGAACAGCTTCTTTTGATGGATTTTTAATGGTGTGTGCTTTGGTTTTTATTGTTTGGAGCTTAGATACTTTTTTGCGAGGTTTGTTTTAAAATGCAAATGTATATGTAAATTTTGAGTCTACACAGATTATGTTGGGACTTTAAAATTTCTTTGAGAGTGTATTTTGTACACAAAAATCATACAATCGTATTCACATAGTCTACACAGAATTTCTGCTGTCACACCTCAGATTACTTAAGATCAGAGAGAAAAGTTTTCCAAGTTTTAGAAGGAAAGACTGAGTCCCGTGTTGACAAAGTGCTTTTACAGTGTGTCAGAATCTAATTTGCATTGACTGTCCACCTTCAGGTCAAGAGGTGTCCCAGGCCGGTATGGATGACATTTGCTTGTAGACAGTGATCATTTGTATCTCGTTTCCCTTGTGTAACATGATCTTGTCACAGGCATCAACAACCACCAAGTGCATTCAAAGTAACATTTGGTGTCTGATTATGACTAAAAGTATGTCATCAGTTGAATTGAAATCTGGGATGTGGCACATGGATCTGTGAAATCACTGCAGAAATCACAGCAGAAAGCAACTGGGACCAGATATTTTTCGAAGTGTTACTTACTGTACAGCACGGGGTGAGGAGGATGAGCTGGCACGGGCTGTGTAGAAGGACCTGGGGACTGTGGCTCATCCGTGCTCGTGCCCGACTGCTGGAAAGCCAGGTCGATTTCTTCATCTGTCAGGCCTGGGGGAGCAGAGGAAATGAAATCAGTTTAGCACCTTTACCCACTTGATGCACACATAATTAAATTCTCAAGCCAGGCAGAACCCTTTCAAGCTGCAAAGAATTTTGGCACTGACTTGAGCAGTAATGCCTCCCCAATTTTGGATTCACTGGAATGTCTCCCTCTCTCTTTCTCTGTTGCAATTTAACCTTAAGCGACAGAATATTAGCCTCAACGCTGCTTCCAAATGTGGCTCATTCAATTTCCTTAATTTATCCTTGAGTTTATTGCTGCTTTTGAAGTAGCTTTCTATTGCAATTCTCCATTCTTCCCCCGAAAAAAAGATACCATCAACTGCAAATGTGGCTCATTTTAATCTGTAATGGTGTAAAAAAAAAAAGAGGGGAAAAAACTAACAATAATGCATGAAAACAGACAGGGAAACAAAAACCTAATTATTGGGTTAGACGACTAATTAGTCTAGATCGTTTCCGAAGACGGGAATAATTTGCTTTATTTTATGACAAATGCAGAAATAAAATGAAAAAAAATCAGGACTG
Source organism: Erpornis zantholeuca (assembly GCA_013400515.1). Taxonomy (NCBI): domain Eukaryota; kingdom Metazoa; phylum Chordata; class Aves; order Passeriformes; family Timaliidae; genus Erpornis; species Erpornis zantholeuca. The sequence continues at coordinate 308,591 of VZTN01012926.1, forward strand.
ACTGTGATTAGTATGAATGGGACACAGAATGTAAGGAGGAAATAAAACTATAACAAAACAAATCAAAACAAGGCCAAGCCCAAACTTTCAGCTGAGCATTGCCCCGGCCCATTGGTGCATGATTAGATTGCCCCAGGGCAGCCTGGTTTTCATTTCTCACAGAGCTGTAGTAACACTGCACACATGGTACACATTGCTGCAGTGACTCCTGCCATAGGAACGCCAGGATGACCATCTGTGATTGGCCACAACATATGGAAAGAATTTGGCCAACAAGGGAGAAAAGAAAATCAGCTAAAGGACACAGGATGACCAGCATCTCTAAAGAAGGAAGCACAGCTGGATTATTTTTTCCAAAAGGAGAAAACATCCTCTAGAAAAAGAATCTAGTACTCAGATGGCAACCACGAAGTGGGAGCTGGGCAGCTGTGTATCATTTGCTGTGTTACTCTCCTGCACAGAAGCACATAAAAACCCAGTGTCCCTGCTAGGAGAACAGGGATTCGGGCCCTTTCACCACACATACAGCGTATGCAAAAACACTCAGGAAGGTGGGAAGGGAGATTATGGATTTAAGGAAGGAGATTTAGAAGATAAGAGGCAGACCACTTGATTCTCATGTGATTCATGTAGGGACTGAGCACAGCAAGGAAAATGGTATGAACAGGACAGCACTGGGAGAAAAACAGGGGAGTACATTCTCTCCATCACCCCCATTCGAGATGCATAAAGCATTGCTGGTAGATTAAATTCCTGAACTTAATCCTTTAAAAAACTATCTTTTTAACATTACAGAGACATGCAATATAGAAAATGGTCAGGCCACTGGGCATATTTTCAGGATCTTTAACTTCACTGCATAGTGGAAGTCTAGATAGAATAATCTGTAGCACAAACAATATTGCCAGAAATAAATACAGAAGTCTGCCTCAGAACTGTTATTTAATATGATAAGGACCAGCAGAGTGCTTGTGGTATTCAGAAGGCTTTATAATTATTAACAGACCTTCTCCCTATTTCTGTGAGAGTGTGAGAAACTGTGAGCTCCTGTGAGACACTATTCATCTACTCCACAGAGCATTTCAGAGAAGTTCAGTGATTTCTCTAACAACGAAATATCAGTGTAAGAAAAAGTACCAGAAATTGAAAGTTCCTGATCTTTGGTCCTGCGATCTGACAGAATCACCCTGTCATTTGTATTTGATGCATGGCTCAAATAGTAAGGAACCAAAACCACACAAAACAATATGGAACAAGACTTGCAGTGAGTGTAATAAGAGGCAGATAAACACAACTCAGCATATTGCATTACTCCCAAAAGCAGTATTTATGGTGTCTAATACATGTTAAAAAAGCAAAGTCCAATTAGAAAGAAACTGTTTTAACCAGCTACTAATTATCCAATGTAGAACCCATAAACAGATGCCAACACTGCAGATCACTAGCAACTACTGGATTTCATAAAGATGGAGACAATATTAGTTGCTGGCTGTAAATGTGGCATTTTGTTCTATTTCCATGCAAATCTGATAATATTTAACACTTAAAAACATCAGAAGTAATGGAAGATCTTCACTTCATTCTGCAAAAAGGGCAGAAAACAATGTCTGTTGTATCCTAACCATACTATGTTCTCATCCTGTTTGAGAAAAAAGGTAAAATCTTTTGCAGATAAAAAGAACCTTAGGATTATTTTGAATTTGCCAACTAGGGACAAGTATCACTGTTTCCATTTAAACCCTGCTGTGCTGTGAAGAAAAAGATGATGTGAATGATAGAACGATGGGAAGCCTTTGACATTGCAATTCCTGGCTTGAGTAGTACAAATTAGAATCAGTACTACTTCCCTGGACTATTCTGCCTTGTGAAGTGGTCTTGGCCATGGTACTAGTGGCACTAGACAGAAGAATATCACAACTACATCCCTTCTGAATTACCACAGGAGAAGACTGGGATTGCCATCACCTTGGAAAACCTCTTTGTTCATCTGGACAAGATGCTTTTAAGGCCTTGTCATCTTGGCCTCAAGATCAAGGGAGTCCCGGAGCTGATTCCTTTAGCATGTATGTGGAGTCAGTCTGCACAGTGGCCACTCAGTAATACAAGCCATCTGCGCACTCAGAAATATCCCTGTCTTCACGCTGGTCATTCCTCACACACAGTAACAAAAATGGACAAGATATTCTAAGGCTCTCCTCAGGCAATTATACAGCCAACTCATCACATTTCCCTTGGAATGATTTTTTTTCAAATTCACCACCTACACACATGTATGCACACAGTAGGAGTTTTCCATGTCCAAATTATTCAGCTTTGTTATATTCATTACATACAGAAGTGTGAATTTCTAAACCAGATCTAAGCGTCATCTGTTCCAATATCTCATCTTGCTTTATTTTATCACAGTCCTATCACTGCACTACATGAAAAAGTATCCGTGTTCATTCATTGCTGTAATCTAGCAGGAAATTGGCAACCCAAAAATAATACCACTGCCCTTGGATGCAAAAGCAGTGCCACAAAAACTGGAGCTTTGTGTCTAGTACAACTCTCAAATAGGTATCTCAAGAAAATCACCTCAGTTAACAGTGGAATTGCTCTAAATCCACTTTCCAACATGCCGGAAAACAAACATTTTCGTTGTTCTGCAGCTGCAGCAAGATCAAGTCCATGCAGAATGCAAAAGGTTAAAAGGAACAATAAAGGAAACTGCCAATTGTAAGTGAATTATATTTGGCTTTGAAAGCTGAGCCACGGCTATATTATAAAAGGCATCTCTTTGCGTTGTTTACCATCACCCTGACTAATGCAGACCTTTTTTTTGTTTTAAATAATCTCATGCAAATTAGACACACACTTCCTTCCAGTTGATTGCTATCTGCAAGGAATAATCTAACCGCAGAGGGTACTGAGCAAGGACTGAGCTGAGGAGAAGGATGCACGGAAACTGTCTTCAGAGCCCCACAGAATGCAAACCTGTTCCCTTCCCCCAACATCCATTTCATTCCTCTACAGCACCACAGCCATTGCAAAGAATTAGTCATAATTTTCACAAAGCTTTAAAAATTCCTTTTCAGGCTTCAGTGTTGATTTGAATAATCCAGCACCCACGATTGTTTTGCACTCAAAGGCTCTTGCTGACCCTCTTTTTTGATTGTCACTGCTGCCACTCAATTTGCAGGCGTCACTCACCCTCTGTAAATTGTAGTCAAACACAGAAACAGAGCAAGTCAGAGAACGAAATGGGTTGTCACAAGCATCTCTTGGTGCCTGCACCTCGGGTGTTGTATAAAGAGCTCTTTTGTACAAGAACTTTTAAGACTTGACTGTCTGTTTATGTCCTTTTATAATATATATTACTCTTTAAGGACCTCGTGTACATCGAAATACCGTTCCTCTTACGACCACTCTGAAGTAGAGGAGTACTTACAGTACTGTTACCCATACTTCACAGATGAGGAAGAGGTGAAACATACAGATATGAGAAGTGCTCCAAGGTCAGAACTGAACCTCCGGCAGTCAGAAAATAAAACTCCGGAGATGTGAGTTTTACCTATTTTGTGTCAAAACACAGTAGCAATAATTGCAGTGTAAAACCCTTCCATGAACTTAACTAGACAAGCCACTGCTTTTTCTTCTTCTAATGCAGGCTCTGACATATTAGTGACAATGCTTTTCCCATCCTATACACTGAAATATATTTTCCTTCATTATGTTCCTCCTTACATTGCTCAGTCTAGTAATTCACACAGGATTTTCATAACCTGAAGGCTACATCAGTTTTGGGAAAACATTTCTGTTTAGGTGAAATTAAGAAATCTGCCATAATAAGGAAAGGTGGTGGGAAAAAAATCAGCTCCTTTGTGGGTTTCCAAAGCCAGCTTTATTACCACTCTAAAAGACCACCCTGAAGCAATCCCGCCACCCACCCTTCGGCAGGGACAAAAGGCAGGAGGAGAGAGTATGGGGCAGGGGCGGCAGCTGTTGTTTTTTTCCCCACACACTTTCTATTAAGGAGAAAACAAAGTAGGACAGGACAACTTGTTCAGCTACAACAAACTATGTGACTGAAGTTAGTGCTTGGTACCATATGACTAAAAGGAAGGTCTGCTGGTTGGCACCCTGAAATGACATTATACTTCTGTTCCTGGAAGCCACTGAGTCAACTCTGCTCAGAAAGAACACGGCCACATTTTAAAAGAATCATCATAAAATCCTTCTGGGATCTGATCCAGACTAATGATTCCACCTGTTCAGTCAGTTACATGCAGTGCTGGGTGACTGTTATCAAATCTGTCTCCTACATGCTACTCTGTGCTTAGATGAATGTATTTCAAAAAGGTCAAAAAGGAAAAGCCTCCTGATCCACTTCTTTCATACATGGTCATTTGTGAGGCTGAGCCCAACCCAACACTTGAATAAAACCTAAGGTTTCAGAAGCATCACTCTGATTGTTTTCCCTTGATTTACACTGAGACGCTGCATTTGAATGTAAACATCCTGCTGCTGCACTTCCAGCTCAAACTTTAGTAAAGGATCCCACACGTCAAAGGGACATGGACTGGTCTCAACTGTCAGGCTGAAAAATGCAGAAATAAAAGTAATTTGAAAAGTTGCTAAAAGAGCTTTGAATTCTTACAGCTCTATTCATCTACGTGACTGTTAATTATGCAAGTGCAATCTTTCAGAAACATGATACACTTTAACCCATCACTGTGACTAAGCAGCAATCAGAACTGATAAGGGAGCTCTAACCTCAGCTGCACAGCACTAAAATAAGGAAAATCAGACTAACAGAACAATGTTACGAATTATACAGTGAGTCAGCCAGGAATGAAAAGGTTAAAATAAAAAGTATTTTGGCATAACAACTATAAATAAATAAATAAATAAATAAATAAAGCAGCAGTTTCTCTTCCTGGCTAAGCTTTTTGGAGTCTATAATAAAATGAAGTGTAATGGAGGAGAGGAGGGCAATGTCAGAGGGTGAGGGTTTGGGAGAGAGGTTGTTAAGTATCTCCCTCTCCTCAGCTGTGTTTACTCCATTTACAGGATCCCGGGTGATTGATAGACAGACAAAAGAAAAGCAAGCAGATAGTAACCCCCCTTTGGGAGCATCAGCAAAGGGGAGAACTCCTGACATCATCTAGAGCCCCAAACTCTCTTTAGCCACTTGTAATTAAAAGGACAGAGCAAGATACGCAAACCACAGAAAAAGTAAAAGAGGATTTTTTTTTTATTATTTATTATTAACATTTTGTTGGAACAGTAGAGTGCAATAAGGACTCTCAGAGCCGTTAGAAGTCGTCGGGTGACCTGCAGACCCCTATTTCCCAGAGCCTTGTATAAAATTGAATTTTTTAAACATAAATTACACGTAATGACGACACTGTAAAAACTAACAGTAATGGAAAGCTGTGCTGTATTTCATTAGCCTGTATTATTCCATGCCACCTGATCCAGCCGGGCCTTGTTTATGAGTTAGTGTGTTAGCAGATGCCGATGGAAGCATTTGCTTCGACCTTGCTCTTCTCATTGGGGCATGAAATTACGACGGCAGCACCTTGATATTACAGCCATAAATACAGTAAACTGCAAATTTAAGCCAACGGCTCCTATTGTCTCTGAACATAAAGCTGATCGGTATTTATTTAAAAGGAGAACGAAAAAAAATATTATATATCACCTTGTTTATGGGTCCAGTGTCCCCCCTTCCCCTAATCTGCCTTATTCACTTGGTTAAATACTAAACAAACAAACTAAATCCTCTCTATTTTCTACTGATTAAATATTCTCATGAAATGAGTACTGTCTTCAGAAAACTGGATCAAAGTATTTTCACTCTGAATAAGAAAAGACAAGTGACTTGCTTAGCACGTCTTGGAATGAAAGAAACAGAACAAGTACTACAACTTTTCTTCTCAGTTTTATATATATATGACAAGTTCGAAATGGAAAATGAAAAAGGTGATTCTGGTCACTCATTCACATTTGTGTGTGACATATATGCATATCAATAAGAAACATGTTTTCTTCCAGTTTCTATTTAAAAATATCTCCCATGTTAATACTATTTCAAAATAAGGAGGAAAAAGAAAAAAAACTGCAGTAAGGTTAATGGAGAAAAGCATGGGATTCCCCCTCTTAGGCAGCAAACGGGAGGGAGAATGCCTCACTCTCCTATGGGCATTTTGGGTAAATACCCACTAAAATTTATCAGAGGGGAAAAAATCAAATACAAAGGCAAAAGGACATGGTAACATCACAAAGCATACCACAGCATAAATCACAGCATTTTAAGTCAGTCCAAAATGCATTTCACTGCTAGTTTCAAGGCAGGGAAAATACAGTTTCTCTTGCAGCAAGAGAGGTCAGGTCTTCCTCTTCTAATGTAAAGTAAGCTCTTTGCTTAAATGAAGTATGTTACCTCTGTTCCACGTAAGAAAGAAAGAAAGAAACAGATACCTTTAGTAAAAGCTCCCAATACTAAGGTATACATTTGAGGGGTCAAGGCACTAAGAGAATGCAAGGAACATCATGCAGGACAAAAACAGGACATGCTCAGGATTCTGCAGTGCCAAAGTCCCAGCAGATGGAGTGCTGTCACAGCCTCAACAGGATTTGGACACCTCTTTTTTGAATTAATCTACAACAAATCTTCAGGCAGCAGACAGCACAATTCAACAGGCATAATTTTTGCTCCACAAATAGTTCAAAATAGAGAAAAAAAAAGGAAATAGCAACATGACTCTAAATCAAGCAAGACAGGTCCAGAAGTCCTCGCTAACCTGAATTACAGAACCAGAACTTTTGTTACAAAGTCCATTAACAATCTTACACACAACAAGTATATGCAAAAACACAAAATAAATTCAAACTTGGGTACCTTCTTGTGAAGACTTGTCTATTACGGAATCATTCTCAGAGCACCACGGTCATCAGAAAAGACAGAAGAAACAAGTCTTTCTGTACCATAAATAAAAATCTCTCCTAAAAATGGGTGGGGTTTTATTTTATCATCATCTGTGATTATGATATTTTTATTTTTATTTAGGTGCCTTGCCTCCAGCTTTTCCTCTGTATTATGCCACGAGCATAAGCACAGTACCTGACAGAAAGCCTCCTTCGAGAGGACACGGGTGGAGTGTGTCCCCTTGCCTACTGCGTGACGGAGGTGGAGACGCAGCACGTGTGACTGGCCTGGAAGCCAGGGCTGCCACACAGGAACACAGGACATACGTTCAGCCAGCTCATGATGTGAGAACACTACATAAGAACAAAGAGCCCCACATATTTAAAATTATTTCAAATTAGTATCTACTTGGGGTTTGAAGGCTTTGAAGACTATGCCAGGATGCCAGTTCCAAAGTAGTTTATCAGGAATAGTAAATAATCAGGGCTCTGACATTAGTTTAAAAGAAGTCCTTCGAGAGCAAAAAATCCAGCTAATGGAAGAGACACTACTCCAGCAACCATAGTGCTGTCATGACTCGTTACCACAACTGACAACCTCCCTAGAAATACGAGCAGGCATTCAGAGAAAACAAGTGTTAGATACACTAAATGGGTAGGTTTCCAAGCACATCCAACTTGTGACCAGTAAATTCTTTCTGCTCTTCCTGCAGAGAAACAAGTCTCACAGGGATGGTTCCTGATCCTCATTATTTGTATAATACTCCTGAAAGATCCCAAAAGGTGCTCACTGGGCAGGTACTGTGCACACCACAGAAGCCAGTCAGACCCAAAGCATCCAACAGTCTGTGTGAAGGAAGGACAGCCTGCAAAGAAAATCCCTGCACACAGAAATGAAGTAACTTGCCCAGAGTACACACCGGGCCTATGCAATTTCCTATTAAATTGGGAACTATGACATGAAGCATTCTGTAAGGGTGAAAGGATATTAATTTCTTCTACATGTTCATTTCCAAAAGCAGGACAGTTTGGTACACAGCCCTTAAGAAACCCATGCCTACCATAGCTTATAAAGCTTACCACAGAATTTAATAGAGCAGTGACAGAAAACATTTGTGCTTCAGATCCATTTATTTTGTGTGAACAAAATATATTTTGTTAAGCAGCTTGTTGAGCAATAGTAACAAAATGATTAGCCTTTGGCTACTCTTTGATCAGCAATATTATCTTCAGGAGCTTCTAAAGAAAAAGCCAGAGGTGGTCTTAAATTCAAGTAAGGTAAAACACTGGCAATACAGGAGGTTTGGTTTTGATCTACCTTTGGAACACCAATTTTAAACTGTATTTTCAACAACTTGAACCAGCATGTCACAAGAATTCTAGTGCTGATTCAGAAGGAGCTGGCCAGGGGGGATTTGCAGTCAACCAGACATTTGTAACTCCAACTTCGTTGCTACGGCAGCAAAGAATGCCCAGGCCTTTCCCGGTATGGGGCTGAGCATACTGTATCAGATCTGATTGCAAAGCCTGGCCTTACGTGGAACTCCGGATCACTCACTGCTGATCTGCGGTTACTAGACTAGGCTGGCCTGCAGTTCTAGAAGCTACCACTCTTTCTGCCCAACCTGGCATTCAAAACAAAGGAATCATTAAAAGAACAACAATTTCAAGCCATTATAAGAAAGTATTTAACCAGATTTTTCAGAATATCAGAGGGATTACTTAGTTTTATATATAAGAATGGGAAAGTCTGTCCTGATGCACCATTTCTGTTTCCTTGCATTACTCTGGAATTACTGATTGCCCCAAACACACTAACAGGAGCACCTGGCTATTTTCTACCTTAGACAAAACCAGTCACAGAGTAGCCTCTGCAGACTAAGACAAACTGCAATGCAAAGAGCAGCTTGCCTCAAAGCTGTTTATTTCCTCTTCTACTTTAAACTTTAGAAAGGAACAAAACAAACCCATTTGTTACAGACTTAACACAAGAAAAATCATATCAAGTGTCTATAAATGAAGTCTGAGTGTTTGAAGAACACACAATGAAGCACTGAACACACAGTATGACAGGGCACACTGGACACTCCCTCTGTCAGGAAGTTGCTATGGGGAGCATGGAAAACTCATGTAGCTACAGCTGCCTGTTTTAAGAAAATGTAAAAATACATGGAAATATGTATGGGAAAACATATGGAAATGTAAAGAAACTAGCACTGGGTGAGGAGCCATGAACCCATGCCTTTTTCTGACAACCTTAATAGATCATCTTGGCTCCTCTAACCCAATAGACACTAGGGAGTCAGGGAGTCACCACACTAAGAAGATAAGTTGAATTAAGAAAATTACATCTAAATGCTACATATTTGATTATTATGGTACAAATGTTTCAGGTAAATCTGGTTTGCACTTCCCCCAGAAAGACAGAGATGCTACTACACTATTATAAAAAGACATGTCAGCAGGATTTCATTACAGATTGTAAATCACCCTCGTTCTTCGTTCTTCTGTTTTTGAGAAATTTTTTACATGCCATTAAAATATTGTTTGCTGAATGCTACTAGGAAGGTAGCCACCTGTAAAATTAAAGGCTGATGCTGCCAGTAACAGTGTTGAAATACTTTCTGTTTAAAAGACAAACCTACTCTGTAATTTTTAACACAAGTATATAAATATTTCTCCACCCACCCTACACAATTTTGTTGGTTACATCACATCCATTTAGACAACAACCATCTATGTCATCACACAGGATGTTAATCTTGGGTGGGGAAGAAAGAAACAATAGTAAATGAACTTTTAAGAAACCAAGATTAGACATTCAAGCAGGGTCCTTCATGATGAAAGAACAACAAAGACAAAAAACATTAGGGGACAAGTCAACAAAAGAGAAGTTTCAAAAGATCATTTTTCATTTCTTGGTTTGTTTATTGTTTTTTTTTCTCTCCTTGTGCCTTCCACAGAGCCTCTTCAGGGCTCTGGAGAAAATTAAAGAGCCTGGATTAAACGCCCAAAGGACGACTAATGCTAACAATACTAAAAATAATGAGGTTAAGTGGTGTAAAAACTATGGTGACCACACACAGAGAACTGGAGTGGTAAGGTAGAAAAGGAGTTTCATCATTGCTCCCTCGGGACATGCACAGAACATACTAACTGCTTCTAGTTCTCTGGGGTTCCGATTACCATGCCAAACACACCTCCAGAGTTTCCTTATTAGTATAATAAAAAGCCTCTACACATTTGTGTTCTATTCCCAGCGTTGCTATTGACCTTGTGTAGGCCATTTAACCTCCATCTGCCTCAGTTTCTACATCTGCAAAAGAGAAATAATATTACACAGTATCTTTTCCAAAACATTTCAGACCAGTGCAATCCTGTGCAAAGGCTGACAGGTTTGAGAATCTATACATGCCTTATATGCACTTGAGTTAGGTATGGCATTTGCAACAAATAATTTATTCAAATAATGTATTTATCCCTTTTTTTTTTGTAGATCATCTATGAAAATAGTTTCAGATTTCTAACTCTCATCAAGGACTCAAATTCATGCATTGCTTTGGGTGCTAAAATACACAGCATTTCTCTGGTCTCCTTTCAAGCCAAGTGCTGCCCTCAAAATCCAGTCAATGGGGTTGAATATTCAATAAGGAAATACAGAAATATCTGTAATTTTAACACTGTCTGTTGTCTTCTAAAGCCCCACGAAAATTCCAGCCCAGGAGTTAAAATGGGAGTGGCTATACAGAATTCACACAGAAACTGGACTGAATATTAAAAAACACTTATGGGCAAGTTCCTGCAATATAACACAAGACAGATTGGCAAGGGAGGCAGCTGAAGCCGTTCAAAGTATGTGGGTAGCTCTTGGAGTTTCTGGGCTTGGAAATATTCCCTAAACAAAGGAATTACCCCACAAATAAAAAGGGAGTGAATAAAAATGGGAAGATACTCCCTTCTGGGCACTACATAAGACTGTGTCCCTTCTCTGGGATGCCAAAAAGTGGATCACCATCACTGTACAGGTCTGCCCAAAGAGCTGTTCAGAGGCAAGGTCAATGACAAAGGGCCAAGGCTGCCCTTTGCAGATCCCTCTCTCTCCACGTGGCTTTGCACCCTGCAGCCTCAGAGCACAGGAATCATGCCAGGCACAGGTACAACAGTGTTGCAGGGGAAGCAACTGTTTGTTTAAGAGGCAGATCCTTGAGCAGCAGCTCCATCCCTGGTCCCCAGGGATGCCACAGCCTCCAGACTCTTGAGTGCCAAGTGTAGCAACCACATACACCAACTTAGCCTTCACAGTCACCACAGGAGATAAAGCTCACCAAACGGACTCCAATTCTGTTCTTCCTCCATTTTCTCCCTGGTTTTCTTTTACTGCTACTGCTGTCTGTCTCAGGTGGCCTGGCATGAAAAAAGCTCTCCTTTTATGATGAAATATGTGGGACCAGGTGAGGCCCTGACTCTGCAGAGAACTGAACAAATGGACAAGAGCAGACAGTGCATATGCTGCTAAATACCATTCTCAGCTATCCCAGCTTTAAGAGACACACGCACACAAGCACTTGCTTTACCCGACACTAAACTCACACCTCGCAAACAAATTATTTAACTACTCTATCCCCCAAGGAAGACAGTGATCATTTCAAATGCAGCTCCCTGCTCGTCTCTCACATACACGCAACGGCCTGATAGGTTAAATGCTGCCATTTAATTACAGTAATGGAACCTGCTATTTTTTGGTTCCCTTGAATCCTCTCTCGCTCTCTTTTTTAAACACATACAGAGTCATCTTTTAAACATGTGTTTTATATCCCAAGTTTAACAGCTGCATTCACCTGGTTACTTGAAGAGCAGGAGTAATGATATTCTGATATTCTCCCCTGTACCTCCAAGCAACAGTCTTTTAAACACTACATAAAAAACACAGGCTGGGGGATGCTGTAAGAAGGGATCCAGGCTAACACTGCAGAGGCCAATCTGCCCCTTCATTTACTGAGACGGTTTGCGTTGATTTTATTGAATAAAACCAGCTTAACCTCTTAACCAACCCTCAGAGCAGCTGAGGCCTGGAATGGTGGATAAACATGAAAATGCTTTAAGTAATTTTACTGAAAATTCTATACATCAGTACATCACACTGACAGTATGGCACAGTACAGTTATATTTATAGATCTATGGTTGGCAGTCAGAATTATCTCAGATCTAACTGTTAATACATCTGCCTCAGTGCCCCCACCAAAATGGGGATGGTATTTCCTCTGTTTCCCACTAAAATGTGGAGTTTGCAAACTGTTTCAAGAATGGAAAGGTCTAATGAAGAAGAAAAAATGTAATCAGAAATGCCTTAAATTAATCTTATAATCTTGCAATTTCACAAAAGGTGTCACAAGCTTAGTCAGCTAATATTTGTAGAGTACTTTGAAGATGCAAAGGGACAGAGAAATATGGGATATAGGTGTGTTAAATTCTTGAGCATGCTGCAGAACACCTTTTTCTCAAGTGAATTCAGGAAGGAGGCTGTAGGTGGCCAAAGCCCAGAGAGTTTTATGGTTAGTTATTATTGAAGGAGGGCATATAACACAGTACTGTGAGTAACACTAGTGGATTTTACATTTTATATTGCACAGCAATTAGAAAAAATCCAGAAGCAAAGTGTAGGTACTTCCCAGTCAAAATAAATTCTTACCAATGCTAAGGCCACAACACTCCTAGAAAAATACCCATATTACATCTGTCCTCAGTTTTAGTTATCCTCTAAATGTGAAAAGCTTATTTATTTGTTCCGTGGTAGTTGGCTCATAATTGGCGAGCCAGCCACGCAGGGATATTGCCCATCTTCATTCTCTGGTATGGATATCCACTGGTGTCTCTAAAGGATGGAATCTTAAAAGGTGAGGCAAGGCAGAGACAAAGACAAATTTAATTTTATCACTGTAAAAAGGGACATTTCCACATGGGCAGCAAGGACATGAATATCATGTGTATGCAGGGGTGGGGGGATTATAAACGCATTTTTGGCGAAATTCAATAAAGCTGATTCCACTGCATAAGGTCAGCAATTTACTTTTAAAAAATGATATGATTGCAACTTTTAATATAACCCATGTATTTGCTGCAAGATGCTCTAGAAGATTGTGTAATGTAACCACCTGACCTCTCCACAGGAGCAGAGATCACCCCATTTACCCTTTATTGTCTTGCTAAAAGCAATGCACATTTGCACAGTATGACAAAGTCAACAGCTTTTACTTCAGAGCACCTCAGGTTTCATGAGAATGAATTCTCTGCTCTGTTCTTGGGGAAGTGGAGTTGCCTGGACTAGGCTCCAGGAGAAAGAATAGCAAGGAGTGAACCAAAAACTAAATTAACCCCTTAGTTATGGAAAGAGTGATTGCATTCCAGACTAAAATTAAGAGGGAATAGTGCAGCAGAAAAGCAAACTGTAGGATTCCATGTTCACGGGTACACAAGACATAATTCTAAACAGAACAAAAATGTTGTCTAAGAGATTCTAGAGAATTATCTCATACCAGAACTTATTTTATCTTTCCTAGCAGAAAAGTATCATTAGGTCTGAGACAGATTTCAGCAGAAGAACATCACAGATTATCCTAACTATCCTTGTTTTAGTCTCAAGAGGGAAGGCTGTCTTTTTAGACTTGGAATACCAGGTTCACTCTCAGAGCGGGTCACAAGCTGAGTTCGTTTATTTGCTCTGGGAAGACTGTGGGGAAACCCTTGGCTTGATGACCATGAAAAACAAATTCCTTCTGTCACAAAAATATTTTTATACAAATGTACATAGATTTCTTCAACTGTCTCAAGGTGACTCTTTCTTCAAAGGTCAAAGCTGCAGGGCTGGATTAGGATTGCACGCAATCTGCCTGAGCCTTGACATTCTGACATTCTAAAATGTGCAGCTTTCCCCTCCCATACACAGCTGATGGAAGTAAACTCTCAATCTCTCTGAAAGTGTGGCTTTTACTGCAGTACCTTCAAAAATCACACATTGCAGCACCAAGAACTCTGAAACAAGTATATCAGAGCAGTTTATGAACATAGCTAACATAAATCTTACTGAGTCAATAAGGCAAAAGTGGTAATTAACCCCATTTTACAGATGGGCAAGCTGCAAACAAGAAATTTACCCAAAGCCAACTAAGCAGTCATGTCTCAGATCTCCCATGCCTGCTCTTATATTGTAACTACAGAAGTGACTTTCTCTTGGACTTGGCATTCACTCAAAAACATGATAAATACATCATTAAATTTACAGGTCAGACTTAGGGACTGGGTGTTTTTTACCCATCACCAGGGCTAACAATTTCAGGCCTTGGAATATAACTGACTATTTTAGCATTATCTTCTAGGATAGACTTCAATTCACTCTGCAGTAATCATATTGTTTTTTCAGTGCTACCAGGAATGGAAACATTACTTTGTCAGTAAACAAGGCAGATATGACTCAAAATGCACTCAATGAGCAATAGGAGTTAATTTTGCAAAGCCATTTTTAACGGCTCTTTTACATTACATAGTTACTGTCAGAGACCCAAGTGGAGAGACATCATTAAACCCATGACATTCCAATTATTTGTTAAAATTAAGCTTACAAACAGCATGTTGTAGCATGCACAGCTTCCTAAGAATCAAACCGGTCTGCTCCAATTTATCAATAATTTTCAAGCCAAGAAAGGATTGGTTTCCTTTGTACACTGCACCACAAGGGTAGGTTATGTCTAACCTGATGTCAGGTGATTTTCTGCCCTCTCATGAACGACTAGTGATGGGGACAAGAGTCAGAGACCGGCAATAGACTGATTTCTCCATGTGTATAGGGACTAAACAGACTAGTTTTTTCAAACTTCCGTTCAAATCTTGAGGAATGATAGTGAAGCATTTCTTCAACTATATTCTTCCCAAAACCCTTACAACTCCAAAGAAGCATCAGATCTGATTCCCAGGATGTCCTAAGGCTGAGCAGTTTATCACATTTTGTTAGCACTACAGTACATTCCTTGTCACCAAAGAAGCCAAGAAAATACGTAAAGTTCATGACAAGTTCAGACATCACAAACAGTGGCAAAATTTATGGGGGAAAAGAGTCAGCATGATGAATAGGCTGGTACTGAACAGCAGGTGACAGATCTGCATACGAAAGAGTGGCAGGACAGGAAGACATCCCCTTCTCAGCAGATGGATAGAGACTCTCAATCATTTTCAGGAAGAAAAAAGAAGGCAACTAATACAAAACACAGAATGGTGGAACTAATTTCTGGATCACAAGCACATCTATTCTTCTGCATTATATACTCCAGCAGCGGAAATCTCTGTGTTGAACATTATCAGCACTGGGCAAACACAGCGGAGTGCCACCAAGGGATGTGGCCGCCACTAATGTTGATTTAGATAGGAGCTGGTTTGGGTTTGTTAGCAATGACAGCTTTCATTCTCTCACTCTTCATTCTTCAGGTCTCTACTAAGCTCTTTGGGAGACAATCACACTTCCACATTTATGCAGGGTTGTGTAGAACCAAAGCTTGGATGGGAGGCACCTAAAGAACAAACTGTTTGCATGACAGGTGCAGGACATATTTTTCTTTAACCTAGCAAAATATTATAAGGCACATTAGCTGTCTTGCACAGTCATAAACAGAAGCCCAACCATCTTTAGTAATTGAATATCCCATAGTGCTTTTCAAGAATCTTAGTAAATTTTTTACTCAGTAATTATATTCTCTATCCCTAAAGTTCCCTCTGCAAGATCACTTGGATAAAGTATTCTTCATTTCCTCGCCTAAAAATCACATAGTGATGTTAAACAGCTGCTGTCCTCTACCTCAGAGGTGGATGCTTTTTAGTGGGAAGCACAGTGAGATCTAGATCACAGAATCATTTTGATAATGATAGATAACCCTATAAACACCATACATGCTCCCTGCAACTAGCTGCAAAGTTTCCATAGTTAATGGGTACAAGATCCTGAAATGAAAAGCATCATGAAAATGCAGAATGTGTTGACTTCCATTCAACCTCTACAGTAATTTCTGTAGGTCCACATGAGATGTTAGACTTTATGCTACTTGAACACCTGCTGCAAACTTCTTAAATAATGAGAAAGCACCTCCCTGCTTTTACCCATGCTAGTGAACTTTCTCTTGCTGTGTGTTAATTTGCACTAGAGGCTTAAAACATTGAGCATATTCTTGCAATAAATTTTTGCTATCAGTATCTGAATTTCAGGTCTTGCTTGTAGCTTTGCAAGGGTAAGTGATGAGGTCTATGCAGGCACTGATGAGAGCAGCTAGAGAACGTGCTACCTGAGCTGCAAGTACAAAACAGGACAAGCCTCACTCACACATCCAGTTGTACAATTGTACAACAGTACAACAATGCAGTACAATTGTACAACTGGTACAACTGTACAATTGTACAACTGGGTCTGGCTGGGGTAGAGCACTGTTTTTTATACTAACTAGTGTAGGGCTCTGTTTTGGATTTGTGCCGAAAACAGTGAACAGATTTTATGGAGCATCCCCTTAGATAGCTGGGGTCAGCTGACCCAACTTCTCGTGCACTTCCAGCCTCCTCGGTGTTGGCGTGAGAAGTGGAAAAAGGCCTTGGCTCTATGTGTAAGCACTGCTCAGATAGAGCTAAAACACCTCTGTAGTACCAACACTGTCTTCAGCACAAATCCACCACAGCCCACACTATGGAGAGGCCAACGCCAGCACAACAGTGAAACAAAGCCTTCGCTCCTTTTTTTCACCATCTCTCAAATCCATATCCTGACAGGAAGTTTGAAGAGAAGGACAAGTCATCTGGCATTCCTTGAGCAGTCAACACTTACAGTCTAATCCCACATTTGTGGATCAAACGTGGTACTTTCTAGAAAAGCATAAGGTTTGGAGGGCCAGTGCAGTTTGGCCTAAATAGGTATTCTGACACCATACTAAATCTGTTTTTCTGGCTGAGTTGGCACTGGACTCTATTGGCTTGCATTGTATTTCCTTCTCAAGAAAAGCCTTTGCAAAAACTGTTTGAGCTTCACTGAGACATGTTAAAGAATTAATTACAAAGCAAAGCTGAAGGAGAAAATTAATTTTGGAAACACAAGAGGTTACTTTTCTTTTCCTCCCTTTTCTGGAAGTGGGGGAGGAAAGGCAGTTATTTTCATCTTCATGCTGGGGGCAGGAGCTGGGAGCTGTCCAGTCGATAACCTGGCCATCAGAACAAGGTTTGTAATTAAAAGGTCAGTGACCTGGAAAGCTGGGGCCTCACTGTCAGAGCTTCTCAGTAATGACGGCACTATTAAATTAAGACTGTTATGAAATCAATGCTAAAAAAGCTTTCATGGTAACGAGATTCCATTCAAGGACATGCAAACTGCCTCATGAAATGGACTTGAATTATAAAAAAAGAGGAGTAATAAAAGAGGGTTAAATTGAAATCTGCTGAAGAATTTGCTTTTTTTAAGCCTTCCAGCAGTGGGCTGTGCCCCCTTCCCTCAGGTCCTGAAGGTGATTCACTTGGGTTTCTTTGACAAAGGGGAAAAGGTGGGTTCAACTTCCAAGAATGCAGACTACAGAAAGAGGAAGAAAATTAAGTCAGTTTTCTACTGGCGATTCTGGGGATGACAGCATTTGTTTCCAGAGGATCAAGTGTCTTTGAGTTCTGACTGGAAAGGGCATGTAAAATTTAATATTTTTTTCATCTCTTCAGAAATCACCATAGCCTGGCATCTTGACACTGGAAAGATTTTCTGGAACACTGATGTACTGCAAAAAACCTTCTGAGTGGACATTTTCCCAACATAACTCAACAATTGTACATTAACTTGCTCTAATGCACCTCAGTTCTTCCATCCCTATTATTTCTGAGCTCCTCATATACTTTCATCAGTTCCCACAATCCCCCTCTGGAAAGGCATTACTGTACTCATTTTACAGATGAAGAGAAAAAGCAACTAAGAAAACAGTTCTTCATCCAAGTTGACACCTCAAGTCTGTAACATAGCAGTTTTCCCCTTCTCTGCCCCAAAAATTCAGCACCCTGAAAACAGAGGTTCCCATGTATCGTGCATTTCCACCACCTCTCTCTGTCTTGCCAGAAGTTAAGAGATTCAGAGGACACAAAATTAACAAGCCACATGAGTTACCGGCTGGGTAACTGAGCAGTGCAGGACATCTGAGGCACAACAGTTAAATGACAGACACATTTCCACAAGGGTTTAAGCCCCACATGCTGTCTAATTACTCCCAAGGCGCCGCTGATTCTGTGGCATGTCATCAGCAGAATCAGCGAGTTGGACAAAAAACAAACAGCATCTTTTTTTTCTTTCTTTTCTTTCAGATACTCTGAGGGGAAACAGCTGTTTTTCCCTTCATCTGAAGAAGTTCATGATAAAAAGGAGGAAATGTCATAAATTACACAAAATGCCAGTGTAAGCTTCAAAGAAAATGATAAATGATTCTAATAACTTCATGTTTCTCATTAATGCCTCTGTATATGGGAGTTTAAAAGTGCTTAAGACAACAGAGAAATCTCATCTGACTTTTGAAAGCCCTTTTACAAATCTAGGATACCCTCAATCTCCTAACTGTCATCAACACCATATCACCCCATGTGCCAGAGAGCAGTTCAGCACCACCTGACCTGCACAGAAACAGGAACGCCTGATTTCAGCCTCTCCAACTACTGTTTCACCAAACCCAGTCCAGCTGATGATCCTGCAGAAACTTTCATTTCTCATCTCACTGAAATGTACTAAACCAAATCGAGCTCCTATACTAAATATTAAATAATACTAAAAGGAAATAAAATTTGATTGTCCTTTTTTAGGAAGGAGATGCTTGTAGAAAAAGAAGAAAATATTGTAATTCTAGGCAGAACCACCTCTCTGAGTCTCAGTAGCGAAACTACTTAGGCAAAGCCAGGCTTGCAGGACCTTTTTCAACTGGCAGTGAGGACTTCTCTACCAGACAGCCTCAACCAGGCATAAACATTACCATTGGGATGACAGGGACTGTATATCAGAGAATAGAGGGAACAGCCTACCAAACCCTGTAATCCCTCATCTGCTTGGGACTGAACCAGCCATGACATCTGTGTTTCAAGAATAATTGCCTCCAACTGCTAGCCCAACACGCCAGCACCAAACTCAGGCCACATTCCATATGGACATTATTTCCAGTGGCTCCTGGGTACAGGCGCTACTGGACCCTGCTCCTTCCAATCTCCCATGGTTAAGTTTAGGAAAAAAAAACAATTAGCACAAAGGGAAGGAGAGCTAATTAACAAACAAGAACAAACAAACAGTTCCACCAAACCATTTCTGCTCTTTAGTAATTATTAGCCAAGTAATTCATAAGAAGTATTAGTTGGGCCACAGTTTCTCTGTGCCTCCATCTCCCCACCCTTCCTTTTCTCCCAGTCAGGGATTTATTAAAATTAAACAGATTAGATGGAGCTCCTGATACAAAAAACTGTTCAATGAAGACTGCGGTGGGGAAGTGCAGAGCAAACACCAGAGACATTTGTCTCTAAATTGCTCTAAATACCTTCTGCAAATGAAATTCTAACCCAGCTGTGTTGAGAGAGAAAATGAGGACTAACTGGTCATTGTCAGCACAGAAGAAGATCAGGCAGTTATAATATAGCACGATATACTGGGGGCTAAGGATCTCTCGGCAACAATAGATTTTGTATCAGGTTACCCTGGGTAATCAGCACAGCTTTTAGGCTCAGCTTTCCCTTGCTTCATTGCTTCGATGATAGAGTTGAAATCCCCAAGCTTTTATGATTAATTACTCCCCGTAGGTCCACACAGTTCAAGGAAAAACTCATGGCGCACAGCGACCAACAGGCTCCAAATTTTAATGTCATCTTGATGGCAGGGCAGGGCAAGCAACATACCTGCGTGACTGGAATGTCCTCTTAACTGGCACTAGGACAGGCAGAGAGAGGATCACGCTCAAAATTATGTGCCCATGAACTACTTGTCATGACATCATTGCCAAAACACAGGGCTGCCATTCCCTTCTAGGTCCTCTGCTATTCAAGATGAGCAAAGTGGTGCATATACTTGAACTATCCATCTCATTACTTCAGGTATCAGGCATCTCAAAGAAGCAGTTCATAATTCCAAACAGAAAAATATGTATTTTGTATGCTTCCCTACTTCCCAAAGCTCAAGATCTTTAGCTCTAGAATTTGATGTACCTTGAAGTACTTATGACTTCAATATATATGTGGGTCACTCCCCTCTGAAGTTTGGAGTTTGTATTTTCAGTATCATTTCAACATCTTACAGTGCTCCACAGTGCATGTCATTAACTTCAAGTGAAAACTGTCATTATTTACATCCAGTGGTAAGCAATATGGTCCCAGGACTGTAGCAAAATATGGAGTGAACATTAACTGGAATGCACTGCAAGTTATAGAATAAGAACTTTAGAAATAAAAAAGGAACAAAAGATAGTTACACTATGAGTCAGAAAGTAAAATATATTCTCTGTAGACAATGACCAAAGTATGCTCCCCCTGACTAAGACGATATAGGATTTGTCAGGATCTGTTCTATCCCTGCTATAGAAAAGGGCTAAACTCAGTCAGTAGTTTACCATTTCAGCCTGAAAGTCAGGTTGACCCCAAGCTTGACCTTAACCTGACCTTGTTTACTTTAACCAAGTTCTTTGCCTCTCTCTGGCTCCCTTTGGAAACATTTGACCTTTTCACCCAGAGATTGGCCATTCTAAAGCCAGTGTCAGTAAGGTTTGAACTGACCAGCTAGTCTACTGCTCTGAGCTGTCCTCATTGCAGAAAAGATCTATAACAGTTAACCCAAAATTTTCCCATGTGTCTTTTGTATTCTGCAATTCCACATCTGGTGCAAATATTGCACTAGTCAGTTGGGAAGCAAAGAGACTGATATTTTTTATAAACTTCAGATCTTTTTTTGAAACAGACTAATTGCTTTGTCCGTAACATCTAATATTCCAGAGCAATACAGCTGAGCTTTACACTAATTCAAAGTCCCTCATTATCACTGAGATCACAACCTTAAGAGTTCATACCTTTTTTCTTCAGGAATGCTCTTCTGGTTGCCAGAGGACTTTGGCGGACCCGTGGATTCTGTAAAAATTTCACTGCTGTCACAATCTGAGGAGGGTAGGAGGATTGGATAAAAAGAAGAGAGAAAAGATCCAAGTTAGGTATGGTCAAATCTCTATTTAACATTAGCCATTGTGTACTGCAAGGTAAGACAACACACCCATCATGTGGAGATGGTCTGGAGCCAACACCAGCTTTAAGAAATGGTTCAACAAGTGTCAGAGCTTGTGGTTTAACTCTAAACAGACAGCACAATTACGGTATTTCAACCTAAAAGTTTCTGGTTGAATTCCTTTTGGAGCAGCTCTACCTGTACAAAAAACTCCATTAAGATTCCTAGGTGTTTCTGTTATTTATTTTGGGGTCTTCTTAATAAGTTGGCTCCTACAGTTAAAATCAACCTTGAGTCAATGCACGTGATCTGCAACAGTTGGCTTATTGTAAGAATGCTTCCTTTCTATCTGACTTAAAGCTCCCTGCAGATTCTAAGAGATTAAGGCCTTTTCTGCTATTATTCTAATTTACTGAAAGCAATAAATAAACCTCAGCTTCTCATGACTAGAGAAGAAGCAACTTCACATGTTTCGGATCACATAACAAAATGTCAAAAAAGTCACTTTGAATGACACAAACGGGTAGGCAAGTAGTTAAATTTATATTCCACACCAGCAAAAGCCACAGATGACTTTTGTCTACAAGACTGACTTCTACTTCTTCTCCAAGGTGACAGAGCACCTAAAACAGAGCACTTAGCCAAGCAAAGCGTAAAGTCTGGGATAATACTCAATGCCATCAACAACAACAGCACTGGATTTTGACATTTCCATTGAGTACTAGTGAAAGGTATTTGGTTTCTTCCTTCTTACGGTAGCTCCACTTTCCACATACTGCCCTATATTGTTATACAGGTTATTACATGTTACTTCACCAGTGATTCACTCTATTTTATACAAAGACATCTGTTCCGATTGTGGCATCATGAGGAATAATGTGCTAATAGCACATCCCTGTGAACTAGTGGAAGAGATTACTTCCCTTCTCTAGAAGTAAAATTAACCATCCTAATATGCTAGACCCATGTTACACAGGTCTTTAAGAGTTTATCTTAAAATACAGTTTCTGGAATTCAGTTCCAAAAAGGTTTCCAAAACTTTGACAGCAGAAAAAAGAAGGGAAAATACAGCATCACTCCTGAAATCACTAAGTTTCACTTTGTGTTTGAATCAAATGCTTCGAATATGCATTTCTGGTCAGAGAGCAAAGTTCTGATGGGTTTAATGGCACTTTCAATGTACTCCTCAGTGCATTCCATCAATGTTTTTTTTCTTTTAAATTGCATCTCTTATTTCTTTAAATACATTAATCAGGCTACTGTAGGCAAAACGGATCCATTGGACAATGCAATAAACATGAATTATCATCTATCCAACATGCATAATGGCTTAAAAATACATAATAGCAGGTGTAGTTTAAATGATTAGTTATTACACCTGTGGTGGGTCTGATTCAATTGGGGAAAATCATCTTTAATAGGTTAAAAGGTTTAGATCACCAGGCTTCCCTTAAAGTGGCTGTAGAGAGGGTATGATGGAGTACGCTGTCATTACTAATTCATTTAAGAAAAACATGGGGGATACAGCAAAGAACAGCATAAACGAGCGAATCCAATTTAAACATCAGGTAAAGCAGAAAACACCTTTTAAAAAAGCATGATAAATGAATTTGGAAGAGAGGTGAAATTGACATATTTATTTTAACGGGAATTTGACGAAGTCCCAGCACACTTCAAAGTTGGGAGGATAAAATGAATGGGGTATTTTTAATTCCTTTCATTTTCTTGTTTTCCTGCATTTTTTCCTGAAGTTTACATTCAGTAATTTTGAACCACGAAACAGTAGAGCAAAAGACCCCACATAAAGTACACTTTGGCTTCATTTATGTGCACTTGATCTGTCTCCAGCTGAAATGCAGGTGACAGGCAAATCGCAGATTTAAACTGTGCTGATATTGCTGTACCAGATGCAGAAATATAAAGCGCCCAAACTAATAACCTTAAGATAATATGCTGAATAAGAAAGATGCCCAAATGAACAGACCGACAGACACGTGAACATATCAAAGCCACTCTCCTTCTAACAATAATTACTTGTTTGTGTCTTCAGATACTCCTTAACACTCCCTCCCACA
The DNA here is from genome assembly GCA_013400515.1 of Erpornis zantholeuca. Classification (NCBI taxonomy): domain Eukaryota; kingdom Metazoa; phylum Chordata; class Aves; order Passeriformes; family Timaliidae; genus Erpornis; species Erpornis zantholeuca. The sequence goes on from VZTN01012926.1 coordinate 331,806, forward strand.
TTTAGTGAGATACACGAACGGCCTGCAGACTTGCAGTTCTGCCAGCTCTTATATTTAATTATCAATTTTTAAGTATTACAAAACCTGTAAGAAATAAGCAGTATTTTTCATTGTGCTATTTCAATCACAACCATGTGAACATTTCATTGATTCTAACCCTTTATTAAAGCTTATTTTTGCCTTATAAAAATGTAAACATTTCAGTAGTAAATTTTGCTCCAAAAGAAACTTCTATTTTATCTCTCCCCTGCATTACTTCCTCCATTATTCACAGTCTTTTTAATCTTAAAACAAAATGAAATTACAAGCAGCAACAAACTCCATAAAAAGAATCCTGGACATGTATTCCTCCCTCTGGTAATCCCACGTTTCTCATATTGTGTTTGCATTTACCTCTGAACATTCATCCTATAGGCTGAGCTGAAACGTCTTCATTTTTATAATTCATCTTGTATACACGAGCAACTTATGAAGCAATTTTGGCCATGTCAAAATGCCAATATTTTCAACAAACATACACAAGAATTTCACTACCTTCTATGGATCATTTTCTTTGCACAAACAAGAGCAACTGCGCTCCATAATTTAAACAGAAAAAGGAGGAGGAAGATGAGAAGACTTGCAGTCCTGTGTATAGCCAAAAAAATCATGTGGCAAATAGCACTCTGACTCAGCTGCTAACATTGTTCCACACTATTTCTGTAGCATTTGTAACACTTCTCCAAATTTTTATGATATTAGGACACTGCCAAATGATGAGCACTGTACCAGTGCTTTGATTTTTAGATTGCCAGCATGCACTGTCAAGCACACTGGCTTTTTCTAATGGATCAGGTACATATTTGTATTACAGACAGATAGCGTATTTGGCTTTTAAAAGCCAGACAATTCTATAAACTTGCTTTCCCACCACCACCTCTCCTGCAGTGACAGGATCCACAAAGACATCTTTCTGACTGGGTGGAGATGGGTGGAATCCTGCAGCAGGTCTTGTCCTACTGTTTGATTTTCCAATTAAAAGATCAATGTCACTATTCACAGATTATATTTGCAACTGGACAAATGACATAAATTCAGGCCAAATATTCTGCTTCAATGTCAAAGATATAAAATAAAGACAGGAACTTTATTGCAGATGCTACGGGAGAGCAGCAGGCTGGCAAAATTCTGGGCCGAAGCACAGCACTTGGACTTTTACAGCCAAGGTCCCTCATTCCTAATTTCCCTCCCTTTTGTGTTAAGGGAGAAGATAAAGACAGCCTTATTTCTTATTGTGCTCAAAGCTGCAGGGTTTCTAATGAAGCAATCTAAGCTACTTTATCAGTTGCCTGCATTAAAAAAATAAACCATGAAATTTAAAATACTGTGGCAAATGCCTATTTTCTACCAACTGAAAAAAAAAAAAAGGCAAAAAATTTAATAGAAATGTAAAAGATCTTCGTCCATAGAAGTTCCACAGGATTTGGTAAGAGAGTTCCACGTGGAAAACAGACTCAAAAGCCCCTGGGAGCACAGCCTGTAAGAGCTCTAATAGATTTCCTAATACTGGGAACCCTCTGTAGGTTATTACTAAACAGCATTTGTTGATAGACTGAGACTTTGAGATGACCTGTGATGTAAAGGTTGGGTCTGAATTATACGTTGCAAGGGATGGTATTTTGTCTTTCTGAGTGGATCTGTATCTGTTTAAAAGCAACACTTCTTTTCATTAAGCAGAGGCGGCCCAGGCCATGAACTATGCACAGACAGTTTACATTACATGTGCGGAAGCAATCAACACTGGTAATATACATGACGTATGCAAAAGAAGTTGGAATTAATTTTTTTCCAGTGTATTAAAAAATAATAATATGGCAATATCAACAAACACTCAACCTATTTCAGCCAGAGCAGAAGGCCACAGCTATAGGGCAAATGGAACTGATCAATATATTAGCCTACAGCAACACCCCCTCAGTGTACGGCTGTATGTTTGCAAGGCTCGGAAGATTAAATTGTCTGTGAAAGGTTTCTGCACTCCTACTCTAAAGGAGATACCCAGAATCCTGTTAACAAGCATCAGGCTAAAGCCAACTTACGTTTTAACAAGGGCTGACTTAAAAGCCTGGCACGACAGTGAACAAGAAAACCCCTTGCAACAGAAATGCCATGTTTTAGTAAGAAATCAGTGCCCTGCCAGGACTAACTTGACAAATATGGTTATCGGTGGCACACGGAAATAGTTGCAAAGCAGCTGTTAATCAGGGAAACACATCATAGAACGCTGATGCCAGCACTCGGAAAAAATGCAAGGGGCTAATTATGAAGCCATATATCTCACTAAGGAGGCACCGCTCCCGCAGCCCAGCAGCGCGCCCGCCCAGCGGGGCCTGGGACACCGCTCCGGCTCTGCCCCTCCTCCGGGACAAGCCTTGGCTCAGGGATCCGCACCCCAGCATTCGTGCGAAATTCGTGTTTCACAGAAAACATCTCCCATTCGTAGAGGAATTAACTGCAGGTCAGTCAGGGGAGGGGGAACACTTTAAAGCTCCTGTGATTTCATTGAGATTTATATGAAAACATACAGAACACCCCAGGAATTATTTCGGTTGAGAGAGATAACCTAGAAACCTACAAAGTTTGGCAGATCTCAAAGTTGGATGGAGAAAAGTTTAAAAATGTTATAACACCAATGACAAAGCCCTCATGAAAAATAGCAAGGGGGAAAAAAATACAATTTAAAGCAAGATTCATGGGAGGGAGAAAAGCAAGAAACAAAGGCAAGGAAGAAACATGCTTTGAGCCATATCTGAGATGAAACTAAGAGAATACAGAATAGCAGCCAAAAAAAAAAAAAAAAGAAAAAAAAACCACCAAAAAACACACACCAAAAAAAGACACACACACACACAAAAATCCCAAACAAACAAAAGACAAAAAAATAATAAAAAAAAGAAAGAAAAATGGAAAAAAAAAAAAAAAAAAAAAAAAAACAAAAAAAACAACACAAAA